>JARVJO010000394.1:19944891-19957753 GCA_031762555.1 Cynodonichthys magdalenae | reverse complement strand
TCACTTCACAGGTGTGCCCTGTCAGGTTTAATAAGTGGGATTTCTTGCCTTATAAATGGGGTTGGGACCATCAGTTGCGTTGTGCAGAAGTCAGGTGGTACACAGATGATAGTCCTACTGAAATGTCATGAAACTAAAGAAAACTTTGAATGAGAAGTTGCGTCCAAATTTTTGGTCTGTACTGTATACAGTATATACTGTCTATGTGCTGTATATATAATTTTTTCCATTCTTTTTTAAGCACTCTAATATACTCACATTTTTTGATACAATGTTTGGATCCCGAACGTATTTCTTAATTTCATTGGCAAATTTAAAAGCTTCAGCATAAAGATGAAAAAACTGCTGTGCCTTCTCTTCATCAGACTGAGGTGTCAGTTTTTCATAATACCCTTTAAACAAAAACAAAAATATAACTTTAAATTTTGTTTCATTTCATCTTAAAAGTTTGGTCTTAGAATGAGAAAAACGTACCAGTATGACAATCAACATGCCAAATGCCCTGATACATCTCAATACAGTAGAAAAATCTAACAAGGCTGGGTATGTCCTCTGGATGGTTTTTCTTTCTTTTTTAAAACATTTCATCTCTCCTCTAAGAGACTACTTTAGTCTGAGGAGTTGCATGTAAACTCAGCCTTAAAAACAGTACTTTCACATGGTAAATAAACAATGACAGTCAAAACTGTTTGTCCACATGCAAAATAGGACCATCGGCCTAACAACAGATTGTTAGTGCCCTGATGGCCGTCTCTTCACAGAGGACTGAGTCATACTCCCAATAACAGCATTGTCAGGGACACTTAGATATTTTTTTATCTAAACAGGATGTCTCAGTGGCTTTCAAACCCCAAAACTACATTACGCAAAGACTGTTTCACCCCAAAGATCCGGTCCCCCCGGCAAACAGAGCAATGTTATGTATGCTGTTAAGTGCCAGGAGGACTGTGAGCAGTTTCTGTATACCTCGGGGAAACAAAGCAGCCACTGTTCAAAAAGATGGCCCACCCAGAAGAGCAGTATCTTCAGGCCAGGACTGTGCAATTTACACTCATCTACAGGCCAGCATAATTCTTTCAGGGATGAATATGTTCTCATTCTTGATAGAGAGGAACACTGGTTTGAAAGAGGAGTAAAGAAAGGCACCTCTTACAATGATGTTATTGCAAGTTTGACTCAATCATCCGCGAAAAATAGGCAGTCATCAGGGCACTAACAATCAGCCATCAGGCTGATGAGCGTCCTTTTGCCTATGAACAGTTTTGGGTTTCACCGGTAAACTGGTTGATCCACTATGCAAAGGTACTACTTTTAAAAGCTGGTTTATACTTTGTGTCACAAGTCTTGGTCCCACTGCTGAGTGACAAAAAATTGCATAACTTCCATCTGCTGTCCTGCTGTTATATGCCGTTGCCAGCCATCATGTATGTTGCCCCCAGTCAGAATTTTGCGATGAGGAGCTTGCGGCTCACAGCGTATGATTAGTCAGAACTTTGTGGGTGTTTTTGTTCATGAGGAGCAACGTAGCACTGTGGAGCAGGACCAGAGCAAGACTCCAAGCAGCATTCCCTTCTATAGGTTATTTTGAAAAAAATTATATTTTCCCTGAAGCCAGTTGTTAAATTAGCAAGATGAACAGCTTTGATAGGCAGCTGGTTTGACCCTATTGAATGCATGAGCATGCAGCTGATGTTCACATATTTTTTTCCCCCATCACCACCGTTAACAAGGAAAAAAAAGTTTTTCCTTCTCGAACTCTTCAAGTTTAAAGGGGACATATGTAAAATCTATATTTTAGCCTTGTAAATACACTTTGTTGTGTACTTGGAGTCTCTAGGAGTGCAGAAAAATTAAATTTCATCTCTCCTGGTGCTGCAAAGATATCTTTATATTCTGTTTGGGTCAAAAAACATTTTTTCTCTATTTTCTATGGTGTTTTCTGAATTATTACATAAAAATATTTGCAACAGAACAAACAAACAAGGTCTGGACTTACTAACTACAATTTCCTCACCTTAATTCTCTTGCTGTTCTGGGTCAGACTCTGTCTCCAACATATAAGGTTGGATAGACAAGTCTTCCCTTGTTGACATCTTTTAATTAAATTGTAAACAAAACATTTCTGCACCGCTAGAAACTGCTAACTCCCTCTTTCAAGCTGGAGTGGACTTGTCTGGAAGCCAGAAGGTTGAAGTGCCTTAAAGGATCAGTATCAAAACCAGCTGCTTTGAAACACACATCAGAAAAGGGGTGAAAGAGGTGCTGGTGAAGTTATATTGAGGAATTCAGACCAGGGAATTGTAGTTTCACTTTAAATGGACCCTAACTGAATTATTTAAATGTAAAGAGGAAGGATTTCCAAGCACGATATGTCCACTTTAAGGATGAGCTTACCTGTAACTCCTCAGACTGAATAAGAAATGTTTCAACAAAGACAAACCTGTCAATATGACCTACTTCACAAAGTTAAAACAATGCCAAACATTAACTTTTTATATTATTTGCTTTGTCACTTGAAAGTGTAAAGAAAGAAAACTTCTTCTCTCCGTGTCCAGCAGGAACCTTTTAGGATGTTGAGGATAAAACTGAGGATGACTCCTCCTGCAGGAGGTGGGGGTATGTACATCTGGTAGTCTCCAAAACGGCTATCCCATGCATCAGTCACATTAACTTTATATATTTTCAAGTCCTCTAGAGTAAGGATACCTCCTGAAACAAAAAGAGCAGAAAAAGTATTTTATCCTGAGCAAAATCAACAAAACTCATATCAGCTACACAAAAACCCATTTGCAGAATCGCCACCTTAACGTGGAGGAGGGGTTTGAGTACCCCATGATCCTGGGGGCTATGTTGACTGGGACATTAACCCCTGGTGAGGTCTCCCATGGAAAACAGGCCTCGATGGAGGGGTCAGACAAAGAGCGATTCAGAACTCTTGATGAAGTGAAACACCAACCACATCAGGAAACCTTGCTCGGAATAGGGAAACCAGGGCACCTCCCTGGAGCCAGACCTGGGGCGGGGGAGCTTGCTGGCGAGCACCTGGTGGTTGAGCCTTGGCTCCTGGGGCTTGGTTGGGCAAAGCCCGAAAGGACTACAGGAGGCCACCTCCAAGTGGACCCACCATCCGCAGGGAGGACCATCAAAGATGGGTGAAGAAGGGTCCCTGCATGGCTGTGCTGCTACCTGGTAGCAAAGACTGGACCTCAGTCACGAATAAGGAGCTGGAGCTTGTGGGTGAGGTTGAGTGTTACCAGCTAGATATAGTTGGGCTCACCTCAACTCACAGCTTGGGCTCTGGAACCCAACACCTGGAGAAGGGCTGGGTTCTCTCCTACTCTGGAGTTGCCCAGGGAGAGAGGGGACGGCTGTGTTTCTCGGAGTTCACCCCAGTGAATGAGAGGGTTGCCTCTCTGTGGCTTCGTGCTGTAGGAGGGAAGGTTCTGACTCTTGTTTGTGCTTATGCACCAAACATCAGTTCAGATTGCCCAGCCTTTTTGGAGTATTTAGATGGTGTCCTGGAAGGAGTGCCTTCTGGAGATTCCCTTGTTCTGCTGGGTGACTTCATTGCCCATGTGGGCAACGACGGCGTTATCTGGAAGGGGGGAATTGGGAGAAACGGCCTCCCTGATCTGAACCCAAATGGTTTTCTGTTTTTGGACTTCTGTGCTAAGCACAGTTTGTCCATAACAAACACCATGTTTGAGCATAGGGTGTTCCATAAGTGTACTTGGTACCAGGCCACCTTAGGCCAAAGTTCGATGATCGATTTTGTAATTGTGTCATCTGACCTGTATGTCTTGGATGGTATGTCTTGGACTGAAGAGAGGGGCAGAGCTGTCAACTGACCACCAGGTCATAGCTGGATCCAGTGGCGGGGATGGCTGCTGGACATACCTGGTAAATGTATAGTGAGGATGAAAGGAATACTTGGCGGCGCGATCTTAAATTCTTACTTCCGGGAAAGTTTTTCACATGTCCCGGGGAAGGTCGGGGACATGGAATCTGAATGGGCCATGTTCAAGTCCTCCATTGCAGACATGGCTTCTAGGAGCTGTGGACTGAAGCTGTGGCCTCGAGCATCTGATTAGGATGCCTCCTGGATGCTTCCCTTTAGAGGTGTTCCTGGTACATCCCGCTGGTAGGAGGCCCTGGGGAAGACCCAGGACTTGCTGGAAGGATTATGTATCCTCTCTGGCCTGGGAACGCCTTGGGATCCCCCAGGACGAGCTGGAAAGTGACGCTGGGGAGAGGGATGTCTAGATTTCTCTCCTGAACCTGTTGCCTCCACAACCCGAATACGGATAAGTGGGAGAAAATAGAGATGGACAATAACTACAACTCACACAAGAGTCTGTGAGACTGCATACTATGTGGCTTAAAGATTCAAAAGATTTTATTAAACCAACCTGACTTACCTGCCTCGTTTACATCATTAACTAAATCTTCTGCAATTTTTCCAGTATAAAAACTGTCTGCACCATTATTTGCAATGATCTCCAAAGTGTCGGCCAGTTTCTCAAATTTAATTTTGTCCCCAGTCTTAAATAAGTTTCCTTTCTCATCTGAAAATAACTTCCTAAAATAAAAAAAAGGAAAAAAAAAAGGAAAAATTTAAGACTGCGTGTGTATTTAGCTGCATTTTGTGTCAGGTGTTTTTTTGTACCTCAATGCAAGGGTCTCATTTTTGTTTTCGATGGTTGGGATGAAACTACCCTGAATGTCAGGAATTTCGATTCCCTCTCTGGCCAGCTTGATGGTCGGTTTGAATAGGTCAGCCCAAGGCAGCTTTCCATAAAGCTTGTGTGCTTTTTCATAACCTCGAAGTTCTCCTGGAACTCCAATCCACTTGCTCCCTACATGGATAGATAAAGAGAGAAACAGTGATGGAATTCAAGCTCTGAACTTAGTCAGGTATTGAACATTTTGGGAAAGGAATTTATGAAATGTTTTCAACTTTTATTTGAGAAGGCATTATCTAAAGCATGCTCACAACCGTACTAGATTAGTGGTTCAGATCCAGGGGTTTTTGGACACACATTCTATTCTGGACTGCTTAGGTCACTGGTTGTGTGTTGTTATAGATATATATATGTGGGTGTATATGTGTACGTGTATTCTTCAGCAAGGCTATAATTATTGTCATAAGCATATGTGGTTTGCTCCTGCTGTGTTTTGCTTTGTGTACTTTTACAGGTGTGGAGGCAGATATTTGTTGTGTTGTCTTGGGTTGTGTCTTTCAATCTCTCTTTAAATGTCAGTTTTCTTACTTCTGTCCACTACTTTTGGGGAAAAAAAAAAAAAAAGTCACTAATGATGAGAAAATTCATTCATTTTTCTACTGAAGTGACTTTTTGAATTAAAAAAAAAAATAACTAAAAAAGAGAAGGCATTATCTCAAAAACAAATATAGAATCATGTTTTGTTATGGGAAATCAGTCAACAATCACAATCAACACTGCTCTAACTGTATAAAACTAGGATGCGTGCAAAATTATGTTCTTGATTTTATATGTGCTGTTTTTTAAGTTCATCTTACAAATGTATGTTATGTATGCACCTGCCTCAGTCCTCTTAAAAAAATATTGCAGAAAAAATACATAAATATCAAGTTGTACAGCTTGTCCAGAGAGGAAAAAAATGTACTTCTCAGAACTAGAGAAAATCCATGTGGAGTGAGGTGTAGCCGAAGAGAACCAAGCCTATGGAAAAATTACTTTTGAGCTGTTCAAAAGAGTCATTTCATTTCTGAACCCATTTCAGACCACATTTTCATACAAAAGCACAATATTATGGAATTTATTGCCTTTGCAAATAAAAGCTACACTTGAACTTAAAAAATGTATCCATATGACTAAATCCTGGTTAAAGGAAAACCAGAAATATGATCATTTCTAATATTTAGAATAGTCTGTATGGGACAGTATGTGTTTAGTGAGTTTGTATTATAGTAACAATTTTTAGTACGTTTCTTAAATGTGAGAGAATGGAGAGCTATTGAGGCTGTGAATGGATAATTTTAGAGGTTATTTATTGAACTGATCTTGGTTTTGAATTTTAAATTGTATGTTTTTTAATGTTTTGTATGTAAACTTTTATTATATGAAACATTAAGTTGTATGGTTCACTATATAAATCTGTTGCATATGTATTTCTAGTGTATGTGAATGCATAAATTGTATGTATTTTATAGTTTAGAAATGCCCAACCAGGGACTGGAGTTGGAAATTAGCTGTAGCTATATACTCTTTGTGCAACGCATCAGTTTCAGATTGATTCTGTTTCTATGTTTGTGTGCATTGTCCCTATTAAATAAACTAATAAATAAAATAAATAAATTTGATTTTGAAAATATGTCATTATGTAAGACCTGTCCCACTGCTTTCTTGTTCAGAGACCAGAACTGCCTGGCTTTTGTGGTATACAGATAACAATATGCCCAAAAAGGTTGTTGATGTAGGTGCACATGTTTGGGAGCAGCTCGTCCCCTTCTGTAGCCACTGGGGAGGGAGCACACAAACATGGAGCAGACAGTCAAGTTCATTAAACTCCAGTTTCAAATGGACAACGACCTCATCAGATGGCTCTCAGATGCTGACCATTAGTCACCTGCAGCAAACCCAAGCCTTCCTTAGTAAATCAAACTTAAGATCGAACAAGTTCCCATCAAATAATGACACCATCCTCCAAATATTTGCACTAAAAGATTGTGCTGTTCTGAAAGACCATGGATCGCATTTCTAAAGCTTGCATACACACAGAACGGGTCAATAAACTTGAAACACCACTTTTCACTCAAAGGTTCTGATTTATAAAACCCAAACTTGGCGTGAAAATTTGTGATCTGCCACCTTTTGCGTTTGCGTGATATCACATTATTATTAAAATGTGACTTCAGGATGAACCATTAGCAGTTGAGAGGAGTCCGCTATATGCGTAGAAAAAGAAGTAGCAGCAGGCTTTGTTTGAGAAAGTAACCACACAAGCTACATGTGTTAGCTTGTGTGTTTCTGAAGTTCTTGTGCAGTCAGAAATGATTAAATTATTATCTGAAATATGAGCTGAAACTCATGTCTTAGTGAGGATAGTAGACTACAGTAGTCAGTCAGACTGTCTAAAAGGGCTTTATGCATACCAAACCCATTGAGAGTATAAACCTGTGTAACAAACAAAACAAGCAAAACAGGAAAGTCTTCTTGTACAGTTCAGAAAACAAAGAGTGTACAGTGGCAGTGTACCTCTTGCCTCCTTGCATGACTTTGAATAAGTGTCTAGCAGATCAGACGTTGCACCTGAGGGTACAGTTTCTCTGGAGTTGATGATTTTCACTTTACCTATGAAATGAATATGTACAGGTAGCTCATTATTACGTCAGCTGTAGTAGCACAACAATGTGTTATTTCTTTAACTATAGTAAATGCATAAATGTGTTTGTTACCAGATGAGTCCATCACTGTGAATATGGAGCCTCCTCCAATCCCAGCACTCTGCGGGTTTATGACAGACGTGCACAAAAGAGCAGCGATGGCTGCATCTACAGCAGAGCCTCCTTCTCGAAGCATATATCTACAAAGTTCATATTTTTTTTTGTAATTAAAATTTTTATTACATTTTTAACAATAACAAACATGACTTAAATAAAAATAGGTAAAGAAAAACAGGAAAGAAAAAATAATATATTAATAATAGAATAAATAAAAATACAGAGATAGGCAGTAACAGTTATAAATTAAATTAAAAATTGCACCAAAAAACACTTCAGTCTATGAAATAATTCCCACAGTTACAAGGCTGAAGACATATAAAGGTGAAGATTATCCCATCGGTCCATTACGTCCTCATTTCTGCCATTTAGTCTTCCAAGCATCTTCTCACATGCTGCATTTTCAATCAGTCTTTCTCTCCACATTTTAAACGTTGGAGTCCGAGGTTCTTTCCAGAACATTAAAATAAGACAAACACTGCAAAGTTCATATTGACTGTTAGTGTCCATCAGCTAACTGCTGGCAAGTCCCGAACACCGCTGGACTGGCCATCGGGTATAGTGGGCACTTGCACGACGGGCCAATGGTGATTTTGGGCCGGGCTGTTTTATTTATTTATTTTGTTTTTAATTTTTTCTCTCTCTCTTCAAGTTGTGATGCTTATCGGTAGCTACACACAACAGGTAGATCGGCCCATTAGTCATGAATGACTGATTCTGGGCTGGACAAATTACAGCAGCTGAGGGCCGATGCCCCTTCCCCCCCATGGGTCGTGGCTGTCAATCAATCAATCACACACAGACAGGAGAACAACGCAAAACATGAAAAGTAGGCACCGAAAAAAAAAGCTCAACAAACATTATTTAGTGGTTGTAATTTGCAAACATTAAATAATGCCTCAAATTATGTCTCCTGGCTCCTTTGCACAAGGAGGAGAGAAGAGAGAGGCAGAGAAGCAGCATCAGCTGTCTATCCGAATGGGCAGCAGCGAGGTCTGCAGTAGGTGCCCTGCTGCCACTATATTAAAAAATAAATATAAAAAGACAAAAAAATGAATTTGATTCATGCATATGATGGAAACTATGTTGAATAAACGAAAAGGCAGCAAAACAAAGACTGTGAAATGGGTGACGTCAGTGAAAGGTGATTCTCAGAAAGAAAACTGACAAATGCTTGTTTTCTATTTTTCCCAAAGGAAAGGGGAACAAATTGTGAAGCAACACTGTAAAAGTGATTCACACAAGAAACCCACAGCTCATAAAGCTGCCTGCAGTCTATGGATAGACAGATAACAGCAGCTCAGTCCTACAGGTTCTGCTCCTTCCAGATTTGTGGACGGTTATGGTTTTCTAATTTAGTGTTATTTTTTTTTTTCATTAGGCTATGACAAAATCATAAAATGTTAAACATGTTTTTAAGCAAAGTTTTTTTTTTCTGAAAAACTTTAAAAAGTATTAATTAAAAAAATCTTTACATTTTTTCTTAAGAACATTAAAAAACATTGTTGTGAACTAACAGACATAGTTAATTTAATGTGAGATCTATAATAAAATAACTGTTAGGACACATCGGTGATGTGTCCCACATTGTCCCTCACAAACATCTTTTTTGTTCCAGATTCAGGTCTTCAGATATAAATCAAGTTTTGTTGTAGTTTATTTTCCTTGTGCTGCTATTTCTTAACTCAATCAGTAGTTAGGCTGTTTAACAATTTAGTTTAATGATAGTCTTTATTTGTGGTGATCTGTGTGTCTCTCAGTTCCTCTGTGTTTTCTCTCCCCTGCTGTCTGGCTTCCAGCCCCGCCCCTGCTCACCTGTTTCCCCTTGTGTCTTCCCCAGGTGTTTCTTGTTAGTCCTCATTAGTTTAGCTTTATATTCTGTGTCTGGTGTTCAGTCTGTGTCGGTTCATTGTTGTCATGTCCTCATGCCTGTGTGTACCTGTTATCTCCTGAAAATACCTGTGAGTTTTTGAGCTGCCTCGACCGCATTTTTTGTTTGTTCCAGACCTTTATTAAAGTCTCTTTGTTCCTTTGAGAAACTGCCTGCGCCCTGGGTCTTTTGCTAGTAAATCGTGACAGTATTGGGTAGTTAAATAATTTATATAAGTGCACTATGCAGTAGTTTTTATAAACAGCTAAAACTCAACAGAGCTAAAATGTTCACACAAAACCAAATGATTAGGCTGTTATTCATCATTAACCTTCTACAATTGCAGACATAATTTAGATTGGATCAAATTTGCAGGAGATATGATGCTGCTCATTAACATAAAAGTTGCACAAAATTTAAATTTAATATATTCTTTTATACATAAATATCCTCTTTATTAAAGACAAGTTTTCTTTTTTTTTCTCTAACATTTATCAAAAAACTCTTGTGGACATTAATTAAACCCAAGCAGCAAATCAAAGTGCTATTGTAATTACTTTCATTTATTTAATGTGGGCATGTTACTCTTCAATTTAAAATACTTTTTGGTAAAATGTTCTTATGGGCCATTGCTATTACCTCAGCTACTAGTTGTAACTATGAAATGGCATGAGTATGGAATGGGGCCACCCTACATGTTCTTAAAAAGAGTAAAGATATCGATTAAATTTGTAAAAAAAAAAAAAAAAAAAAGATTCACCTGGTTTCTGTTTGTATTTTGGCCATTATATTATCATAATGCAGCTTTTTGTAAAAAAAAAACCCAACACATTGTGTCAGTCCAGGTTAATCTATGTTCGGTTTCATCATCTGTCCATCAATACCAGGTGGGTCAGTCTCTGCTCAAAACGCCTGGGCCAATTTTTTGTCCCAGTCCAACCCTGGTCCTGAATGTGTGTTTCGTATGCATGGAGTTGTTCCTTAGTAAATTAAGCATATACTGTTTTATGAGCAGGTGTTTAATAAAGTTTCATTATGGAAGCAAACAGATCTCAATTTTAGCCTTAGAAACAAAGTATTAGGCTTGACAGTATTGAAAAAAATAATAATAGCGTAAACATATGTGAAACAAAACTACAACAATTAGTTTTTAAAATCAATACCACAACTCACCTTCCAATCTCTGAGCATGTCTTTGAATCTGCAGCTACAGCAGCTCGTGGAAAATTCCCCTTTGGACATTTGGGACATTCACATACAACTTCCGTTGTGTTACCTTTGGGACGATCACATTTAAAATATTTCAATAAAACTATAGACACAATAAGTATTACAAAAAGGCTCAGTGCCAAAGCAATTTTTAACTTGAACATAGCCTGTCCCTTCAGTGAAGTCAGAGATCAATAAAGTTTCAGAATGTCTTCTGAGAAAGAAAACATTTGACCAAACAAAGCACTGCTCAAGCTCCACCTCTTAGAATGTAATTTATAAAACATGTTTTCGCTACAGTTAAAGTAAAAAATTCAGTTTTGTTTCTCCTCGGTCAGTTCCTGCACCTGCCCCACCCACTGTCACCTGATCCTTATTGTCTCTCCCCAAGAGTTTGTTATTTCTGTTCATGTGTTGTCAATATTTGCTCCTTTTGTGTCTGAGTCAGTGAAGCATTAAGTGCAATGGTTAAACTGGCTTAATCATCCTCATTCTGATCATAGCTTCAAGTGTATGTTCCTGTTTTTGTAGGTAGATGCGGCTGCCTTGACAACCATACATGTCAACACTTTCAGACATTTACCTGTATCATGACACCTAATCTTTAATTTTAAGAAAAAAATCCATATTACTCAGACATGAGGGGACATGCAGGCGAACTGTTGGCCGCAAAGCAAGGAATGGAGGACGGGGAGTGGAGAACTTTTTTCTAGTGGCAGAACGGGTTGGAAAATGGTTGTTAAATTTTCTATATTGTTTTTAACATCCAACAGACTCTAATTTGTAAAATACATTTGAAGCTGACATTTTTCAAAAAAAATCAATGACATTTAAAAATGTAAAGTAATAATGTAAAGTTAACAAAAAATCTGTGTGATTCTCCCAAGGTACGACTGTAGTCTGTATTTGTACAGCACCTTTCTAGCCAACCTCATACTCAAAGCGCTTTACACTACAGTTTTCGTCCTCATTTACCCATTCACACTCATATTCATTCAGCACTCTACTAGATCTCACTACAAAGCTAACATGTACAAATCAATCTATGGAGATTAAATAATTGCTAATCGTGATAACAAAATTTGTCATTATTACAAAATAAGAAGCATTTTCTCGAGATAACAAGTTATGGTATTCTTGTATCATTCAGTAACCATGGAGATGGCCCGATCCCCTCAGCTGGTGACCGCTAAAGTTTATTACATCAGCAGGATCACTGTGTAAAGGCCTGCTGATCTCTAGTCGGGCCAGTCATCTCCTTAGATGACGAGAGCTGATATGAAAGTTATCTGTACAAGAGAAACAAATCGCAATTTCAGTCTGTGTAATGCTGGGTTCACACCGAACATGTTTTGAGCAGCAGGAGCAGTCAGTTTACATGCAAAGTCAATGCTGCATGCACGTCTAGGACTCTAGCGCATTTAACTCGGAGCGCAATGAAGTGTTGACATGCATGCGGCACGTCCAAAACAGCCGACGCTTGAGTTCAAAAATTTGAAATTTTGTTGCTCGACGCACCGCATCAACCAATCAGAGACTCATTTTTCCACATGACGGTTTCCTGAATGTTGCCCAATAACCTGAAACAGACGGAGAAGGGATCTTTAGCTGAAATCGACCGTCTGTAGTTGGTGTTCTGGATGAAGATGTCAGCACCAATGTGGGTCTGACCGCGGTGTTACCGAGCTCGGGACAAAAATAGTTTGTCAGCTCGCAGCTCGAGTGGTGAAACTCACCAAACAGACCACCTCTAAATTATCTGGTGAATTAGTTATCTGGTTAGCACAACATTCACTTGCTCTCACTAAATAAAGCAAAGCCATTATCTTTATTTCATTCACCATTAAAGACGGACCGGAAAAAAAAACCCAAGACGCTCCTCCCATAAAATTGTCTTTAGACGCTCGTCTACATGGATGGATGGATAGAAAGCAAGCACCTGGAAATTAACTCTATATCAAGAAATATTATTTACCTTTACATATTTTGTGATGACATGCCACTTTCTTTCCAGCTTTCTAGATTCCTGTTTTAAAGAACGCAACTCTGAATTAAACCAAGGAGTTGGTTTCCTCTGATCAATTACTTTCTTTTTCAGAGGAGCAATTTCATCAAGAAAGGTTTGCATTAAAGTTGAAATATCTAAGTTACTGTTCTCCATTACATTATTCTGTAAGACAGAAGAAAATAAAAATGGAAGAGATTTTTTAAATTTATCTACAGTGTTCTCTGATAAACATCTATTATAATGAAATTTCCTCTCAGTGGCTGTGTAGTCAGCTAATGTAAACTCAAAGGTT
>JARVJO010000394.1:19884018-19944791 GCA_031762555.1 Cynodonichthys magdalenae | reverse complement strand
TTGAAAAATTAGTTGTAATCGCCCTTTAGTCATTTCCCGAATCGGAAGCTGGAATCGGAAGCTAACTTCAGCTTCGTGTGTTTTCCTAAGTTTTTATTCGGATGTCTTTTAGTCAGAGGTCTGAGTTTTCAGTGGAACAATGCAATGCTTTTTTGTCTATGATTTAATGTCTGAAGATGTCCTAAAATGCATCAAAAACTAACATATCTATAGATCATTTTCAGTGACATATCTATTTTTGTATTAATTTACGATTTAGGTTCCTCCATTCCTCAATTGGAGGAGTTTAAGTATCTGGGTGTCTTGTGGAAATGGAGCGGAAGATAGGGCCTCATCCTCAGTAATGAAGGCGTTGCATCGGTCAGTCGTGGTGAAGAAAGAGCTGAGTCGAAAGGCAAAGATCTCGGTTTACTGGCCTGTCTTTGTTCCAACCCTCACCTATGGTCATGAGGCATGGATCATGACCGAAAGAACAAGATCCAGGATAAAAGCGGCCAAAATGAGCTTCCTTTGTAGGGTGCGGCTCAGCCTTAGAGACAGGGTGAGGAGCTCCATCATCCGGGGGAAGCTCGGAGTAGAGCCGCTGCTCCTCCACATTGAAAGGAGTCAGTTGAAGTGGTTCGGGCATCTGATTAGGATGCCTCCTGGACGCCTCCCTTTAGAGGTGTTCTGGCATGTCCCACTGGTAGGAGGCCCCGGGGAAGACCCAGAACTTGCTGGAGGGATTATGTATCTTCTCTGGCCTGGGAATGCCTTGGGGTCCCGACGAGCTGGAAAGTGTCGCTGGGGAGAGGTCTGGGTTTCTCTCTTGAACCTGTTGCCTCCGCGACCCAACTACAAATAAGTGGAAGAAGATGGATGGATGGATGGATGGATGGATGGATGATCATTTAAACAACCTAGAGAAGTGAGTGTTTAGATTTAAAAAAAGGAGAGAGAAAAAAAAACAGATTATGGCCAGAACACTGACAGGATCACATAGCCTATAATTTCCTGCATGTCATCAACAATAAAATAAAAACAAATACAATACAAAATAAAAAGAAACCTAGAAATTAAAATAACGTAATCTGTAAAATAAGAAACATTTGGATTGTATTCCACTGCTTGTTTGTCGACATGACTCTTGCGCTCCAGGCAGGAGGTGGAGTCGGATGGTTTTGTTCCCTGAGCCAACCCGCTTTCATTCCTAAACTCAGATCCCCCCTCCCCCCACGAAAAAACACTCAGTATAAGAAACTTTACTGATCCCAGAGGGTCCACGGGTAGAAAGGAGTCATGGCGAGGTCCAGGGCCCGGGTGTACACATGTTGCGCACTGCTGCTACTCCTCATCATCGCCATCATTGTGTGGATTGCTGTCGCTGTGCGGCGCAGGTGTCCAAATGACCTTTTTTCTAAAGGTGCTGTGGCCGCAGACTCAAAGGAATGCTCAGAAATAGGAAGGTTAGTGGTAATAATTACCCTGAAACTTTCAATGATATAATGTTTATGACGTTCAAAACCCTTTTTAATGCTTTCTATGAACTGTGCTTTGACTTTTAAACCACATTAATTAATAGACCTATGATTAAAACAAAGAGGCTCAGTCTGACTGATACGAACACCTGCCATTATGCAAAACTTAAACACAAATTACCTGCCTGCAATCGGCAAACTGACACGGAAATTGATGCCTTTTTTTTCCAGGGACATCCTCCAACAAGGAGGCTCTGCGGTAGATGGCGCCATCGCTGCGCTTCTCTGCGCCTCGGTGATAAACCCGCAGAGTGCGGGGATTGGAGGAGGCGCCATATTCACAGTGATGGACAGTTCTGGTAGCAAAACACCTTCAAGCATCTGTTACAGCTGAAGTTATGAGAGATAACTGATCCTATCTAATATTTTTATAGGTGAGGTGAAAATCATCAACTCCAGAGAAACTGCACCTTCAAACATGAATCCTGATCTGCTGGGTTCTTGTCCCAAAACATTCCAACCGATAACAGGTAGCTGCTGCATTGCTCTAACATGTCAAACACTTGTATCCATTTCTTGTTTTTCCTGCTTTGCCTGTTGTTAAGTTTCAGCTCACAGGCTCTTAGGGTGTTTCAGTTCTGGTCTTACAAAAGAAATAAAAAAAGAAATAAAACAATAGCTTTGGAACATGTTAGTGTCATATTTGTTCAGGTTAACAATCAAGAATGATTAAAAACCAAAAGCTTAACTATTTAAAACAATCAAGCTTTTAGTCAAAAACATTTGAGGCCAGAAAACAACAATACAAAAACAAAAAAAGGGATTAATTTTAGTAAAATGAGTTTCAGGAAAAAATGATGGAAAGAAGCAAATTAAAAATGCAGTTGCCATGCCAAATTATATGCTAAAATAAAAATATTAAGTATAATCAAATTTAATATTCTGGCCTTGAAGGAGAACAGACAGTTAATGAAGAGGAATGATAAAAGAAAACCTCAATAACTTAAGTGTAAAAAATAGCAATTATAATAAAACCTTTAAAAAAAACTGTCATTTTAGAAGCTGGAGTGCCAGAAAAAAAGATAAAAACAATCACAAGAGGCATAACAAAAAAAAACAAACCTTCCATCTATCTATTATTCACTTTCTTCTTTCTTGATGGTGGCCTGCGCCTATCGGTCGTTGTGAGGTAGGTTACATCCTGAACAGGTCTTTAGTCTATCTCAGGGTCACATAATAAACAACCAATGAACCTAACATGCATGGTTTTGGTCAATTAGAGGAAACTGTAGTAGAGACCCACCTATTCATATGGAAAACTTGCAAACTCCACACAGAAAGACCTCAGGCTGGGAGGTGGTCCTGTGACCCTCTTTCTGTGAGGTGACAGTTCTTAGGACTGTTTCTGATACACACCTACCTTGTAAAGACCAGAATGAGGATCAAAGACCGGTCCTAATATGGTGGAACTCCATTTTTGGGTTAAGGGTTAGGTTTAGGACTAAGGTATGAAATGTTTAATTTACAGTTAGTAGTCCTGCTAATTTACATAGTAACTATGAATTTACATTCTATATAATTATAATTACATTCCAAAATACAAGAAAAATAAAACAGTAAAATGTCTTAAGGCCAACATTTAAAGATTCATTTTTATTTTTTTAGTAGTCAAAATAAATGTGAGGCAATTTTCCTTTGCTCACAAAAACGTCTCAGAAAAACAAAGTGTAGAGATTGAGTTCATTTATTGTCTCTTCATACATCCATGCAGGCAGCAAGTGGATCGCAGTTCCAGGAGAACTTCGAGGTTATGAAAAAGCACACAAGCTTTATGGAAAGCTGCCGTGGGCCGACCTCTTCAAGCCGACCATCAAGCTGGCCAGAGAGGGATTTAAAATTCCTAAACTTCTGGGCAGCTACATCTCATTCATCTCAAACGAGTTCCAGGCTCTTCGGTATAAAACAAAACATGACTCACAGTGTCACTGAAAAACATGAGCTGTAAAATTTTAAACATTTCTCTTGTCATGCTTGTCCATTTAGGGACTTGTTTTTAGATAAGAATGGAAAATTGCTCAAAACTGGAGACGTTGTGAAATTTGAGAAACTGGCCGACACTTTGGAGACGGTTGCAAATAATGGAGCAGGAAGTTTCTATACTGGAAGAATCGCAGAGGATTTAATTCATGACATTCAGGAGGCAGGTATTGTCAAATACATTTATCAAGTTTCTTTATTTGAATGTTTTCTGTATTTGCATGCTTGTATGTGTCATGTCCTGTATTTGTTGCAACGATCTCTCAGATTCTGCCCTGATTTACCAAACATATTCCTTTTTGAGAAGCTGAGGTGATTTTTCTTTGGTTTTGCTCAGGATTAAGCATTTGTTTTGCTCTTTTTTTTCCCTAGGAGGAACACTCACACTGCAGGACTTGGCAAACTATAACGCTACAGTGACCGATGCGTGGGCTGTCCCTTTTGGAGAGTACCAGATGTACATACCCCCACCTCCTGCAGGAGGAGTCCTCCTCAGCCTCGTCCTCAACATCCTGAAAGGTTCCTGCTGAACACAGATGGCAGAACTGTTCTTTTTTTCACTTTTAAATGACCAAATGAAGGCTATTATGAAAAATGTGTGTCACAAAATGACCAGCTAAATAACTGCTTTGATTCGCAGTTGTGTTTTGGTATTTGTACTTTAATTAAAATTATTAATGATGTGTGTATCAGTTTCATGCAAAACGAGGCTTTTGACTCTTAAATGAGGTTCAATAGAAGTAATAACTTTTTTTTGTTTTTTAGGGTATCAAATGAACTCAGCACCTAAGTCTCTTAATGAGAGGATACAGTTTTACCATCGCTACATTGAAGCTTTTAAATTTGCTAATGGACAAAAACTACACATCCGAGACCCACACGTTGTATCAGATACAGTGAGTATTAGAAGTGGATAAGAAATACAAAAACAAGGAAGAAAAGATTTTAAACTGGCTGCATATCTCTTACCATCTCATGTAAGAGATTTTTTTACTCTGTTTTAAAATCCATTTTTTATTTTTTTGCAGATTGCCAAAAAAATCCTAGAGGACAGTTTTGCCAGCTACATCCGGACTCTGATCAGCAGCGACAGGACACATGATCTCAAGTATTACAACATGACCTCGTACCTGGACAGCATGGGGACCTCACATGTGTCGGTGCTGGCTGAAGATGGCTCTGCTGTGTCTGCCACCAGCACCATCAACCACTTGTCAGTACCTGAACAAGTCAGGAACAAGCTTGCAGAATGTTTTATTAATGTATGGTGATATGAATTATGGGGGGTAAAGAGTAAGGAAGTCAAATGTTTGGTTTTTTTTGTGAGCAGCAGAAGTTTACTGCACAACAAGGAAGCTGAGTTTTGTTTTGAATTGAGGCCAAATGCAAAAGGGACTTTGCTTTACTCAGTTTAAATCTGGTTCATCTAGTTCAATTATTGTTGTTGTTTTTAACAGATTTGGCTGCAGGATCTGCTCTGCAAGGACTGGAGTCATTCTCAACAATGAGCTGTTTGACTTTTGTGGAAGAACTGACCAAATCTTTCCTGGTAATTAGATTCACATTCTGCATTTTACGCCTGATTAACATCAAGTTAGTTAATATTTAGCTTAAAGTATTTTTGCATTTAATTACAGACACACTAAGCTGCTGACAGGAAGCTAAGGTTTAAGTAAAAATAAAAAAACTTGTCACAATCTGTCTAGTTTTGGTTGTTTTTCTAACCAATTTTGTGTTTTCAGTTTAAAGTTCATTTCTGTTTTGTTTATTAATCGTTTTTGTCCCCTTCCGTTCAGAAGCTCCTTAATGACACTCAGGACTTTTCCATCGTTAGTCACTGCTCCTCAGTCGTGCCACGCCCACCTCACCTGTTCCTGCTTTCATTAGTCACAGCTGCAGCTTTTTCTTTAAAAAAAATAAAGCTGTTTATTTTTAGATTCTCATTTCTAGCCTGCATCCTTGGGTCCAGTTCTTCCAAAACTGACAAAACTGAGTGTCCATCCATTCATTTTTTTTCCACTTACAATCTCTCTCCCAATCCAGCTCCTTCCTCTCAAAGATTTCTTAGGTCATAAGGGATACAGAACATAGTCCCTTCAGCAAGTTCAGGGACTCTCCATAAAATCTTCTTTCAGTGTGATGTGCCAGGAAGATCTACAAAGCTAAGTGAGCCGAAGGCATTCTGATTAGTAGCCTGGATGACTTTGCGTCCACATCACTTTTACAAAATGCCTTGGGGAACATAGTTCATAGCAACATAGGACGTTTTTTCAAAATCCACAAAACAGTTGTGGACTAGACCTGTTTGTGTATGGAACCCTGAAGAGGCTTGTCAATCATAAGAGCCTCAAAAGGGTCACACCTCCTGGAAGCTGCATCTGTAATGGAGGCCTTGATCTGATGCCATGAATACAGTCGTTCACTGACCTTTGACTGAAGGTGGTCTGATACCAGAGGTGACATCTTTAAAAGGGGTGACCAGATGGGGCACAGCAAAATCAAATCCATAACATTTCATTAAAGTACTGATGCTGTTGTCATCTATTGTTTATTTAACTACAATATGGGAGTTATGGAATCTCTTCCTGATATAGGCCCACTTTGGTTTCTTAGTTTACAGTTTATTTTTTTGTTAAGATCATCACAGCCATTTTACATATTGAAGCTTTTCCTCCATCCCTTAAATTTAAATCTATTAAAAATAAATTATCTGATTCACATTGTTCAACAGGCTTCTGACTGATTGCATTCATCATGGCTGTCTTCTTGTTCTCGCATCGATTTTAGTCTGAATTGTATGTGCCTGTCCTGTCAATCATGGTTTTCATTCTGTTCACAGGGGAGCGACCTCCCTCCTCCATGGCCCCCTCTGTGCTGAAGTCTCAGTCAAAGATGACTGTGATTGGAGCGTCTGGTGGGGCGTTTATCACCACTGCGATGGCCTCAGTATGTGCCTGTGACAATCCTCACCATCTCTGTTTTCACCAGAATCATACATTTTCTAATCACACTTTTCTCATCTGACAGATTATATCTTGTTTCCTTTCTGTTCCAGACTCTCATCAACCACCTTTGGTTTGGAATGAGTCTTAAAGAGGCGATTAAAGTTCCTGTTGTTTATGTTGACTCTAAAAACACAGTAAAGTTTGAAGCAGGAAATGATGAGGTAAATCTCAGGGTGTTTGCATGGTCACACAACACATTATGCTGCTTTTGCCTCATTTGATTTCTCTCTTATTGCCCCTCAGGATGTAATAAAAGCTCTTAAAGCTCAAGGACACAATCTTGAAACGGCAACAAAATTCTACAACGCGGTGAATGCAGTGGAGAAAGAGGAGGGCTGCATCTGTGCAGAGTCCGACGCCAGGAAACTGGGAGAAGCAGCTGGTTACTGAAAACAGGAGTCAAAGATGCTGGTTATAAAAGCTGCGACAGAAGGCATCTGTCCCGCTGGAGTCTCTGAACAAGACAATGAAAAACTGCAAACAAGAGGACATTTGCAATCACACGTAGCAGTTAAACACAACGGTCTCTTGAAGGAACTGAGCAACTAAAACATGCTGGATCTTGTAAAGAAATACTTGAGTTGCTGCAGGTTTGGTCATGTCTTTATCACGATTTTATTTTATTTTGAGAGAATCTTTCAGTATCATACCAGAACCCATCAACACTGACTCATTTTAAACGTGAATTGATGTTATTGCCTATAAAAAAACTAACAAAAAACATGACAAATAATTAATGGGCTATTTTTGAGATTACATTCAACGCCCTAGTTGAGTGTCAGGAAATGGATTTTTTATTGTGTTCCTGAACGTTACAAAACTCCTTCAGTCATGTCATACAATATGAATGAATGTGGTTTATTTTTCACTTAAATTCTCCCATTCATGTTTGAGTCCCTCATGTCTAACTGAGTGTATTACATGAATACAGACAGTGTATGTGGTCAGCGACCTATTTGAATGTCATTACAATTCATCCCTAGATTAAAATTAATGAAATGAATTCAAACTTTTCCATGTTAACAATCGACAGTTTCTGCATAGAAATGAATGCAAAAATTAGCTATATCGCGTGGAAACATGTTATTATCTTGTGGCCATGTGATAATTTTTTTTTCTACCATGTCACCGGACGGGCTCTGTATAATTCTGTTGCAAATTTCAAAAAGTTCCCACACAAAGAGTTGCTCTTAATACCTTAAAAATAAACCAATTAAACCTCAGTTCTAAGTTTGTTTAGCAGTTGGTCAATGCATGAACCAACCAATCCAGCTGTTCAGATTTTCAATATGGTAGACCCTTTGAAACATGTTATTGATGTTGTTCATGAAGGAAAAAGTTATTTAAGTCACGTAGTTTGTTAAAAATCAAGGAATATGTGAGTAAATATAAACAGATGGTTTCCAACAAACTGTTGCCAGTGAAGTCTTTAAATAATGCAAATAACCTTCTAATGTTGATGACTTTGTGTATCATGTTATTAGAGCTTAACTGATAAGAGTATAGAAAGGGTCATGAAAAGATAAAATGGTGGACACAACACCTGATGACCTCTACATGACCATACCTCCAAAAAGAGACAGATTGTCTTTAGCAGCTACAAATGAGGGCACTTCACAGCAGGTGCTCAGACAGAACAGCCACGTTTCCTGAAGAGTGCATCATTTCTATTGAGAGGTTCATAATAAGACCTGAGTCAGGGAGGGTCTGTCTTATCTTGATGATGAATTAAATCATCCTTTGTGGTGACCCCTGAAGAGGGAACAATCAAAAGAAGAAAAATGGAGCAACCCAACTTCATCCTCTGTCCAAATAAAGGTTTCTGTGGTCACCATTTTTTATGTAACTGCTGTCATGCTTTCCATTTCATTTTAACATGTTTTTTTCTGTAACAGGAGAAAAGGTAAAAGAATAAAATAAAATCCTGGTACCAGACTAGCAAGAAAATAATATATATTGTTATTTTGATTTATTTTATTTATCACATTTAATAAATGTTTTTTGCTGATCAGTCGATGTCTCTAACATCTGTTCTGTAAATCCATAATCTGCTCGGTGTCGCCTGCGTGACTACTTTATATTTATTTAATTTATTTTCTGCTTTGTACCAAAGCCTCCAGCAGCTGGGGGCATACAATCAGATAAAAAAAAAAACTTAAATTCCAGTCCAGTTCACTTGAATGTTATTTATATGGGGCAAAATGAGTGTTTCACACAGTAAAGGCCACAATTTATGCCAAAATGATGCCTGCAAACTGGATTGAGTTTTTGACAGCAGCAGGGAAGAAAATTGCCTTTAAATAGAAAGAAACCGTTGGTCATGTAAGAGAGTAAGAAAAATAATCAGGAGGAACATGAAAAGCATAAAGACTCTAGAGCTGTTCACTGCACTGAAGGTCTCTTAAGCATCATAAGGATCTTTCAGCATCTTCTAACACACTGTAGCTCTGTCAGCTTTGTTATAAAGAAGCTTTTAGGACTAATCCTAAGAGTGGAGAGCTCGACTAAACTCAAATAAACAAATAAAAGCCACACTGAAAGCAAAGCTCTTTTGGGATGTTTGATGTTATCACTGGTTCTTTTACACATAATGGAGTTTGATTATTGAGCTTTGTGCAACGTGCAGAAAAAATGACTATAAAACTCTTATACTTCCTGACACAGAACCCAGTTTCCTCTGTGAAACTATGATTTGTTTTCTGTCTGCTCAGAGACCAACTCTCAGTTTAGCAGTCCCCAAGAGGAAATTAAGTGTTTTTTCCCTACACAGATCTATACCAATCCTGAAAGGAAAACAGGTCAGATGATACACACCTGGTGATTTTTTATAAGGTGGGCCATGTTAGCCTGTCACATGGTATTTGGACCCCAGGGGACGTGGCAGTCACACTGTGCCCTGACCTTATAGGAGCCACCTGTTGCAAATGCCACATTACCATGCCTGGCAGTATAGACAAAAGGTTGCCAGGAGAGGATCATGGGTAGGGCCTCATGCAATGATCTCTCTGCTTTTCCCTGGCAAACGGCGGCTCAGGCATTTCCCTGACAGCACACAGCAGCGCATATGATCCGCTGGCTCATAAACACACGGCGCTCTCCAACTACCAACCCCAAACAGCACAGCTTGAGCTGCTTTCTCTTATTGTCCTATTTACTGACTAATCTGTTTTAATCGATGTGCTGTTCATTTTGGTGACCAGCTGTAGGCTTTCTTCACCCAGATGTTGGAACAGTTAAAAAAATTAAAAAGACAGACGTCATTTCTGAGTTTGGATTGAATCTTTTACTGGCAGTCATCGTTTGACATGAGACAAACAAACAGACTACAACGAGGAAACATTTGACACAGTGACACATGAAACAAACTACAAACCAAGTGGACATTCAGAATAAACATTCAACATAAAAAGTGTCTGCTCCCAATAACATTTACTGAACTGTTTGCATCTTTATTGCATTATCCTTTCAGCCACTTTTATATACCAATCAATCCGACAGCAGGAGATCTTTGGGATGAGTTTCACTGTCATTAGTCATTATTATGGAGTCAGACAAAACTCTAAAACATTACCACCAATATATACAGCAACAGTTAGACGTATTTACCATTACAAACACAAAAAACACTCATTAAACATTTAATATATGTTGTTTTAATGATCCTTCGAACAATCATCATCCTGTTGTTATACTGACTTTCAGCTTCTGGTTTAAGCAGCTATAAACATTGTACATCCAGGATATGGAATGGTGAAACCGAAGTGTTAATTCAACACTGCTTTAAAGTGCGTACTGGTTTGCTCAGCCTAAAAATCATTAAATGCTACTGCAGACAGTCTATAACTGATAGATAACAGTCAGGGTCTCGTAACACAGGAGCCACTGAAGTACAGCAACATTAAACAGAAACGTGTGGAGACAAACGGCAGTAAAGAAGGGCAGTTTGGGCTTAGCGCTGACTCAGCGGCCCATATCTTACGTTGGCATTAGTGTCACAGATGTGTTGAAACACTGAGGTTATCACAGGAACAGCTTAACAGTTACAAAGAGGCGAATGTCAGCTTTTAGGCAAGTCCTGCGACAAGTATCAATTGTCAAGTCCTACCTGTTGTCTTCTAAGATTGCTTTGTTTTCTAAAGTGCACAGAAAGAAGCAGTGGAAACACAACAGATGTTTTGTTTTCTGTTCTCATTTTTCATCTACATGAGGGCATTCACAAAGTGGACATTTGGAAAGGGGGGGAAAACGCAAAAAGTCGACCAAGCACTTTTGCCCGCGTCACGTGACGGGTCGCCGGCTGTATAGTCTGTTGAACTCGTGTCATAGCTTTTGTTGAGAGATTAACAGAGAACACACAATGTGGAGCTGGGCCCTGCCTGACAGAGATAGTCTCAGTCCTGGTAGAGAACCCAGAGGGACCAAAGCTTTCCAAACTAACATCCACCTCAGCTGCCGCCGGGATGCAGCTCCTTCGTCCAACCAACTGATGTAAGTCTCCTTGAGATTGGCCCTTTGGCTGCCGGTGTCACAAAGACAATTGGAGAGAACAGAGTGGAGAAAGAGGGGGAAAGAAAGAGAAAGCCCTGGTTCGTTAACTCTTCCAGCCCCCCTCCAATGAAACCGCACCTCGTTCCCCAGAGCACCGTCCACCAACACAGTAAGTCTGACCGTCCCTTCACTGTCACAATCTTGGGTGGGTTAACTCAGAGATGGTTAGGAGTAACTTGGTAACCATGTTGGAACAATGTGGGCACTGGTCTCCCTTGTGCCTCTAAGGGTGACTGGGCTCGTGGTAATTGGACAAGAGGGCAAAGGAGGTATCAAAGTGCTGTGGGACAATGGTTCAACCACAGCTAAAGGAGCGTTAGACAGGAAATACTCCATCACCTCTCACAGTAGTGGAGAGTGAAAGTTTTGGAGAGCTGTTTCTCCCCTAAACCCCATGGTTCCAACTCAAATTTACTCTCCACATCCTCATCCTCATCCTCCTCCTCTTCCTCCTCATAGCGGCTGGGCTCCTCTATAGAGGTCTCAAGGTGGTAGGAGTACGGTTGGCCCTCGGTGTACTCATAGATGGTCGGCAGGCTGCTCTTGAGGCTGCAACGCCGGCGCAACGCAACCAGCAACGGCTGAGGCATGGTGAAGATGTCCACGTTGTTGCCCAGGTCGATCCAGGCCAGGCTGGAGAACATTTTGGGGTCTTTGAGCATTTCAGTAAGGTCTTTAAGGATGGCAAGGGTGAGGCGGTTGCCATTGAGAGCCAGTGTGCTGAGTTTGGGCAGGGAGGCGAGCAGAGGCAGCAGCAGCCTCAGGTTGTCGTCGTGGAGTTCGGTGAAGCTGATGTCCACGGCCACAACGCTGTCTCTGTTGTTCTGGAGATAGAAGGCAACGTGTCGGACATCACGAGTGGACAGAGGGATTCCAGACAGGTCAACGCTGTCGCTGGACACTTTTTTCTGCAGAGTTGTCTTGAGACTGTGGAGAAACAGGAAGACAAAAATCTTTGAACAGAATCTGAACACAAACATGATTGTTGTTTTACAGCATGTTGCAATGTTGTGAGGCATATTTAGTACAAAGAAGGTGAGCGGTTTTGTTTAGAACAGAAAGCTGATTTAAAGACTGCAGCATGAGGATTTACTGGTTTAAAGAGTCGAGCCAAAAAAGCCAAACAAAACCAGCAGCTTGTATTTAAAACTTAGAGAACTGGGAACGCAGAGCGTGAGTTTTAGGTACAAGATTATGTTTTGGTCCAGAAATGAAAGATATTTTTAGTCTATTTATTCATCTGTCAGGACAGGAAAACATTTGTGGGGCTTTGTTGTGACAAGATGACAGATTTAAGTTAAATCAGATCAAATTCAAAACGGAGTTATCATGACAGTGCAGAAACACAAACCTGTTCACTAAATTTGCCAAATAAAAAGATTTTTTTTCCCCTATTTTCATAAAAAAGTTGAAGATGATAAAACATTCTGGCACTAACGAGGTCACCTATCTTCAAATACATTAAGGTTAAAATAAATACACACTTACACCATAACGCACTGAACTATGAACAACCTGTTCATGCGATTAGTTTAAATGTTACATTTATTTAAACTCTCTGCACCAACACTGCTGCCGTCCAGCTTCTGACCTGAGCTTTTAATGGAACCCTGCAAGTAAAAAATATAAAGTAAAACAGGAGTTCAAAAACCAAAACTACTAGCAAAACATCAAGTGGAGACACATGGTTGTTTTTATCAGTGCTTTAAATTCAAGCAAAACAATATTTTTTTTTAAATCATTTTTACCCTTTTTTTGCTTTATCATAAAATATGTTCAAGTAATTTGGCTGAAATGCACAGACATGTGACTAAATAACAATAAAAACACACATGAGCATTTGTCTTTGAATTTTCATTTATTATAACTCATCCTAAATGCATTTCTATAATAGAGAACATGCAGCTACGATTAATCTAAAGAAAGCTTCTGTAATTTCATGTACATAAGTGATGATGCTAAACTGCAATGTTATTAATGAATGAACTTTGAATCAAATATATAATTAAAAACATCAAGACTCATTATTACACATTTGATTGATGTGAAGAGCATGAATTCATAATGCTTCCTGCTTTAAATAATTAAACGTCAAGTTTTAGCTCCTAGTGTTTTACTTAAGAGAGCTGGATGGGTGTGATCAATAATCTGTTTAAAATGTGTGCTATAGTAGTTTTGTTTGGTTTTTTTCATTCACACATTCAGAGGAATGGTCAAGATAGTCGCTTAAAGTGTGTTGTTCTTTCATTTAGTTGATTTCAGCACTTGATTTAACTGTGTTGTCTTATCTGCACATCTTTATTCTGCTTTGTTTCAAGCTTCTGCACAGCTTTCAAGTCCCCCTCCAGGAGACGATGTAATAGTTTGATTTACAGGCAAGATGAAAACATTAATATTACTAATACCCTCCTTTGGCCCTTTGTTCTCAGGCAGGTTAACTTCCCGGTGCCCGTCTCCGCCCACCTCGAAGGGGGTGTTTAACTGCAGCTCTTGCTGAAGTGGCCTGTAATGTTGATGCGGTGTCAGAGTGAATTAAAGCATCCTCCGGTGCCTGGTGACTTACAGCGACATCCCCTGCAGTATCTGTCACTGGTGATGCTTTGAAGTGTTTTTCTGCGTGCGCCCTCAGCAGCGTTTACTCCGTTTGTAAAGATGTGCAGAGAGAGATGGGGAATAAAATCTGCCTTTAAATCCAGGCTGGACTGGACTTTAATTGGCTGTACTGGATCAGAATCTTGATTTGTCTCCGTGACAGAAACCTCAGCTTCACTCGAGGTGCAAAAACCCTAATGGTTGTGGAAAGGGCCTGTCTGCAGGTGTTAATAGTTCGATCACACATCTCGCTCTTTTTCACACAGACTCATCTTTTGGAGCTCAGCAAGCACAAAAAAATTGATGTCTGAGATGCCCTCTCATGAACCCTCGTTCATCCTTTTCCCAGATTAATCTTGGAGCAGAACACAAGGGTAACACCGACAGGGGAGAAAAAAAAGGTCGTTTTTACTCAGTCATGAACACTGATAGAAGGACTCGATTTGAACGGTAAAAAAGATTCACTGGGAAATAATTAAAAAGAGAAAACAGTGTCGAGGTGCAGTGCTGTTTACCTTGAATAAAATTAAGATCGATACATGTGGCTCTCCAGAGCAACAGCCAGGAGAAAAAGCAATTTCTTTATTTACCTCAGTTCAGACTGAATCTAAAAGGCATCAATATTCTATTAATAGTCTTCAAAAAAGCTCTAGCTTCTCAGTGTAGTCATAAATAACTATTAAATATTCAGCCAATCAAGCCAGTTTACACTGCGTATTTAAAATTTACAATGTATTCACACAGAGTGAGTCAGGTTGTTTCACATAATAAAGCAGAGTTTAAATTCTGTAACTTTAATTCTGCTGCTATAATTAAAATCTATGTTTTTTTATGGAGTTAAGACTGATATCTGTTGATCTCCAAAGCAACAACTGAAGCAAAGTAAAACAAGATCAAAATAAATGTAAAAACTAAAACAAGAATCGTTTTCACACTTCATACATGAACACATTAAAGAGCTCTATCATTAAAAGTCCCATTTTTCAGAGGTTCATTTTCTCCTCGACTCCCCTCTAGGCTGCATTATTCACGCCGTTTTGTTTCACGCAGAGCAATTTGTCTTCGAACATTGCTGTTCTGTGCAAAACTTTTGAGTCATCCTTCATTTATTTACATTAGGCCTCCAAGGAACCTAATTTTCTTGTAATATTTCAAGGAGGTATTGAAGGATATTTCAGACTTTCTGGAGCTTGTTTAAAAAGTTTAGTTCTATTAATCAGAAGGCATGTTTTGGCTGTAGATAATGGTTTAATACAAACTGTAAAAAAAATGGAAATGACTCACTTAAGAAGAATTTGGATATCTTAATCAAAACAGAAATGAGTCTGTATGCTGATGATATACTATTTCTTCAAACCATCATTGCAAAATACAATTCGATTAATCAAAGATTAGTATATCAGAGTACTCTATAAACTGGCATAAATCAATTATTAGTATTATTATTACTTATTAGTTCCCCCAGGCTGTCTTAATTTTAATTATCTGTTTAATCTCAGTTTAAAACTGTTAATGATAAATATCCTCAAATGGATGAATTTACTGCTGTCAAAAGAAAAATTCTGCCAAAGATTATTTACCTTTCCTCAATGATTCCATCTTCACCTACTATTTCCTGGTTCAAATCGCTAGAATCCATTATTACAAAATTCTACTGGAATAATTACAATGTGGACTTGCAGCTCCAGCAAACCAGTTACAATAGATTCACTCAGAACTATCAGACGTAAAAGGGTTAAACTTGGAGCAAGTAGTATTTATACTACTAGTATTTACATTTATTACTCGATGCAGAAAGGCTGAGGCGGATAATAATGTTTTTTGCCCGTGTATGTATGTGTGAGAAAAAAATATTTTATAAACCACTTGACGAAATTTATTGACATTTCCAAAGTATAACCATTGGGCGTACATCTACAACTGTTTACGTTTTGGAGCCAATCTGATCCAAGATGTCCGCCTCAGTCAACAGACCTTAAAAAACAGATAATGAGCTTTGCTGATAAAAATTAATCTTGAAAGCTCACATATCCTTATCTGTGAAAACTAGATCCAGTTTTGTCATTTTATTTTTGATCTGTGAGGGAGCTTCAGCGTGTGGTTTTGTAACAAACTACTATTTAATTAAATCGTTTTTTTCTGGTGAATGTGATGAAAATCGAAGCTCAGCAGCCACTTAGCTTACATTTCTCTGGGGAGTTCAGAGGACCAAGGAAAAGCTGATTAGAAGGTCAGATGGGACTGATGCAAGAGGAGACAGTATTAAAAGATGCTGGAGAATAATGTCACAAAGTGTAAAGCTTAGGTGAAATAACTGAGTGGCTCGGCAGCACAGCGAGGTCATGGCTCCTATCAAGGCTATTGTTGAGCTATTTAATTAAACAAGACAAAAAAAATACAAAAGCCAAATCCAGACAAACTAATTACAGAGATCATTAGGATTAGTGAGATTCTGGTAATAATTCAGTGTTGTATTTCAGAGCTAATGTGTGTGGTGTGCAGAGCAGAGATAATGAAGGGATGAACAATCCAGAGGCGTTCAGGATTGAGCTGTTTGTGTTTCCTCTGAGCAGAGAGAAACCTCAGAGGTCAGAAAAATGAAAGACAAAAGGAAGGAAAACATAAAATAATAGGTATCACCCACCACCAAGGGAAAAAGGGCGATAATGTTTTTTCCCAGTGTGAGTTTGTAAGTCTGCCCTTTAGCAAAATATCTCATTCATTGCTGGACAGATTTCATAAAAGTTCTCAGTAAGTAATCATTTAATGTACAACTGATGGAGTCAATTGGACTTTGCCAACACAAAAGTGGCTATAATGTAAATATATGTTGACCAAAACTGAGCTAAAGCTTGACCTGGTAGTAACTGAGAGTCATTTCCAACAAACTAGACGTTTCATTACATTCCACAAAATCATGCACAACAAGGTTTTACCCAAACAGCTATAACCCCATATTTCCTCATCCTTACATGAGCTTAGATTAAAGCTCTGGCATAAAATCAGGCAGGTGATATGCATTCCTTTAAGGAATATAAGGTCTTTAATTACATGTTTTTATTGCCCATTGAAAAAGCTAACTTGTGTTTGTGAATTACTATATTTTTAAATTTGTTCCCAAACACATGCTGTCAGTACGACAGAGTATTGGGGCCAGAGTAAAATAAGTCATAATATTACAAGAATAAAATCATAAAATTAAGAGAATATAGTCATAATATTACAAGAAAAAAGTTGTACAAGAATTACGTTGAAATAATACAATAATAAAGTCAGAATGTTATGAGAATAAAGTCAAAATAATAAGAATAAAGTTATAAAATTACAAGAACAAAATCATATTATTATGAGAATAAAGTCAAAATATTACAAGAATAAAAATTGAAATAATACAAGATGTATTGCAAGAATATAGTCATAATATTAGTAGAAGAAAGTTGTGAAATTATGAGTAAAAACCCAAATTTAATGAGAAAAACATCTTTGATAGAGTTATCAATCTATAACGTGATCATCTATGGCAAAAAGCAGCTGATGTGTTAAAACAAACATGTTTTATGTTTCTTCTGGCCTCTCAGGCAGCGTCAGTCTCTCTACAGACATATAAAACCAGGAACAGAACTAAGTAAATAAAAAGGCCTTCAGCAATAAGCTCTAACCCATCCATTGACTCTACAGTGTTAAAGATGCTGCAGTTGTCAGATAAATCTTTCATCTTCTCTCTTCTGGGCTGAATTAAACTTCAACAAGCACAACAAAGCGCAGCTGGTGGGGACTGTCAGTTAAATGTTTGATCCCGCCTGATCCCCGTGAATCTGTCTCAGCCTTTTGTCTGTTTTCTTTGAGTCGGTAGCTTGACTGACTCACAATAAACCCGCCAGATATCCTGTCGCTTGCATTGTTTCCTTTTATAGATTCATCTCCAGAATATAAAGTTATTGTTTTTCATGTCTATGCAGCTGGCAGAAGAAGTAATCACAAAAAGGAAAAATTGTAAGAGTTTATTTCTGTTCAAAAACTGGGTTTTCTGTCAGGCAAATAAAAGCTGGTTCAGTGTTCGGCATTCAGAACATGAGAAGCTGTTCACTGCTTAAAGGGATATCCAGGTAATGTTGAAGTGACGCCCTGTCTTATACTTATGAGATGTAACATCAGTAAGAGTACGGAGAAAGAGGCAAACTTCTTCCTCCAGTCTAGACTAATGGCTATCCAAACAACAACTCTTTGCTTCACCGTTTCTCAGACTTTTAAACCTTTTTTCAAAATCAGCATGTCAGTGTGAGTGTACGTGTGTGGAGCGCTGATAGACTTTGTATCAGTCTGTGAATGAATCACGTTTATCTGATTAGAGTTGATCAAATCAGACCAAACGTTTGCCCCACTGATGTCTTTGTAGCTTCACCTTTTTAAACACACTCTATGTCTGTGTCTCAGGTCAGGGTTTGCAGCCCACATAGGGGACATTTGTCCCTTTTCCACTAGTGCCTCTACAGTGTGGTTCCACTTGGTTCTCCATGGTTCCAAGGCTTTTCCACTATCAAGGATTCGTGGAACCAGCCCCTTTTTCAGAACTTATTTCACTGTGGTTCCAAGCGTACCGTGCTGGCCTGAAAACTCGACAGTCACTGATTGGTTAGGGGGTGGGGTCACTGGTTGTGTCACAAGAGCTACACTCACAACAGCCCAATCTGCCATTTGCAATAACAATGCTACCGTGTCCTCCAATGTTTCCTTGTCAGGGTCTCCTTTTTCTGCTATGTTTAATGGTGGATGACAAATAGTTTATTGGAGAATAGCTGCCACCAGCTGGTAAGGCGTGTGGCATCATTTTTTAGACTCTGGGACCACCCAACTTTACGATGAACAGAGTTCAACAAAATCCCAAAAACGTAGGCTGCGTCTTAGTATCCTACGCAGCCGACAATATCCCAGAATTCATTGCGCCATCAGCAAACCGACAGAAAAACAAAGATGACAGAGGGTTATTTTAAAGTGGAGTTTGTAAATTTATCACAAACCAAAGAGTTTATTTTTAAATGTATCTTAAGCAACTTACCTGATGAAATTTATGCTGCAATGAGACATTAAATAAAATAAAATAACATGTCCTGATACTGGAGCTAAATCTAAATTATTAATGTTTTTGTATTTTTTTAAATAATAACTGAATTTTGTGAAGTTATACCGTGAAAATACAACTGAAGGCATGTGATAAAAAACGTATCACCATGGTAATGGGGCAGTGCGCAGACATGTCATTCGAAGACTAGTCGATCTCATTTCAGCCATTTATGCAGCCTATATAGACGGCCTACGGCCCACATAGGATGTGTCCTCTGTGGGCCGCAGTCTACGTGGCATGCAACCCCTGAGTTAAGACAAAGCTACAATCTATGTCCCTTATTTAACTGTTAGCCTAGCTTGGACCTTTGCTTCTTTCTCAATATTCTGTGAGTGATGTCACAGCTGATATGTTACTAACTATTGATAACTAAGAACATCATTTCAAAGAAATTTGCTGCCGGTTTGCAGAGAGCAGGAGTAACGACTGGCTCATAGAGCTGCTGTCGGGGCCAGCCTGTGGTCAGCTCGGTCCTGTTTCAATGTCAGCTGAAGGATACAAATCTCTGCTGCTCAACATGGAGCCAAAGCTGCTCTCCGTTGTGCAGAGCTGCAGATTTATTACAGACTGGATGTCTGGACAGCGGTGCTTACCAGGCCTGGGATTTCCGTCTGGACATGCTCTGCCTCAGCCACTTTGAGTGCGGGGTCAGGTGGTAGATCAGCTGTCTGCAGATCTTATCTGAAGACTTTATTATGTCTGTGTCCTGTTAGGAAGAGACCAGAAAGAGAGTTCAGAAAGAATCCCAGAAAACAAAAGAGATTTATAGAGAGATACTGTGAAGAAGCACATTTATCAACTAAAACAAAGAAGGAAGAGATGGTGCTTTTACCTGTTTGTGTTTATTTATCTGCACTGTAGCAACATATTTCATGAATTACTGGATGCTTACTTAGTATTGTATGCACATTTAAAACAAATTAACATTTGGTGTCTAATTCAAGATGGTGGCAAAAGACAACTTCCTTTAAAAAACACAAAAATGGCTAAAATGTGGTGTGGATGTAGCTGATTACGTGTTGGCGAGGGCTGTGCATTCTGTCAAGGAAGCTCTCTCATAACTAGGGCTTTAATTAAACATCTATTTTCTGATCGTGTGCACCAGCAAAATGAACAAAAACAAAAGATATTTAAATAAAAAATGATTTAATAAATAAGAACATCTTTGCAGTTCATCACACCGAGGTGTTGGTGCAGAAAGTTTCTCTAATTGCCTCAAACTTGCCAGGCTGTGATATCATTCTGACAAACAGAAAAAATGTATTTTATTACTCCTAAAGCCTTGAGCCAGAGCAGAACAAAACTCAATTTAGCTGCCTCACTGGAGCCAGAAAATCTAATCACATGCACAGTGCACGAGAGGGGGAGGGGGCAGATTCAACACAGCCACAAGGAAATTTAGTGAAAACACTGTTCACTGCTGACCTTTAATGACTGAGAAATACAAAAATAATCAATTGTGATCAATTCACAGAAACACAAGTTTAGATCTCATTTGATTTATTGAGGCTTTTGTTTGTCTCAACAGATTGGCATTTTTTAATAATTTTTGCTCATAAAACATTCAACAATCTGCATCAATTGTATTCCATGATTTATGAGCAAATAATAATTTATTTTATAAAACAGGAATAGATATTTACCATCTGTCTGCAGAAAACATTCAAATAGATCTCAAGAGCAATATTTGATCTGTTTTATCACCTGAAGCCAAAAGGTGTTGGTAAACAGTAAACTGTCTGTGCACATGTTCGTATAACTGTCTGTTAGCAAAATATCTCATGAGTCAATGAACAAATTTGAATGAAACTCTCAAAATGTCATCACTGGATGTAGGTTTACAACTGATTAACTTTTGGAGTCAACCCAATTTCCGACGGCTGCCACAGTCAACTGACCTTCAAATGTCAAAATTAGCTATAATTCAGTTAATTTTACAAATACTAACCTAAATTTTGGTGTCGTTGTAGCTGAAACTGATCCCCTTCACATGTTTTAAGAACTAACAGATGGCACCAAATATTTGTTTAAAATGTTGCCATGAACTATTTGGAGTCAACTCTTTGTCTGTTAGCAGAATATCTCCTGAACCGATGGATAATTATTAGTGAAACTGTTAGAAATTAATATTTGGCTGTACATCTAAAACTCATCACCATTTGGAGTTAACCCAATTTAAGATGGCCACCACAGCTGATCAACATTAGTCAACACAAAAATGGCTATTACTTGGTCAATTTTACAGATGTTGAGCTCAAATTTGTTGTGGTAGTAGCTGAGAGTCATTCCCAATACATGTGAATCTGAGCAGGACATATCACTCAGTATCACATTAGACTACATAAGGTTGAATTGCCTAATTTCATTCACAGGTAGATTTGGTTTGTAGAATATCCGGGGAATTACTGACCTTCTTAGGACACTGCATCTCTCGAGCCAAGCTGAGCAGCAGCTCGTGTGAGATCGGATCCACCAGATTGAGGAAAGCAGCATTTTTGTACAAGATGTCGTTCAGCGAGGTGCCCTCCAAACCCAGATCCTAAAGCAGAGGAGATGATTGAGAAAAATACAGAAAAACGTGACACTAGTAAAATAAAAAGCTCTTTTAGCAGTTTTGCAGCTGGGAAAAAAAGCATGTTTCAAGGATAGAAATAGGTTTGTTCTGTGTTGAGGGCATTGTGACTCCAAATGGAGAGATAAAAAGGGTTTGATCTTTAAATATTTATTAAAAAAGACAAGAGTCTTTCATCCACAGTGGAGAGTCCGATCTGACGGGAGTCACTGGGAATGTTTGGCATTTATAATCACTTCTCCATGGTACAGAGCACAAACTGGGAAGAAATGCTGCAGAAAGCTGTTATTCTTGATCTGCATGGTATCTGTTTAATATACATCTAAAGCAATATGTTCCACTACAAACATATTTGGCATTTCTGCTTTAAAATGTTTCAGTAAATTTGTGAAGCGTTCTTAAACAAGTCAGTAACTTGAATTGTTTTTAACTTCTTCTGTGGCATTTTACTTATGAATAGAAAATATCTGAATAGAGCAGCAGCAAAAACAAGTTAAAGCAACAACAACAAAAAAAAAAGATGTCAGTTTTTCTTTCCAGTCCACAGAGACGAGCAGCAGGCAGCGAAGCAGATGCGTGAACACAACTGTACAATCTGCCCTCATCAACATGTCCACCCTCAAAGTCCTAATGAGGCAAAACAACAAGCGCCTGTGCTGCAACTTTATTGAGAAAAGATTACCTTTGAGACGTACAGTGCGCACACACACACAAGCATCACTAATTTTCTCTCTAACACATTCAGCATAGATTATAACAGACAGACTGAGTGGGAGGCTGGCAGCTCCATGGCTCCTCTTTTACCAAGTGCGACGGTAAACACAGACTGAGCAGAGGTGAAGCAGCTTCTGTCTTTCTGAGCAGCAAGGTATAAAAATACACACAATCCCCCCCCCCCCACACACACACAATCTGTCTGTGGACAGACACAATCAATTGTCATTTGCAAGCGTGACATGAAGGAACAAATCCATTCCCCACATCTGCAGCAAACCTCAGATCTTTTCTCTTTTTTTTAGTTTTCAAACCTGTCGTCGAGCTCACTGTTGTACAACAATTACTTCTGCTGCAAACACCTTTTCAATGCATCCAGCAGGATCTGTCGCACCCTCTAGCCTGCTTGTAATATGAGCCAGTCATCTAATAAAAAGTAAAGAAACTGTAGCTGTCGGGGAGCTTGACCTTGTGGTTTAACCTTTTGTTTTGATTAAGAAGGTTCCACTTCCTACTGTATCGAATCAGAGTAATTAACGGCAGACTGAATATGAGCCAAAGGATAGACGAGACCGCTGTGGGCAAGAAAACAGATGAGATCCCCAAGGATCCCGTTTCGTCTTGCATGCACCTACTTTTTCTTTTTAATCTGGTTCTCAAACTTTTCAGCTTTCGACCTAAAAAAAGGCTTGAAACAAGCATATTTAACAAAGACCACATCAACCAGTTTATTATTTCATTTTTGTCGCTTGGTGCTGCAGTGGTAAACTCCACGGCCTCGTCACCCTGAGGCTACAGGTTTGAGCCCAGATTGCATCAGGAAGGGAATCTGGCATAAAACAATCACCAAATCTTTTGTACAAGTTTAGTGTAGCAGATGGAAAAAAGCCCAACATTTTTATCTCTTTGTAACAGTTTGAGTGGGGTGCTGACCACAACGCTGCTATAATATGACAGTGGTTGAGAAAAGCCTCATTCAAATCAGAGATTGTTGCTACAGCGAATGTAACATGTAAAAAAATAAAATAAAAGCCAAATCATTTCTGTCATGATGACATTTGACTGATGTACAGGAAAGAAAAAAAAAGTCTTGTGTCAAAAAGAGAGAAATTCAAATTTTAGCTCATTATTATTAAACACTGACTGAATTATAGACATTTTTTCTGTTTTTCAGGGTCAATTGTCCGCGGAGACTAGGGTTGGGCATAATTGTATCGTGTGCAATTAATCGTCAGAAAAACATTAATCGATTATTTTTTGGCACTTGATGATTAATACGATTAATGCCTCCAGGCAGACTGACTGACTGGAGATTTCTCCGGTCTTTCTGCTCGATGCTCCTCTTCGCTTCAAATACAACAAACACTTTTTTAAAAGTTCTGTAATTTATCATAACTCTGATTTTACTTGGTCTATCAACACAATTTAAAAATTGATGTATAGTCTGAAGTCCATACTTTTGACACAACCTGGAACTGATTTTTACTAAAAGCAAATCTTCCCCATGAGTGATTTAAATTGGACATGTGACTAGGACATGAGGGTGTTCAGAAACTCCTGGGGATTAATCGTCAAATTAATCGTTATCGGCTAAATACCACAATTAATCATGATTAATTTTTTTGCCAATATTGCCCAACCCTAGTGGAGACTATACACTGATAAGTCGTAAATGTACACCACATGCTTATGTCCTGAAATGTCAATCAAATGTATTCAGTGGTTTGTGAGATATTTTGCTAACAGACAGACAGGGGCGTTATCACTCTCTTTGCTATGTCTAAAACACAGAGCAGTGGGGCTGGCAGCAGAAGATTCCTCCTTGAGGTGAGAGTAAATGCATCTTTGGGAGAAGATCAATTTTTGTTTTTATTTTTTGCATCAGAGGAAACAGAATTAAACTGTTGCTGCAGCAAAGACAGACATTAAAAGCAGAGAGAGAGAGAGATAAAGAGGTCATGTCAGAGAAATGGGAGCACTAGAACAGCCTGAGGACACGTAGGACTCTGGCTGCAGACGAGGAAACAACAACAACAACAGATGTAGAGTGGGTGGGCAGGGAGGGGGCGCTGGGGGTCTGGAAAAATCCTCATCTCATCTTGAGACAACAAAATTAGGGTTAAAGGAGTGACTCACAGTTTGACTGCTTTGTCATTTAGAGAATGAATCTATCCTCTCAGATCTCCTGTCAACACGGAGCACGTTTACCCATCATGCACCCTGAGTGAGTCACGTGCTGCGTGAAAGTACACAGCTCTGAGAGAGTGCATGGCCTACTTTCTGCACACACCAATGCTCTCTAGGGGAAGAAAGTGGTGCAGGAGGCTAGGCCACGCGTGCTCAAGTGTCAGGATGGATCAAGGGGGTCAAACCAGAGTTGGGTCCGTGCACACGTCACGGTCAGGGTCAAAGGTCAGAGGGCAAGGAAAACATCAATGATTCTTTCTCTCTGCTCTGCTTTAAAAACACAAACATCTCCCCCTCTTACCTTCCTCAGTAATTTCAGCACGTCCGTCGCCTGCTCCATCCTGCGCTCGCGGAGCAGCTTCTGGATCTCCTTGATCCACGCGACCCGCCTGACGTACGGGCTGTGGTTGGTCCTGCGCAGCATCCCCGGCAGTTTGTCGGATTTCAGCATCAGCGCAAACAGAAAGTCCCCCCCGCCCCGGCCGCCCCCCCGCTCGCTCTGTCCGGCGCCCTCCAGGAGCCTGCGTCGCTTTTTGGAGAAATTCTCGTTGTCCAGGCTGCCCTGTCTGCTCAGTCTGGACCCCATGGCGGCGGGCTGTGTTGGCTCTGCTGCTGCTGAGGAAGAGGAGGAGGAGAGGCAGGAGACGCGCTACAGGAAGGATGAAGCCATGGGCAGGAGCAGCCCCAGTTGTTGTTTTTCTTTTTTCTGCTGAGTGGATGTTGGAAAACAGCGCCGTGTCGTGCAGTTTGCTGCAGAAACACACACATTCACACACACACCTCACGCCTCGGTGGTTCAATCAATCTCCACTCTCTCTTGCATCCGTCACGGTTCTGGTTCTGGGATGTTTCTGAGATGCTCCGGATGCTTCATCCTCCGCCCGTCTCTGCTTTTTACGCTGCTGTTTAGTTTTGTGCAACGTGGAGCGTCTGACCAATCACAGCATCTGCTGCCTGCTGAGCATCCCCCCACGCCCCACCCTCCCTGGCATGAAAATCCCAACCGAGCAGCTCCACGAGAGAAGACAAATAATTAACATTGACACAGTGTTACTTTATATTTGAATTAAGAATCAATCAACCTTAAAAAGACTCACTGCAAAATGAGATCAAACATAGAAAGGTTATCCTGAACTAAAAAGGTTGTTTTCCAGATGAACAGGAATGCAGGTACACACTGAATGCAAACAAAGCAGAATTTGTCAACAACCACATGGAAGCTTGTGTCACATGATGACCTACTTCAGGATAAGTAAACAAATATGTTGAAATCAAGGGCATAACATTAGGTCTACCATTGGGAGGGTTATGCTCTCTGCCTATTTATTTATTTATTGAATAATTTTCTCTTGTAAAACGATTCAGGATATTTTGGAGATAAAATACATTGTAATGATTTTACTGTGATTTACTTAACTTTTCTGTTTTCTTTGTATTTACTCTGAACCTTCTATGTTCCACGTCAGTTCAACAATTAAGAAAAGGCATACTTTTTTTTCCCAACAGCAAATATTTAACATTTTAGGATTTATTATAGGACATACCAACATTTTTCAATTTTCCAAGAGTATTACCTGGTGCGCTACAGTTTGGCTAAGAAAAGACTGCTGAAGTGGGAGTATCTGAGACAGTAGGAGGTTCTTAAAGAGACAGATGCCAATTTCATGGCTGCTTCTGGAACAGGCTCATTAATATTTATTGATGATGGAACTGCTGATGGTAGCAGCAGAATGAATTCTGAAGTGTACAGAAACATTTTCTCTGCATAATTACAAAGAAATGTTTCCAAACTAATCTGGAGGACTTTTCTCATGCAGTAGGACAATGATCCAAAGCACACTGCCAACAAAGCAAAGGACTTCATCAGGGGGGGAAAGTGGAAGGTTTTAGACTGCGGCCAAGTTAATCACCTGATCATTTCACCTCCGTCTTTATGACATTTCAATAAGTACCTTTAAATATCTGCTTTAAATATCTGAGGAAGATTTTAAGTTCCACTATAAAAGACCTAAAAGTGTCTTGTTTATCTCCAGCTGCTCAGACAGGCTCCTAGCTTGAGATAAATAGGAATCTGTCTTTTGGCCGTGCAGATGTCAGTCAGCCAGGACACAAACTGTCAGCTCCTATTATATTTGTCACAAGTTCTTCTTTGACAACCATCCATGCCCTGGTTTCCCTGAGTCTTGCTGTCACATGGATCAGTATCTGTTTCCAGGGGCCCACAGAAGGCAATGAAGAGGGGCCCCAGAGTGATCCCTTACACACAGCAAACAGTTATTTTACCCTCTCCAAACTGGTTCCATTTATAGGTCCCATCATTGTGGCTCAAAGGACTTTGATCCTGATTTGACCTTATGTTTCAAACCTACCCTTGTTCGTTGAATCACCAGATGATTTGCTTTCTAACGGTCGTTTCCTCTGGCTGTACGACCTCCATAAACTGTCTCTGCTGCTCATTTTCCTCTCAAGGTTGTTAGGAATGACTGCTGCCATTTTATTTATCCCCATGCTGATAATTTGCCTTACTGAATCTGTTTTCTAAGAGTTTTAATAAAATTAAAGGCTTGGCTGTCTTTGAAAGACCTTGCATTTTATAGAAGGGTGATACTATAAGATTATCAGAACATGTTATGAGGATGACTGTCAGCTACTACCACGCCAAACTTTAGCTCCATAACTGTAAGACTGACTGAGTTTTAGCCGTTTTGTGTTTGCTGAGATTGATCAGCTGTTGTGGCTCATCTTGAGTTAAATCAGTTGTAGTTGTACGTCCAGTAGCGGATCCTGAGCATAATTATTAGTGAGACGGACATTCATTCACTGAACATTTGTTTAATATTTATTTAGTTGCTCTTTTCTTCTGTTCAGTCTGTCTGCTCCAAGCTGACTCATAATATATCTTCTAAATTAGCTCTCATAAATGGATTTTTACACATGAGATCTAGTGTTAGATGTGGTCACATCAATGAAATTCTATTGAAGCTGCCTCCAGTTCTGATCACCAATATCAGAGCGGTATGATAAGTCCAATGAGGTTGAGAGGAGCGATCACATGATTTTCTGTGGTCGTAAATAGCAGCCATATTGTTCTGTGCAAGAACAACTCAACATACATTACTGTTAGCTGGTAACATGTTAAGTTTAGGTCAACACATCAATAAAGCACAGTTTGCTGCTGACAACCATTATTTTGATTTGATAGAAATGCTTACATTTTATCATATCAGGCAAAAACGTGTTGCCAAGGTACACACATATGCAGTTAATGATGTTTCTAATAGACAGAAGCTAACCAATGAAAACTAATATTTATATGCATCTCTGAAAAATGGTTTACATTGACAGCTCGCCCCTTCCAATATGGCGTCTCACTTGTACCACCGCTGTCAATCTTCTGAAGTGTACATGATGCCTCCATTCTGTCAACCTCATTGGACAAATCAGTGAATTCACACAACTGCAAATAAGTCAACCTGAGAAGAAATCACCAAAAACTATTAAAACTTTCATTTAAATGTCACACAGATCAAAACTACACAGCATGCAAAGTAAGGAAGTTATTTACATTATTTATTAAGAGATACACAGTTTGCATGATGCAAAATATACAGTATTTATCTGGGTTATATTAATTTGGACCGAGCAGAGTTTAACATTTTTATTGATTTTTTGGGGGGGGTTTTTATTTTATTTTTTAGGGAATGTCTGTAACTTCACCTTAAAACACTAATATTTTTGCTAAGCTTTGCTTTGATTTCCTAATTATAGATTATTCAAAACCTGTAGACCTCAAAATACAAACACATTTTTTTATTGTTTTTATTGCAACATTCACTTAGCTTGATTCAGCTCAGAAAAAAAAGAGTGCTCAGTGAGAAAATATGAAAATAATAGTGTAAAGAAATCACTGTGAATGTTCTCAAACTGTGCAGGACAACAGGACAACTGAATACAGAAAAATATTTATTGGATTTAGATGCCCCAGTTACTTACAGGGATTAGGATGCTGAGCAGCAGTGGCCTCATTTTGACTCTGGCTTCTGTAAAGCCTTCAGCTTTTGCGTGAAGCCAAAAAAGAAAAAAACAACATAAAAAACTCCCCAAAAAGGGGAAAAAAACATCGGTTTGATCCAATCATAAGCATCAAACTACTATGACTTTGAAAGATTGCAAGCAGAAAATAGTTTGAAGCATTCCTCTGTTATTGCTGCCAGAAAAAATGCTGCGTCATCAACTTTTGACTGCAACATTCATCACGGCGTCATCCTTTGGAGCACTTATCATCAAAATGACTGCGACCGCATGCAAAAACACATGACATCACCTTCTTTCTCTGAGGTGTTCATCTGTCAGCAGTGTTTCAGCAGCTCACCTGTTGTCCAAGCCTCCTGATTCCATTTGCTACTGCACATACAGGAACAGAAAATTCATTCCCTTTAATGTGCAAACAGGAACGGGGGGGCTGGGTGCATCCCTTCCAGCAAAGTCATAAAAAACCTACTGTATAAGTCTTTAGCTGGGGAATAAAAATGTGACTAAGCTTATTGAGATTTAATAAAACAACCTCTTCTATCTGTGGCAGGGAAATGCTTAGAAATAGTGAAGGTTTTTGTGACCGCAACAACCTGTGATGTAATTGTCTTTCTTCTGCAATAGATCAATTGTGACTATTGAATAAACTACCATGTTTTGGGGGGGCTTGGAACCTCAGAGATCCAGAATGAGACAGCAGTGATTAGATTTAGACACAGTCACTGCAGCAGCAGGCTTCTCTGACAGAGCCCCATCAGCGGGCCAGGAGCAGGAGAGCACAATTAGCTGAGTTACTCTGACAGGGTATTTATCACGTGCTGCTGTCTTTTACCAAAATATCTCATTAACCACTTAACAAATGTGTATGCAACTCTCAGAAAGAAATACTTGAAAGTGCTTTTGCAAATGATAAACATTCAGTCATCTTGATTTAAGATAGCTTCCACTGCCAACTGAACTTATAGATACACAGCTGTGACCACAACTCACTTTCACAGACATTTTGTCATTCTAATGTGGTAGTTGCTGAGAGTCACTAACAACATACTCTAAAACACGTGTCAAACTTAAGGCCCATGGGCCAAATGTGGCCTGCCATAGATTTGTGGCCCACAAGAGCTTTAAACATGTATTACTGTCTTAAATTAATTAATTGTAGCTCCCATAATGCATGTCAATTGGTTTTCCGACAAAAGGACAACATCCTTGGAGGAGCACAGGGTTCAAAAGTAACAGGCAACCTGCAAAATTTGCTGTGTGAAACCTTTAATTTGCTGTTTTTTTACCAGCCACTACAGTGTTTAAAAGTGAATACATTAAAACCCTGTTTCTATGCAGGAAATACCATGCAGAGCTCAGTTTTGTTTGTTAGCTGTGATCAGCCATAGCATTGAGACGAGGAATGCGACAGTTCACGTTAAGTCAAAATTAACGTTGAAGTTAATTACAACTGGCTATTTGAAGGCCACCATGATGCTCATGTGGCCCTTGGTGAAAATAAGTTTGACACCCCTGTTCTAACTTCTACTCAGTGAGTCAAATCTGTGCCTGAAACTTTATTTTTAACTGTTGAAGTTAATTCTTGTCACCAAACCAGCAGATAATTGATATTAGCCAAGACAAAATTGGTTATGTCTCAGACCATTTGTCAAATATTGAAGTAAAATTTGACGTGGCAGAATACGATGGTCAATACAAAGGCTACTGTAATTTGATTGTGACATTGTGCCATAACGCATGACAATTGAAATTATTTTTATTTTCAAGGTTTGACCACGACAGCCATAACTTTGTATCTGAACGTGAGGAGATCTTAGTTTAAAACTTCTACTAGGCCTTTTAATTACTGTTGAGAAGCCAGCTTAGACCCGTGTTTCTCAGTGAAGACCCAGGTGTCTCAAAAGACCCTAGGATACCTACAGAAAAGTCCAAACACTCGTGGTACAGTTACTGAGCAACATCACATGGCAACGTTGCAGATTGAGCCAATCAGAAAGAAGCCTGAGACAGAGCTGAAAGCTGCAGGCATCTGTAAACAGATCACTCTCACCTTCACTTTGGCAGGCATCGGCAGGTTGATATAGGAAGATGTAGAGGACTAAAGGGACAAACTGAAGAGTTCCTCTTTGTGGTAGAAAAGCAGAGGCATCCATCTACTGAAAACATGACATTTTCTGTAAAAGATTATAAATGAAAACGTTCCTAAGATTTTTATGAAGGTTTGAATAAGGTTTGATGGGCACTAGAAAACAAAAGGAAATCTTCCAAATCTCACTCGTTGTTGCCCTCATTGTTCTATTTTAATATGCAGCATGAATGAAGCACATGCTTATTAACTAAACAGCACTGCCCTGCGGTGTCACAGCATGACACTGGGTTGTAAGTACCACCTGTAAACCAAAGATGTCACTGCCACATCCCCAGTGGCTTTAGTTAGTCATCTTTAACACCCTGCCTTTACTGCTAATACTCGTTTTCAGCAGGGAGAGCACAGAACACTTCGTTTGTCCTCTGTTTTGAAAAACAGTTTCAATCATGACAGTAGGCACACAAAGGTGAGTGAATTTTTATCAAAAGGTTTGTGTAAATCCTAACAAATGGTGGAACTGCTGCATCCAAGCTGAAGGATTCTGTCTGATAACGAGCTGTGTTGATTTCTCCTGGGCAGGAAAATGGTTGGGAAGTCCCTGATTGCCGGTTTGGTGGTCCTTCTGGTGGCTACAGTCAGCTTGTTTCTGGGGGTGTTCATGGGCTTGGGGAGGAAAAACACTCCTGCCCCTTCAGACTACTTCTACTCCAAGGCTGCTGTGGCTGCTGATGCTGGAAAGTGTTCAGAAGTAGGGAGGTAAGAGGACTCAGACCATGTGTCTTGTTCTACATGTGTACTTCCTGACTGTTAAGTGCTTTCTTGTGTTTTTCAGGGACATTTTGAAGAGAAACGGCTCAGCTGTGGACGCTTCCATCGCTGCTTTGTTGTGTGTTGGGCTTTTGAACGCTCACAGCATGGGTATCGGGGGAGGCCTTTACTTTATAATATATAATGCTTCCACAGGTGAGTGGCTCATATTAGTTAGATATTCACCATAGAGATAATAAAAATACAAATCTGCTACAAAATCATTTAATGAAAGAAAATCCCACAATGGTTGCAGAAAAGAAAAAAGCAATAATAAATAAAATTTCTATAAAAATGAAAGTCAGACATTGATTTTCAACCTTGCTTCAACAGAATTAAAAAAATAAATAAAACTTATAAAACAGGCCTGGACATAAATGATAGTACCCCTGAAAATAATGTGACCAAAAGGACATGTTAAATCAATGTTTGTCCACTAATTAGCGTCACAGGTGCTAATCTTGTAATCAGTCAGTGGGCCTGTATATAGGGCTACAGATACTCACTGTGCTGTTTGGTGACATGGTGAGTACTACACTCAACATGGACCAGAGGAAGAGAAGGAAAGAGTTGTCTCAGTAGATTAGAAAGGGAATTATAGACAAGCATGTTAAAGGTGAAGGTTATACGACCATCTCCAAGCAGCTTGATGTTCCTGTAACTACAGTTGCACATATTATTCAGAACTTTAAGATCAATGGGACTGTAGCCAACCTCCCTGGACATGGTCGCAGGATGAAAATTGATGACAAATCAAAGAGATGGATAATACAAACAGAAGAGCCCAAGTCTGCACAAGTCTGTAAAACAAAATTGAACATAGAATGACATGACAAAGGCAATATATAGAGAGACAAAACCAATAATGAAGTACAGTTATTGCACTTAGGTTGTTTGAGTCTGAGTCTGGATGGCCCATGGGAAAAAACTGTTTTTGAGTCTGTTGGTGTGACTCTTAATGCTCCTGTTTCTTCTGCCAGAGGGCAGCAGGCTGATCAGGTGGTTACAAGAGCTGAATGACAATAAGAATTTACACCCTTAACTAATTTTCATTTTCATTTTCATTCCATTGTCTGATAAATAGGGAAGGTAGAAACCATTGATGCGAGGGAGACGGCTCCCATGAATGCCACTGAGGACATGTTCGGCAACAACACCAAGCTCTCTCGTACAGGTAGCAACAAGGAAGATTTATTTTACTTTTACTCCCATCTTACTTGTTTAATCTGATTTCAATCTGTTGCAGCTGCTCTAACATGCCAGCGGGTATTTAATTCTGGTCTTTAAGCTGTTTAACCAGCTCCCTAAAGTAGATTATTTTTCCCTCAACAAGCTTTTCATATTTTCTTTTGCACCTAAATAAAACCTCACAGCATGTGGAGATGATAGGGACTATAAATACTTGGCCACATTTTAATAACATCATGAAGAAGAAAGCAAATTTCAAATCCTCTGCTCTGTTGTTTCTGTCTGACAGGTGGGTTGTCCATAGCAATCCCAGGGGAGATTCGTGGTTATGAGATGGCACACAAAAGGCATGGCAGGCTTCCATGGAAGGAGCTGTTCGAGCCCAGCATTGCTTTGGCGCGTGACGGCTTTCCCATTGGGAAAGCCTTGGCTCACGCCATCTTTAAGAGCAGAGAATCCATTCAAGAAGATGCCAACATGTGGTGAGGGAGATCCTGATTCTGTTACCTAAATCTATGATCCTAAAATACATGAGGCACATTCAAATACATTGTTTACGTTCTACAAAGTGATTTAAAATGTGTGTCTTGCTTGCTTTTCTGTCAACACTGTAATTTCCCCTTGGGATCAATAAAGTATAATTCAATTCAATCAATTCAACACCTATTACTAGTCACATTTAAATGTGTTTGATATAGTGGGGCACGTTTTAGGTATAGAATGGCCAGCCTAGAGAAAAAAATATTTCAAAATAATAAATAAATAACACTCATTACCCCCACAGAAACTGAAAACCTCCCAATAACTCTGTCTTTCTTTTCCTGAAATCCTTGTTTAATATCAAACTTTTTTGCAAACAGTTCAGTACGTATACAGCATATCCTTAAAATAGACATATCATGCTTTTAAATCCTTCTTTTTCACATTTAAATCATTCATTTGAGGTCTTTATAAAGTGAAACTGCAATGATTTTGTCTGAAATCCTCATTATTGTAACTCAACAAGCCCCACTTTCACCCCTTTTCTGAGGTGCGTCTCAGATCAATTCGTTTTGAGGCTGTATCTTTAAATCCAAATTAAGCGCTTCACACCCTGCTCCAGTCCGGCTTCCAGGCAGGTCCATTACAGTTTCACAGAGGGGTTTACAACTATAGCTGCACAGAAACGTTTTTATTTACAATTTAATAAAAAGATGTCAACAAGGGAAGACTAGCCTTACATGTTGGAGCCAGAGTCTGACCCAGAACCAGAGGAGAATGAAGACCACCAAATTGTAGTTGGCAAGTCTAGACTGTGACGTAATAGTTCAGAAAACATCATAGACGTCATCACGTCACATGGGTGGAACCATATGTTTTGCCATATATTGTCTGTTTACAAGGAGTAAAAAAAAAAAAGAAACAACGTCTCTTTACTGTCTACAACCAGGTTCCCATCATTTGTTTTAAAGAGCTGTTCAAAAGATTCAAATTGATTATTATATCAACAAATATCACATCTCTAGACCCAAACAGAATATAAAGATATTCTATAATTTTTACATACATTAAAAAAAGAAATTTTATGTTCTCTTCATGAAAAGGTTTTCAAAACGTGTTGCTCAGATAAAATTGAAAATGAATGACTAAGATTTTTTGGATAACGTTTTTGGTTAGAATTTTGACTTTCAGTTTTTAAACAAAATTTATTTGTTTTTTTTTTAGTTTAGAAGTAATTTTGTGATCATTCAGTGCAATAAATTCTACTTCACTGTCATTTTCTAACAATATGCTATTCAGTCCTAGGTTAACATTAGCTCTTCATGGTTAATGAAAAGCTGTAGTTTCTCAGTATTTTCTCCTCTTCTTTGACTTTGTGTTGTGTAAAAATAACCCTCACTTGGCTCAGTCTTTGTTTCATTACAGCTCTCTGATCCTGTTGGGAGCACTGCTGCTGTATTCATTAAGTTAGACATTTTCAAACTCATCTCAAGGTGTGTTCTGTTTTTGTTTTTTAATTTAGACTTTGTTTTGCTTTTGTCATCTTTCAGCGAGGTGTTTTGTGACTCTCAAAAACGAATCCTGAAAGAAAATGATATTGTTCGATTCCCAAAGCTGGCTGACACGTACCAGAAAATAGCAGAAGAGGGACCTGATGTGTTTTACAACGGGACGATGGCGCAGCGCATCGTCGAGGACATCCAAGCAGCAGGTGTTGTGATGAATTCTTGTTCATTTCATAGAAATAGAAGAAAAAATAAAAGGCCAATACAATTAACTGCCCATCATATTTTACACCTACAATGTAGAAACTGATGAAAACTTTTTTTATTTAGTCATGTATTTGTCTTTCAGGTGGCATCATCACCCTTGATGATTTGTTGGAGTACCAGCCGGTGCTGAATGAGAACCCTCTGACTCTGAACGTTGGAGAATACGCCATCCACGTGCCGGATGCCCCCTCCAGTGGTCCCGTGTTGGCCCTCATACTCAACATAGTGGATGGTGAGCAGCCTAGTCGAGGGTTTCAGGATGTCAGGTCTCCTCAGGGATGTTTGCTTTTGGACACAGAAACCCCTTTGGCCTGCCAGATTTAATTCACCACCACGACTCCATCTGTTGTAGCACAGAGGCTTGAATCTGTCCTTCAAATAATCAACAGGCAGCAATAATCATACATAAAGGATAACAATGATGTGTTCATTATGTAGGTTTCTGTTGATATCCTTCATCTACGTTCACTTCACAACATGTTGCTCCTGTGGATGCTTTGCAGGGTACAACTTCACAGACACAAGTGTTTCCACAGCAGAGATGAAAACCCTGACGTACCATCGCATCGTGGAGGCTTTTCGATTCGCTTACGCCAAGAGAAGCAGACTGGGAGACCCTCGATATCTCAACATCACCGATGTAAGCCCCCATTTCTGTCTCCACTATTCATTATTAGAGCGTTTCCAGTTTCCAGTTTTGCTCGTTATCATCACAAGTCCCTCTGCTAGAAACTCTGGAAATTCTGGTCTGAGGTCATCTAATCAGCCTGAAAAAATCTGATTTTTTTTATCTTTTCCACTGACTTGTTTCGCATCCCTCAGTTAATCCAAAACATGACCTCAGACTATTTTGCTGATGGCATAAGAAGTAAAATTACAGATGACACCACCCACCCAGACAGCTACTACGAGCCTGAATATTTCACCCCAGAGAACCACGGCACAGCTCACCTGTCCGTTATAGCTGAGGATGGAAGTGCCGTGGCAGCCACCAGTACTATTAACCTCTAGTAAGGCTGCTGATGCTTTTCTTCAACTATTCACTTTGGTTCATAAGACATGCCTAATGAATGTTTGTTAATAATAATTCTTTATGAAATACATTGAATAAATAAATTATGTCCACAGCTTTGGGTCGAAAGTCATGTCTCGATCCACTGGAATCATTTTCAATGATGAAATGGACGACTTCAGTTCTCCTCACATGACCAATGGATTTGGAATCCCACCATCGCCCAACAACTTTATCCAACCAGGTGTGGCTTATTTTGTATTATGACACCTATCGTTTTTGATTTACCAATCTGACAAGTTAATTTATGAAATTTCAGTTCCAAACCACAGAGCTTTTAAAGATGGATTTGTTTTCTCCACCGAAAAGTCCTGACCATGTTTTTTCTTCTGCTTCAGGCAAAAGGCCTCTGTCCTCCATGTGTCCCACTATAATCTTTGACAAAGACAACAGAGTGAAAATGGTTGTAGGAGCATCTGGGGGTACGAAAATCACCACAGCCACTGCCTTGGTAAGTTTAAGTCAGTTGCTCACATTTCCTGTAGATTTTCTTATGGAAAGGTGTCAAACTGAAGTTCTGTTTTCTGGCTTGAAACAGGTCATCCTGAACTCTTTGTTTTTTAACTATGACCTGAAGAAAGCTGTGATGGAGCCAAGAGTTCACAATCAGCTCAACCCGAACATGACGGTGGTCGAGCAGGGCTTTGAGAAGGTGAACTAGATATGAACATGAGGCACAAAGTTCAATTTCTATACCACAAGTAACTATGTTACCTTTAGTTGTTATGAAAAGGTTGTATTTATCAAAAATACATTTGACTTCATGTCATGGTACTGTACATCATCTAAATGTCTTGACACTGGCCTCTGTCTCTATAAGAATCCCCTACCATTTCAGACACTCCCATTTCAGCACATCTTTACAGCAATGCTTCAGGGGAGGGATGCTCTGGGGCGGGAGCTCAGCAAGCGTTTAGTCAGCTCTACGTGGCCACAGGAGATTCAAAGGTTGCTCAAACATGCATAAATGAGTCAAAGCAACACTTTGGGGATGTTTTTGACGAGGGAATGACATTATAACATGATATAAAACAAAAAAAAATTACATTTTGCATAATACCCTTAACAAATGGGACAAACCTCATCTTGTATTATTGCTGAGAAAAGGGCAAAAGTTTGGACATCTATACTTAAGTATTTTAGATTGTGTGTTGTTGCAATCAGCATCCATGAGGTTCTAAGCAGCTGCTTAGCTTATTGAACAAAAGTGGTGTTTAACTGTAATATTAAGAGCCAGGTTGAAATCTGGAAGACAAAAAAACTACAGAGTTTTATAGTTTTACTTTGCAGCCGCACCTGATCAAATGATAGACTCATGTTCATACTGCAAGACTAGGGGTTTGTAAATATATTAATACAATACCAGACTGAAGCCAAAATAGTGTGAGAACAAAGAACAATAGGATGTTTGCAGTAAGCAGAGGATCAAAACGTTTTCAAAATCTACTTCAAATTTACAATGAACTTTTTCAAGAAGCACGTTTCTTTTCGCATAACCATCACAGATTGAGACATTACTGAAAATGTGTCAAAAAACACTTACAAAGAACCCTTTGTAAAAAGATTGTGCTGGGGCAGGCCGGTTATTTTAGACAAAAAATGACAAGAAGAAGGTTAGAACATTTTGTAGCAACTGGAAAAATAGAAGAAAGAAGACGTCCTGGACATCAGAAAGAGAATTTGACAGACAGCTTGAGCCGTTTCAAGGACACAACACCTACCAGCCTCCTTCAGCTTGTGAAAGACAGTATAGAACAAGGCTGTCAAACTCATTTTCACCAAGGGCCATGTGAGCATTATGGTGGCCCTCAAAGGACCAGCTGTAATTAACTTTGACGTTTTGTGTTTGACTTCGGCTAAACACAAAATGTCACGTTTCTTGTCTCGTTGCTACAGCTGAGCACCACTAACAAACAATAATCACAGCAAACGTGGACGGAAAAAATGCAGCCAAATAGAGATTTTACACAACGACTACTTTTAAACCCTGTGCACCTCCACCAAGTGGTGGGATGCCTTGCTTTCGTGTGCAAAATAGTTAACATTATGGGAGATGTAGATTATGGTCAACCTCTGTCAGTGCGCCCCAGGGCAGCTGTGGCTACAATGTAGCTTACCACCATCAGTGTGTGAATGTCTGTAAGTGGAAGGTGCTTTGAGGTCCAGAGGGACTTGATAAAACACTATATAAGTTCAAGTTTAGAACAAATAAACCCTCCAAGTTTTATTTGTGGGGACAGAAATGCTATGTAGGAGTGCTGAAACATTTGCATAACACAGTCAAAGTTAATATCCAACAGAGGTTAAAGACTGATCAGAAGATGAAAAGTGTGAGTATTACATAAGACTTTTAAACAATTCTACAGTGATGACTTGAATTAATGACCAGAAACGAATCAAATGTTTCTCATCTAAACCACCACTGGCAGATTTATGGCACGCAAAACAATAAAAGCACTGTTTGCAATCTGAGTGAGACAACTAAAACTTGTTTGAAATCTTCTCTAACATTCATCGATGACTGCTGTAACACATTCAGCTCCTGCACAAGGTCAAGTTTTCTTGTGTTTGTTGGTCTCTTCTCAGACTGTCCTGGAGGGGCTAGCCCAGAAGAACCACGTAACACAGATGCTGAGGACTCCAGACTCTGTCGTCCAGGCTGTGGTGCGGCAGGGCGAGCGTCTCTGTGCCGAGTCTGACCCCAGGAAAGGAGGCTATCCAGCTGGATATTAAACATCTCTTCCAGTTCTTCTCTGCAACCCCCCCACCCTCAGTGACGACAGTCTGCCTAAACTCGCTCAAACAGACGCACAAAAAAAACTATCTGCGTTGATTTGTGGTGCCTACAGAGACAACGCCATCACTACTTTCCTTCAAAGATGGAAGCTGAACTATTTTAAAAACTTGTTTTATTTAAACCAAGCTATTCATCTTTTTTTAGTATTATTTTAGTGTTTTAAATTAAGATGCTTTACCTTATTTCACTCTTGTGTCACCGCTGCTGGAAACTGATTAAAATGAAGGAACTTAAGAGACTAAAGTAACCAAAGGAACATAATGTTTCTGTTTGTAACATTGTATTAAGTTCTTGCTTAATACAACAACCAGCATCTTAATAAAAGCAGCCAGGTTTCTGATTTACTGAGAACACAATGTATCATAAAGGAATGTCCTGATTTAATGACAAACTATTCATCTGGGTAGAATGTTGTCCATGTGACGTTTTCAGTTCTTTTATAAGGAAAAAGTGGTGCAATTATTTGGATTGTTTAAAAAAGAAAGAAGGCGTTTGTTTCCAAGTCAAACAGGTGAAAAAATATAAATTAAAACTGGACACGTAAGCTATACCAGTTCTACATAAGAACATCTCAGGTTGTTCGCCTGCTCTAACAAGCTGTTTACTCCTGACGTACGCTGATCCTCAAAAGAACATTATGTACTGAGAACTCAAAGCACTGTTTTTATTGTTATTTTACAGTGAAGGTACTTTTTGTTACTGTTTTTTTTATTGACTGGAGGTCAATTTCATGTATCGTGTATTCTAAAAAAAATACATCTTCAGATATATTTTTCTAAACATGCATTGTTCTCATGCCGTTTTGTTGCCATGATTGTTGAACGCTGAAAAATCATCAGTACTTTGCATTACTGAACTGAAATGTTAGGCATAAAATCTTAAATTCTCTCAAAGTTGTGGTTAGCCTGAATTTGTTGCTTAGTGAATGTATGCTACGAAAACTGAGAAAACAGAAAACTGAGAAGAAAAAAAGTTAAGCACTCAGACAGAAGTAAAATGATTGGAATCATGACAATATCAGATGAAAGGTAGGGTTTGTACAGGCTCACTGATGGTATCAGTAGGGTGGGACAGCACCCCCTTGAGACTGGTTACAAGCTGTGATTTGAAGCAACATGGAGTCATTCAGCCACTGTATCTTCAACCCACGACTGCTGTAACTGGTCTGCAAGATCCATCAGATCCACAGACTCAGAGTTTATAACTTGGCTGATCCAACACGTGTTTATTTGAGGAATATTGTGGGACCAGGCTGGCCATAAGGAAACCTCAGCATGATGCAGGAAGACTTACTGTGTGTGGACAGGAGTTTTCCCAGAGTTCAGAATGTCAAGACGGAAAAGACCAAACAGGAGGTGTAAAATAAAAAAATGAACTTAAAAGAGAAGGAAGGTGCAGCAGGTGAGTATCTGTGGAGAGTGAGAGCAGTTGACTGATAATGGCGGTTCTTGCTAGGATTTCACTTTCTTTGCCAGTTTCAGAGGAGGGTCTGGAAACTTTACTGTGTGTGTGGGTGTCCTCACATACCTGCTGGTTCTCTCACCTGGTCACTGATGTCTGTAAGTCCCACCAGGCAGTTGCAGGATACAACCTGGCCTTGTGAAAACCCAATCAAACTCTGTCAAGTGCTCGTGCTGTCCAGTGTGTCAGGGTACACTGCAGGTCTTATTACTTCATTTTAATGTTTGCTCCAATTATTTTGTGTGAACGTTCACATTATATTTTAAATGCGACCTCCATCAGTGTGAACTCTCCACAGCACTGATGCGACCCGCATGCCCAGAAAATGACATGACGTCACATCCAGAACACAAAAGTAAATAAGGAGGCTACATATTAGCATGCTAATTGTGAAATTGTGCAATCAGGGCAGATAAAATAATTATCAGACATGTTTGTTTAGTTCACTGTTGACATTTGACCTGTCTGGCTGCTTTGGTGCAGTTTTTATTTTTTGAACGGGAATGTGCTGTAAGTAAAACTAACTAAAGTATCGATACAGTCTGAGACCAACGTTAGTATCATTTATTTCTGTGGATTCTCAGTCATCCAGGATATGGAAAATTAAATAAAGACACATTAGCTGGACTTATGTTCTGTAGCTGAAGACGTGTGGAGCTACAGAATTTAAACGGTACGAGGTTGGGATCAATATTCTAATAACTCGGATCGATCTGCTAACGGCCACCTCACTGATGTAGAAGTCAGATGAAATGTGACATGATTGTTCAGACAAATGTCAGATATGTTTCTGATTTAGTACCACTTGCTGAAAAGTCCTGGGTCAGATTTGAAAAAAACTGGATTTGTCACATTTAGACTGTCGTAAAAAAAATCTGATTTGGGTCTCATTAACCTGCAGTGAGAATGAACCCAATGAGTGTTTGACTGTTATACCGTCCAGCAACTACCTGATAACACTAGAGCTAAGATCGTTGTGAACCACTTGTGTTCACTGAAGACACCCTTTTTGCTAATACACCCATCAGTTTGTTTGTGTATCAAACTATAGTTACATTGGTTCAGTTTTACTGGGGGCCTAACTTTCATTGGTCATAGAGGGAAATATATTTTCAGGACACAAACATTACATACAAAAATAGCCATAACAACAGTCCTAACAGATGTATTATGCAGTTTAACAGTGCTTAGAGTAAATGCTTGTTTGACATCTGACTGAGAAATCTGTTTAGAACCTAAATTAAAAATATTTCACAAGATGTCCAGCATCAAATATCCTGTATGTTCATGTACAAACAGCAAAATGTTAAGATGTCTGACAGATATACTGTTTAAAGAAGATGTTTTTTTAGTAAATAAGGTCTTAATCTCACCTTCTGCTTGTGAGCCCTATGTGTTCCTGCCTTCCTTCGCAGGGTTAAACCTGAGACTTTGTCTTTTCTTCAAGAGATCTTTGGACATCTGAGGCCATCAGGTTTTCCAAATGAGTACAAATATTCTATCAATTTGTTATTTTAGTGTTTTGATGATATTTAACATTTGTAGCTTTATTGAAAACATGTGTCCTCCTCTGTAGATTTAGGTTCTTTGGTCCAGTAAAGCAAACTGACTGAATAATTTAGGAGGGTTGAACCGAATCCTAAACTTCAGCCTGACAACTAGATCAGGGCAGGAGGTTTTATTATTTTAAGGCAGCTGACCAAAGTAAAATCTATTATACTAAGACAGCACTTTGTGACTGTAATCCATGCCTTTGTCACGACCCGACTGGATTATTGTAAGACACTTTATGTGGTTTGTGGGACCTCCATTGGCCAGGCTGACTTTTAAGTAGCCCACAAAAACACTTCACTCTGTTGGCTGCTCATGTATTTTAAAATTCATCCATCAAGCCGTCCATCATCTTCACACGCTTCTTCCTTTCAGGGTCATGGGGGTCACTGTGTAGGGGTGGGGGACACCCTGGACAGGTCGCAAATCTATCACAGGACCCCATAGAGACAAATGAGACAAACAACCACTCACACTTAGGGACAATTAACCTAACAGTCATTTTTTGGTCTGTGGGAGGAAACCAGAGTACCTGGAGAAAACCCACACATGCACAGAGAGAACACATACATTCTACCCAGAAAGGTTTGAAGCCAGGATTTAATACGGCAAACATTTTGCTAAGAGGCAACAGAAAAATAATTGTTTTTAAATCCTTGTATGGCCGTGCCCCACCTCTCCTCACTCAGATAAGCTGATGTTGCCAAAATGAAGCCCAAACTCAGGGTGTGTGTAAGTGGGGGGGGGGGGGGGGCACAAGCACTTGTTTGCTGTACAGCATTGTCTCCTGACTGTTTAAAGCGCTGAACAAACAGTTGGATTGGATCGTTATCCTAAAAGTAACGAAGATTGTTAAATATATTTAGTAGACTTAAAAGTATGTTTTATCTTTATAAAGTCAAGGAAGCAGAAAAGAAACAGGTTTACATCATTTTTTTTTGCAGTTACAGGTTTTGGTGATAACTGAGGGTGAAGTGCTATATTTATTTGATTAGAAGGAAATTTATTTGATAAGATTCTGTATGAAAAAGTGGCAATTTCAACTTTTTTTTAAAGTTTTCAGGCATTCCACGAAATTGTTGTGATGATTCAGGAAAGACAAAAAAACAGCTGTTGAGCTTGTGGTGAAAATAGAGTTAGAGATAAAGTCAACAAAACTGACATTTTGTCGCTTATCAGATGTTGTAATACAAGTCCACCTACAAAGCAAATACACATATGGATGAAGAATAAACAACAGGTTCATGTTTTTCTGACAAGAATTGTTTGCCTGGATGGTCCTGCTGATAACGTAGAGCTGCTGAGACACGTTGGAGCTGGAGCCAGCTTTACAGACGTGGCACTAATGAGCCTTTAATTAATGACGAACAAGATTCATTAGTTCCACTGATTCAGAGGCAGAGAAGCCTCATAAACACATTTATGATTCCAGCACCAAAACGCACACGGGGAAAACAGATTGTATGTTTTAGTGTTTTCAGTTATATTGGTGAATATTTAAAGTGGCAACAACAGTTTCATCTGTTATAAACAGAACTTTTAATTGAGCATTTTGTTTTTCAGTCTTAAAAATCTCCTGTTAGGATGTTTGCAGTATAATTTCCCATAAAATTGCTGTTGCTTTGAAAGTGAACTCGTAAAGTTTTTATATTTTGTACGTTTTTGATGCACAAGCTGATTAAAAAAATATTTTTCTGGTAAAAACTGATCAAATGATTTATTCCAAACACAAACATACTCCTTTCACTGCTGTAAACTCCCCCACACAAAGTTGTAAACATGTAAATACACGCACATTCTGGCAACATGCCTGAAGCAACATCCTTAATGACGAATCCATTGTGAAAGTGAGCTCTGTCATATTTCACTGGTATTTACTTGGTAAACAAAACTATCTGAAAAATAAACTTTTTCAATGAATTTGTTTTTTTACTGGAAGCATGGTTTTAGCAATTCTGTCAGAAGAGAAATACAATCAAACATGAAAAAATATATTTTAAAACTTTGTAAAAAGAGAATCAAACATTCCAGTATTTTTTTTTTATTATTCCTATAAACATCCAGTACAACTCACTTTAAACAGCGGTGAAGAGAGACAGAAATTTACCTTAAAAGGTCTTTAAGTGATGAATTAAAGTTCAGGCAGGACAACACATGTCAGATGTTAAGTTTATCACAGATATGTTGTCTCATCAAAGGGCTAATGTGGTCCTGGTTTCCTCCTCTGGGTTCCAGCTTCATCAGTATTCTCAGAGTGAAACAAGAATCACGCAGGCTCCTGAAACACATTAATCTTGTACCTAATGCTGATATTACACTCATTCATCAAAAAGCTGTGGGGAAGTCACCACAGAAACACTGATAAACATTTTCATACAGTTAGCCAGGATTTATGCCATGCAGCTGATGTGAAGCAACAAAAACTCGTCATATTTGGCACCTTTGCTTAAAGCTGCACCAAACCACAAGTAAAAACCTGATGTACACATCCTTGATCGACTGCAAACTCATCTTTAATCATGACTGCTCCTATTTACTCTGTGCAGTTATCAGAGCGGCACCGACTGATCAAAGTTTCAAAACTAAATTTCCTTTAAAATAGCTGAGAAAATGAAGGTGACACTTTTCTGCCCCCTAGTGGCGAGTCACTGTAACTTCACCTAGCAGTTTAAAGGAAATGTGTTGTTTTAGGAGCTAAAACACGCAGCCTGTTGTTGTAAAGAGAGTCTTGTCAGAGCTGCATGGAGACAGGCGGTGCTGGAGACTGCAGCTCCTGGTCCAGCAGCCGGAAGTGCATAGCGCTCTTGTTGCTCTGCTGGGTTTGTCCCAGGGAGCGGTGGAGCCGAGCCTGCAGGTAGTGGACGTCCCGCAGCCGCTCCTTACAGTTCAGCTTTGTAAAATAGACTGCAGCCTCATTCAGTGCGTCCACAGCCAAAACTGCCAACTGCAAATCTGCCAGGACACAAATAAGCAAAAGGTAAATGCCTCACATGAAAGGAGAAGGACCCTGTTATGCAGTGGGACTGTGTGTGTGTGTGTGTGTGTGTGTGTGTGGTGGAGGGGAGAAGAATAATACCTGGTTGACCTTGTCCGTTTGGCCCAAACCCAGCCACAGCCATATGACAGCGAGCAGCCAGCAGCATGGCACGACCTTTGTCTATGACGGCCCCGTGGGCCAGAACTGGCTCCATGGCTTCATGAAGAACACTCAGAGCCCGCTCAGGGACTCCCAGCATCAGCTGGAGAAAGAATTTAAAAACAGAAACCAGGACAGTAAATAAATCATTTCTAAAAGCCAGGGGTTCAAAACAAAATTAAAAATGTATGTTCACAAATTACTTCAGAATTTGTAGCTGCAAATTCTGCTTTGTGAAATAAATCTGAGCTGAAGAAACCCAAACAGAGCATAAAATACCATTTCACAAGAAAAATAGGAAAAACTGAAAAATATAAATATTTGATTTAATAAATGAGATCGCCATCTTTTTTTCTTCAAAGAAAACAGCTTGATTTAAAACTAGAAACATTTATGAACATTAAATTATAAACTCTTCCTGATGTGGTGAAAAAGATAAACAGTCGTGGAACTGTAGCACTGGGTAAACAGTGCATTTGTTTCTGTAACTGGGGTTGTCTGGAGTGTTTATGAGCAGTCAGTATCTTACCTGCAGAGAACAGCAGTTAGAATAACTTCATTTTGGAGAATCAGAGTCAAATTTTTAGTTGGAAGTGAAACGAACAGCTGCTCAGAACAGGAAGAACTGCAAGTTATAATCTCTAACATCTCAAACTCTAAATAATCCTACCAAATTAAATTTGAAGTGATTTTACATTCATAGTTCTTTAATTTATCAAGCAAACAACATTCATATATCAACATTTATTATAACTAGACAAAAGACAGGAAGCTGGAAGTTGAAACTATTAAGGACACCCGCCCCCTAGTGGCAGGCGGCAGTACAAATTTTAAATCCTGCCCCTCTATGTAAACAAATGAGCACGTTTCTTGACTAAAAGATAGAAATACATTATATCAAATGGGTACTTTGTGCCTGCAGTAAAGCGTGGCCACGTGTATGTAATTTGGTTGAAATAATTGAGATATTGTAACCTGTTTCAGACAGCAGACTGCTCTCTGTTGCAGGTAAGACACTGACTACTCAGAAATGAAGCCTGTTTTTGATGCTGTGGCTGACCTGAGTGAAGGCCAGATGAAGGATGGATTCTGACACCAGGGACTGAAGGTGGTGCTGTCTGGCCAGAGTCAGAGCCTGCAGGAGAATAGGAAGAGCTGTGGAGAAGCTGGACGACTCCCAGTGCAGCTCAGCAGTGGCCAGCATCACTCTGAACGACACAGAGAGTGGAATCCAAGCAGTTAAAATATGGCTTAGGCCAACTACAAAAACTAGAAGATAACAGCAAAGTTCAAGGATAAACAGAGTTTCACTGCTTTTGCAGGAAACAAGTATTAAAACAAACATGATTATGTAACCTGATGATTATCTCGGTGCATTTCGTCTTCTCACAGTCAACCTGCAGACGCTGTAAGATGTTGTACGCCTCGGTGCTGCGGCCGAGCGCCTTCAAAACCTGAGCTTTCCTGTCATAAAACACAACGTTACAGCTGCAATACAGAATAAACGTGCACAGAAACAAAGGTTTGGTGTTACCTGTAAAGTCCTTCTGTTTTGTTTAGGGCAGAGATGGCTTTCACCAGCGGCTCTGCTAAATGATACTTCCTTTCGTTCATGTGTTTTTCAAACTGAATTTTCAAATCACACAACATCCAGAGCTAAACAGGAACATGAAAAGAAAAATTGCTATTACTCTTATATGAAATTATAACAGAATTATTTACACCTCCTAGGTAATAGAAGCACAGACTGTATTTATCATATAACTTTAAATTAAAATGATTTATGTTATAAAATCCACATAGGGATTGCATCCAGCTCTGATCAGCCTGCCACCCTGAAAACTTGAAAGTGTTTGTTCTTTTTTTCAGTGTCAGGCTGTCACAAATACAGAAGAGGAATAAACACCTTCGCATGCTGTGTGTGAGGAGGAAACTGTTCTTTCAGATGCTGCAAAATCTCTGCGGTGGCACCGTACAAGCCCTGCAACGAAAACAACAAAAGGTACATGAGTCCCTTCACTCAGGAGCAGAAAGGCCGGGCTGATTTAATGTCCATTCTACAAATCCACTACTGAGAAGATAATGAACCTTCCCAGTGAGTGCCCACCAGCAGGACACAAAACAGACTCGCAAAAAAAGATCAGATGTGTTACCTGCTCAGCGTGCAGCTCGGCCAGGTGGCAGAGCGCCACGGCGAAGGCCTCCGTGTTGTTCTGATGGACCCCGAAGTTGACCGGCTCCAGACTGCTCATGTTGAGAAGCAGCTGGGCCTGCTGCAGAGCCATGGTGCTGCATGAAACAAGACAGGCCACCATAAAAAAATAAAACTAAAAAAAAAACTCTGACTCCCATTTTGAAGCTCGGGAACATCTGAAGTGTGCAGAGAATGTTCAGCTGTCCAACATGTTTATCCACGCCTGTTTGATTTGATTTGAAGTGAGCGGGGAAGAGGTTTTGTGCCCGGTGTTGCGGTCAACACTGAGCAGAACAGACAAGTGTGTGTTACGGTGACGAGGAGGAGAGTCTGACCTCTTTCCGTACATCCTCCATATGGACGTAGTCTGAGCCAGACTGATCTCGATCAGCTCCGACAGGCTCTGCTTCCAGTGCAGGATGTCTGTGTCCTTCAGCGCATCCATCAGCTTGTGTGCAGTCTTACCCTGCGTCGCCCCCTGCTGGACCAACGACTGAATGCCCAGAGAGGCCAAGTACTACAGCAGGAAAACACCACAACATATCACATTACTGACAACTGATGAGCTAAAATAAACTGACTATTCACAGTACAAACATACCTGAAACCACATCTTTGTTCATCAAACATTAAATGCTTTGGCTCAGTTCATTATTCTCATCTCATCAGAACTAATGTCTCATTTAAAGTTGAGAAACATCTTATTTTACAGTATGTTCATAAAATGTATGTGTGAAATTTGGGTCCAAGCTATGATTTATGAGGTCAAAAATGTAATTATTTTGAGTTTATCCAGAATTCTAACTAATCGTTAGCTATTGTTTTTCCTTTCAGCTGCTCCCTTTACAGAAAGCTCAAACCCGCAGCCTCAGGATTATAAAATACTGCAGCACTCTGAATATTCAAATCCCAACAACACAGATCTTTTTATTAAGGGTTCTAATAATCAGTTTATTAACACAAACTAAAACATTAAGCTGTATCTTCAGAATATTCATAAAGATTAGTGTTTAATTCTTTTAATTGGTATATCTGCCTGTGTGGGGTCACTTCTTTCAGTAGAAGGTCTGAGATGAATTGCTGTTCAGACTAACGTATGGGGACCAGGGGGTCCACATAAGAAGGTGGTTTGAGTTCAAACATTGCCAGTGCACATTGAGAGAATTCACTGTGTTTAGTGTTCTCCGAGCATAATTAGACAACTAAAGACATGTGTGAACAGAGCCACAGAGGCAGGAAACTGAACTCACTGGCAGGCAGAAATGAGCGGCCATTTTCACCGAGTCCTCAGTTAGCACGGTGCTGTCGGATCCCTTCATCTGTTCCAGGGTGTAGAGCCAACTCTGACAGAGGACACTCAGATTTAATTCACAACCCTTCAGGGGAAGTTTCACTGAAACCTAATGAAACAACAACAAAAAGAAAACTGTTTACCAGACAGTGCTGCAAGCAGACGTGATCATTGGACTCCTGTGCAATCCTGATAGCCTCCTGCAGAGCCAGATCAGCCTGCTGACTGAAGGAGAGAAAAAAATTGTTTATTCCTTTAAAGAAAAAGGAAACCTTCTCAGACTCCTCCAGCTGTTAAACTTACTAGTGGCCAAAGCGACAGTGCAGGCTCGCCAGGTTGAGCGCAGCGTAGCGGAGACTTCGACCGTAGCCTTCATCTCCGTTGCTCTTGCCCTCATTACTGGACAAAATGAGGCGGTCAAAATAATGCAGGAGGCTGTGGGCTGAGAGGAAGATGTCCTGGACTCTCATGCTGTTCAGGTAGTTCAGGTAATGCTGCAAACAGAGAGAAGAGCCGTGAGTCTGCAGGAGGAGACAGAAACCAGTCGGGTTTGTTAGTTAACAGTTGATGGACCTCACCGCTTCTGCAAAATCGGGGTTAAACTTTAGCATGTTGTTGAGCTCCTCCTGCAGCGCTGCGGGCTTCAGGGCTTTGTTCTCGTCATTCTTCAGAAGATACGCCTGCAGGGGGACCGTTTCAAAATCTGTTAGAGGCTTTTAGGGACACAGCAGAGCAGCTAGGTTCAACAGTGAAGGCGGGAAATCAACTCATTGTTTTCAACACCTACCTGTCTTGCAAGAAAATATTCAGCTTGTTTCTGCGACAGAGGACCTCTGCTCTGAGTGTTGTCACTTCTAAAATAAACATAAGAATCTGCTGTTATTTTATTCACCAGGGAAAAGTCCTTACAAGGTTTAATGGTTTTGATTTTAGTAGGCATCACTAACCGAAGTTCTGACTCATGCAACTGGATGTCCAGCTCTTCTTTGTCCATTCTGTCCCCCATAGTGAACTCTGTGCTGGTGAGGTCCATGTCCGAGTCGTCTGCGACCAGCACCGGCAGCCCCATCTGCTCATCTGAGGGCTTGGTGAAGTGGCTGTGGTAGTACTGCTGCAGGGACTTATAAAGCTTGTAAACTTGACTGAAAGACAGCTTGTTGTACGCCAACAGCATGTGTCTCATAAAAAGACCTACAACACAGCGCAACGACACAAATCCCGAGAAAAGAGTCAAAACAATCAGACGTCAACATCAAAAAGACATCAACTGTGTCAGCTCACTCACCCACAACGCTGGTTTTATAAGCCTCAGAATCAAACGCTGTGAAGGGAGTGGGGAGAGTGGAAAAGAAATACTCCATGTCTTTCAGCTCTCCATCTGCCATTTCATGCAACCTTTAAATAAATAAAGGTTCATTAGCATAATACAAACCCTGCATTCAGAAAAGTTAGGCAGGTTTTAATCTTTTTTAACTTTATTTTAAGGCCCACTCTGCTAAAAACTTTGTTTTTAAGTTTAGCAAATTCAGAAGATGTTTTTGAATATATGATTTAAAACTATGGTGAGAATTCAGCCATTAAACACAACTGTGGGGACGTCTGCTTTCAGTGTGCGTGTCCTCTCCTAAAACTTAAGATGAAAATCAGTTTGTTCTTCAAAAACCATCATTTAAACCACCAGGAGCTCAACCTTACCGCCAGGACAGGACACGCTGCTTTTATAAAGAAAAGTCAAATTGTTTATAAACATTATTATTTCAGTTATACTTTGAAATCATACAGAAACAAATAATAGTATTTTGTGGTTATAAATGGTTTTATTACTAAAATGTTTGATATTTGTTTGAGGCAGTTTTACACAGAATCCCAACTATAAAATCTGTTGCAGTGTTGTGTAAAATCAAATCAACAGACACTACTGTGACAGATAAATCCTGGTAACCCGTATTAAGTTGAAAATAACACAAAATTATGACATAAGATTGTTTTTAAAAATAGTCATTTGCTGCAAAACTAATCTGATTCTATGATGCAAAGATCCAGAAATACTTTGCTGTGACTGACAGTTGGAAAACTTTCCTATGATGTGTACAATCAGTGTAGAAAAATACTTTTAGGAAATATTGTCATTAGTGATGCGATTTCCTTAATTTGGGGAGATGGTCGATTGGCTGAAACTTACATGAAACACTGATCCTGTCTACCTCCTTAAAGGTCTGAAAATCAGCCACTGTCATTTGCTCTGCTGTGAGTTAACACAAGTAAATATTGTTTCAAGGGTTTTGTTCAGTGTTTGCCAATAAAATAAGATTGAAATATTGAAGGTGTATTGTGACCTTATAACACCTGACAGTGTCAGTTATAAAAATAATAGGAATCAGCCAAAATTGGAATCGGAAGGTCAGTCTTTTTAAAGATCAGTGTTCAGCCAAAAAACTACAATCAGTGTACCCCTAATTGTCACTTCTTTTCTTCAAATAAATAGTAAATCAACAATATATAGTGATGCATACAACCCTCCCCTCCTGAACACTTTCCCCCTTTACAACTGCTGCACTTCTCTTTGCTTGTTCTCCTTCATCTCAGTGGAAAAGCAAAAGAGGAATCTGCATAAGTCTGCATCTGAGGAGGAAGTCACAAGGGGGTAAAAAAAAAAAAAAAAAAAAAAACTTCTGTCATTTGTCTGTGACTCGGTCCCCATTGTTTTAAAGAGGTTTTCAAAAGACTGGGATGGTTTGTGAACGTCACATTTCTATTTAATGATATTTTTCTCCCTGGCAGCTAGGGTTGATGCCTTAACAGAAAAAGTATCGAGAGTCAAATTTCCAGTCATCAGCAAAATAAACTGCATTTTCTTTACACAATACAAGGTTAAATCCAATGAGTCTGTAGATGAACCAGTAATTCACCAAATACTGCTCTTCAAGTTTGAACAATGAAGCACAGAAGGAGGCAACAGACCTGAGTTTCACAGCTGCTGCAGTGACAGGGCAGCACTCCTCCACTGTCTTCAGGAACGGGCCAAGAGGCAGGTCTGGACCCTAAAACATCCCAATGAAAACAAAGTAAACAACACCTGAATCACCAGGGCGAAAGCAGTGTGGTAATAAAAACAAATGCAGACCTGCTGAAGAGGCAGGATGAGCTTGTTTAGCCGCCTTCTCTCCGACAGAGTGATCTTAGAGGCGGTCATCTCGTAGAGCAGCGCCAGCAAGGAGATTTTATACGGAGTCACCCAGTCCTTAATGCCGAACACATTGGCATGGACCACCCCGTTCGTCATCATGGGATTGAAATACAGACTTTCGTGCACACTCGCCATCCTCACTCAGGTAACACTCAATGATACAAATAATTGTTAAACGCAGCTCGGTGTCAAAACAGGCAGCTGGAGACCAGCAGCTAACAAGCTAACTACCATAACAAGTCGTTTTAAATTAAAATTAAGCAACAATACGAGAACCTGGATCCTTCCCAGCGTGTGGATGACGTTTCCCACTGACAACCTGGAGAAAAAGTCTCACATTTTCTAGCATCTTCCCAGTGTTATTGCAAATCGCCTTTTTGCTTTCAAACCGCCCTCCTCCTGTCGCTTACAAAATACGTCACGTTTTTTTCTTCTTCTTTTGTTTTCTGGCGGTTGTCAAACAACAGAAGGTGTTTATTACTGCCACCTACTGATATGGAGTGGGATTCAAAGCTCTGCGTAGTCCTGCTTATGATTTTCTTTAAAAAAAAGTATAATAATCAGAATAAATTAACGTCTTGTTTCTTTTTGTAATATATTAAATGTTTCTATTATTTTTCCTCTTGTCCGCTGTGTTTACATTGATCTGTGTTGTGTTTTTGGATTAATTATCTCTGACGCCTACGTAAAAATATTACTGTTAGTCCCATCAATTGTATTCTGGATGTTTGTTGTGTTTTTAATTAAATGTACAGTCGTGTATTTGATTGAAAATATGTAATTAAATCAAACATAATTAGAATAAATGTCAAAATGTTAGAACCAAAGAAAAGACTGAGGGAAGAATTTAAAATGTAACACACAAGTTTACTTTATAAGGTTATTTAAAAGACATGCAAGTACATACAAAGTGTAATGAATGAATGAAAACTTTATTATTTTATAGCTAAATTGTTTGAGCTCAAAGAGGAGTTGTTACCAGGAGAGGGCAGTGGAACAACTGATCACACACCTTTCAGCTTAGAGCTATGTTCATTTGACTCATTCTTAGTTTAACAATGATTATTTTTTTTCTCCTGATGTTTATCAAGTGTTTTTGCATCCTAAGTTTTTTATTAGTGAAACACCTTTTGGTTTTTTTGAGGACGTAAGTCAAATGTGCAATCCTCCAAACATTTATTATTAAATCCAGTAAAAAACAGGTTACATAGTTTTGGTGCCTTATTGCTGGACAAAGTTATTTCACTATTTTCTATATTTAACTGGAGACAGTTTTGTTGAATGTTAGCTTCCTCAGAACAAATTGAAAGCAAGACAGTGGGATATTTTTTAATGAGAACGTATAGCTCTTGGTGTTATTTACATGGCTCTGATAAATCCCCCTTTTAGTAATAAAAAATATGAAAAGAGATTTGAAGCTGAAAATGGTAAAGCTAAAGAAATGATTAGCAATGTTACATTCAGTTCCAGATTTGTTTATTTTGCACTTCAGATTCTTCATTTAGATGAAATCATAACATAAATCCTTATATTCTTGATAAATCTTTACATTTATGAGAAACATTTTTCATTATATCCTCTGAAATGTTCACGTACTGTTTGTAAAATCAGCAATATGGGTCAATGGGTCTGATAAGCACTGGTTCACCTTGGAATACTTTTCATTACATCGTTGGATGGAACCTTGGTTGAAATGACTGAATTATAAAACGCCCTAAAAGGTTTTATCCATTCACATTTCGGCCCGCTTCAGCTTCTCCGTAGGTTTACAAAAAGTGACTCCCAGGGTCAAAACCAAGTCATTATGATCTCCACCTCCAGCTGATTCATAACAGCAAAGACAGACTCACAATTAGGTAAAGATAAGCAGTTACCTTAGGCTTTAAGATACTATAAGGCCTCAAAAAATACCTGATAATGACAGAATAGATTTTGTTTATTGCTTTATTTTTTATTTGTACTGATAAATATCAACATATAGCCACAAAGACATTTTAAAAAGTATTTTAAGGCTTTTTGTTTTGGTTGCCTTAAAACTTTCTGAAGGCACCTTTGCATTCATTGAAATTAAAGGTCTACCAGCTTTTTCTGCCTGTCGTTCAATCACCTTTCCATATTGAAGAATGTCAGTTATGTCTCTTTTGGTCAAATCTTGGAAATAATGTTGGCAAATTTGTGAGAGGTCATGCGCTGAATAGAAGTGTTCAAAGTATTAGAGGTGACTCTCAGCTACTATCACTCTGAAAAAATAATTGAATGTTTGACAGTGACTGGGTTATTACCATTTTTGTGTTTGGTGAGGTGGATCAGTTGCAGCCTCTTTAAATCACTGAACACTAATCTTAAATGGCCATAATGCTTGTTCTTTGCCTTGAACCTCACGATGACTTAATCCACCTCTGTCTAACAGTGAAACACTCTGAACATCCTTTTTATTTTGAATATTTTCTTGGTTTTTAGAGCGCACAGGACACAAGTCGGATGAGGCGGTAACTTCACACCTTTGAAGTTTAGAACAGACGTAAGATGCTGCATGAAGTCTGGTGTCTGAGTGACTGGGCTGATGATTCGCTGCAGCTCTGGACCTCTGAGCTCCATGTTAAACCACTGAAAGTGGTAAGAATATACACATCAGGGTTATGATTCCTCAGACTCAGCAGCTTGTACCTGGAGAAAAACATGGAGGTGAAATGAGGTCAGCAGAGAGAATTTTATGAAGATGTCCGGAGTGCATGTACTACTTCATACGCTGCATTTTGTGTCAGAAATGTTTTTTTTAATGTTTTTTTGTAATTAAAGTCATTAAAATCCTGTTCATCTTGAATTGTTTTATGAAGTACGTACCTCAAAGTGATACTTGGATTACAGTACAAGTATCTTACCATAAAATTACTTTGGTAAAAGTTAGTCTTTTCTAAGACTTTTTTAACAATAACAACCCAGAATGACATTGCAGAAACAAATTCCTATATTTTTTTTTAATTTAAGGAGCAGAAGTGCTGAAAAATAATTACTCAAGTAAAATAGATAACCAAAATTTATACTTTAGTAAATTTAATCGAGAGCCATAATACCAATGAGGCCACAGCGATCAGAAACAGGTGAATACGGTGAAACATACATCCTCATAGGAGGAATCCCTCAACATCCCAATTTTTCAAGCGTCAGAGCTTCCATCCCGTGAGGGTTTGGTGTTCATGACCGAATTCAGCGTCCCACAAGAGAGCTGTGGCTCTGAGACCCTGTGAGGAAGGAGGAGGCAGCGGAGCAGTGATGATGGAAGAGAGAAATCAGCCTGCAGAGAAACATGAGGGGGAGGCAGACGTCTGAGACTCTCTGAGAACTGTGAAATATTCTTCTTCTATCTGCCTTATTACACAGTTTTATGTTGAAATAGTAAAGAGCGGGTAGTAGACTGTGTAGAAACACTCATTTTGGAATCATGATGGTAAGGTTTGTTTATTTTTGTAAATAGGAACACAGAAATCAACACAGAGCCATCAGACAAGTAAAGATCTGTACTGACCCTTTATGCAGTTAGGAATCCCTTTATGTCATCTTAATGAAGCAGGATTTCATTCTAAGCACCTTACTGGGTCAATGGAAAATAGAGATAAATACAAGTGATAACTAAGTGATTGCTGTAAGCACATCTTGTTCTGACTATAATTATTTTATCTACAGATAAACAGCTTGTCATGGAAAACTGGGTCAGTAAAGTATTTTTCCATTTCAGCAGGAAAGTATTGTTCCCTGTTCCTTCCATTCATGTGACTTTTTGTTACTTTCAGTTGCATTTGCCTACAGAAATAGGTAAAAAGGCTTTTGTTTATTCTGCACCTTTTTGCATGAAATATGTTACAGAATGACTGGAAATTAACAGATTTAACATCTGTAAGAGCTTTTAAATTGTTACTGAGGAGATTTGTATTTAATTTCATTATATGTAAAAGTTGTTTTTAGTCAAATTCTTAAGGTTCTTATTTCCTATGCAACATAATGATACTTGCCACTGTCTATCATGGCCAAGACTACCTTGAAAAAATGTTTTTTAATCTCAGTGGGATTTTTTTTCCTGGTAAAATAAATAATTTTACTAACAGACACAAACTGGTAAAATATTATTGCCTGGTTTTGGACTTTTGGTGGCTGATGAGGAATAGACAAAGGGAGGAAACTGCATTCAGAATATTAATGAAAATAAACACAATTAGGGAAAAGATGTTGGAAACTGTAGTCAGGAAGAAAAAGTATGTGGCGTGGAGAAGAAAAAGCATTGTTAAAGCAGTAAAAGACCACAAAACATGCCTTTGTCAAAACAAGATCATTCCAAAACGGGGAGGATTATAAGTAAAATTTGTCAAATTAACCTCTATGACCTCGACAACAGACAGGTACTGTGGAAGGACTAATCCATCCTGTCACTTTGAGTTTCAGATCTTCTCCTCCTCACTTCCAGGTCAGATTTTCCTCATAAAGAGCAACAGATGTTTGCACAAAATCACACCATCTCCTCCTTAATCTCAGCAGGGGGGTTAGATATCAGAGGCTGCTCTTTGGTGAGATCACTGAGCTGCTGACCTCACCTTGACTGGGTTGGATTATGAAGTAACAAATGTGTGTATGTGTGTGTGTACGAGTGTGTCTTTATGCACATGTACTGTATTTGCTGATAGCCTGCATGGAGGTTTGTTTCAGGCATAAAAATGTCTCTTGTTGCTCATAAAAAGAGACAAAAAGGTGAATCGTTTTGTTAGTAAAATATCTGATGAACCGTGGCCGCCTCAGATAAGAAAGCTGAGAAAACACAAAAAGTGTCGGCAACTAATTTATCACTAAAATCTATCAATTTACAGCAAATACACTGAGAAGTCTCTTCATAATAAATGCTAGTTACCAATGCCTTTGTGTTAGCAAAATATCTCGAGCCATTGGATGGATTTTCCTAAAACACTCACAGTAATTATTATTCATCTACGGTTTGAGGTCAACCCAATTCAAGATGGCCGCCTCAGGTGACTTTATCAAACACATAAATGACTATAATTCAGACATTTTTAGATATTATGCTAAATGCATGTCTTATGTCATCATTTCAGATTGATTATAATGTCATTTAGTTTGACTAAAACAAATAAACTCATGCATTTCTTCAAAATATGCTGCAAGTTTAATATAAAGTTAGCGACTCTTCGTTGGAATCCATCACAAAAACTAAAAACAAGAAAAATAATACTGATGCTCCCGTAGTCCAAATTCAATAGAAACGGTCAACAAGACACCAAAGTGGAATGTTTTAAAATAATTTATTAGGAATTTTAAAAAGTTGTTTTTTCCCCCTCATAGTAACATGTCGGAAGAAAAAAAAAACAAAATCAGAAAACGTTACAGTGTTGACAAGAATGTTATCTTCAGTGAATGAAAGTCTAAAATACCCGCAGTAGTGAGTGTATCAAAAACCTGTTCTTTTTTTTTTTGTTTGTTTTTTGTAGATCTAGAGTGCTTTGTTCTTCAGCTAACTTCATAAGAAAAATAAATTTTTCATGATCGGCCAGTGCAACGTCCAAGTAGTTCTTGTTTTGGTCTACAAAAAAGGTGTCACCTTGCTACAGACTGTGACCTCCAGTGGATGTGAGGGATGGACACAGCCGCCGTTTTCTTTTATCCACCCCCACTTTGACATAAATGTTAAGAAGAAAGTCAGATTAATAATTCACATTTTGAAACGGAGGATCCACTCCCCAAAACAAAACAAATAAAACAGCATATGGCACATTGGAAACCAATGTGTATAAAAACTTGCAAAGACTCCTGCATCCTTCATTTTCCTTCATAATAATCAGATATTAAAAAATCAAACATGATAAAGTAAGAAAACAGCATGTTTCCTCCTCTTCTGACAGAGGAGCGTTTTCACACCCTTTTCTCCCAAGAGTAGTAAAGTGTTGCTCCGGTCTCGGCCTCTCTCCGCTCGAAGCGTCTCGCCTCCGAGGACCGACAGGACACATGATTTACAAACGCCTGGAGAGAAATACAGCAGGTCGCGCACAGACTGAAATGTTCTTGACCTCCAGGTGGAAACACAACACGTATCGGCCTAGCTTTCCCCAACAGAAACAATCGTACCACTTCTCAGAACGCCTCCCCGTCTCCTGGGCACAGAAATCAGCAGAGCCCTGCCACCTGCAAACCCGTCATATTTACAATATTTTACAACATTTTACAGATCATCAAAACTAATTATGTAAGCGTCACTAATGACCTTTTGTTATTAGTGTAACGACTCATTGTTAAATCCTACTAAGATATACAAATTGTGGCGTATTTTCAAAAATTAGGTTTTTGTTGTTCTTTTCCCAGCAGGTGAAAAATCAGTGAGAAATCGAGACAAATGTACAGTTTTTGTTCAGTCATTTTACAGCTTCAAAGACCTTCAAAGAGGCGTCACTCGGAGACGTAGCTCCTCTTATCTCAGAGAGATCAGGTTAGAGGACAAATAACTCGATAAAACACAGCTAAAAAAAACAAACAAACAAAAGAAAATGATATAACGCAGCCACAAAAAACAGTGAAGTAAAACAGAAAAATACAGCTGTTGGGATTACAAGTAGTGATGAGCTTTTTTATGCTCCTTTTCCAAGTTATTTTTTTGAACGTTTCCTTACGACGAGGTGGAGTTTAGTGAGGTGTCAGTGGGGTGGGATGGATGTGGCTGACACCAGGGTGGTGGGGGTGAAGGGTTCGGCCACCCCAGCCGAAGATGAGGACCGGACAGAGACGGGCCAGATCAGCTCCAAAGCAGCTTCAACTCCTTCCAGCTCTCAGTCTACGGCTCTGCACTGACACACAAAGCAGCCAAATTACTCCCAGCTCAGCTGAGGTCAACCGTTCGCTGCGTTAGACATAAAGAGGCCAGACTCACACGCTCAGTGATAGCCGTTAGTGAAGGCCGTGGCAATCAAAGGACCCTGTGGGAGCAAGCATGCAAAGGTAAACTTTACTGTTAGTGAAAAATGAAAAACTGGATCTAAAACTGGTGAATATTGCTTTTCTTGTGAGGAGCGGGGGGAAGCAGCTGCGATGGTCACAATTATAACATACATGCATAATGTAAACGCCAAGACTGTAAGTAAAAAAAACAACAAATGACACAAAAAAAGTGTTTGTTAGCAAATAATCTTAGAAACCAAAAGGCAAATTTTTATGAAACTCTGAAAGTATAAAATGTTTGGATGCTACCACAGATCACCATGTAATAGTCAGGAGATTCGAACCAGCAACCTTATGATCACAGACTTGCTTTTTTTGTGCTTCAATTTGGTGTGGTAGTAACTGAGCATCACCCCCAACACAAATTCAGAGGAATACTTATTGATTCTAGATTTTGCAATTTAGCTTGAATATATCTATTCCTATGTCTGCTTTCAATATAAAAAACTATTATTTTAAAGGAGACACATGCATTTAAATTTTTTTTTTCACATTTAAATCAATCAGTTTGGGTCTATATAAAGTGGAACTGCAGTACTTTGGTCTGAATTCCTCCTTATTGTAACTCCACAAGCCCCGCCCCTTTTCTGAGTTTTGTCAGATCAACTCGTTTTGATGCTGTCTCTTTAAATCCAAACAAGGTGCTTCAAGCCCCGCCCACCTCCAGCTTCCAGTACGGTTCATTCTAATTTGATAGAGGGGTTTACGACAATCGTGCGGCGCAAAAACTTTTTTTTTTTTTACAAGTTAATGAAAAGATGTCAACAAAGGAAGACTTGTCCATCCAGCCTTACATGTTGGAGACAGAGTGTGACCCAGAGCCAGAGGAGAATGAAGACAAATAAAAGTCCAGATCTTATTGGACAGTTCCATATCTGTCCCCTTTAAAACTCTGATATGACAGTTGAATCGTATTCCTTAAAGAAATTATGCTTTTAATTGTCTGTTTGAGTCCTACTGAAAATATTAAGGATAAAACACATTCAAATTTTAACAATATCTGTGTAATTTTTAGACACTTTTTACATGTCACTTTTATAAAATATATTTTCAATAAGACAAGTGTTTTTTTAGCTAACTAAGGCAGATATAACAATTGTACATTGATATGTAAATAAAAATCTTTACAAATGATAATCTGGGACCAGCCAGGCTTTAGTTCACACAGTTTGCGTTAAAACGATCAGCACATAATCGCAGCGTTAGAACTGAACTCATCTTATCCACCATGCACTGATGTACCTGCAGATTTGAAACGACTCGACAGTTACGATAACTCACCCCCAGGCCGTGGCTGAAGCCGGTGGTTGGTGCAGGGCTCGCAGCGCTGAGGTAACTGCTGACAGCCGACTCCTGACTGGCGGTTCCATAAAGGTCCGCCATGGGACCCGGGCTGCTCGTGCCTAAAAATCCGGCTGTGCGAGACGGGGTGGAGCCTGAAAGCAAATCATCCTGATTGACCTTTGTCCTGAACAGATATTTGCTCAATTTAAAGCATGTTACAAATTAAATCAGCATGATTACTGCTAACAGAGCACTGAGTACATTACTAAAAACAGGAATTAAAAAGTAAAATCTCAAATATTTAAGGAGCTAAAGGATTGTCTCCAATCGTGTGTATCTTTTTCACCAACACCAGTACAATTCAAAGAACTGAGACTCTTAAAACCAATAAGAAAACATCATCAAATTTGATTTCAGGCCTTTCACTTCATCTGTTTATACCTCTGACGGCCGCCGCTGCCGCCACAGCTGCCATTGGTCCATAAGCGGTGAGAGGAATGGCTGCAGAGGCGAGGAGGAAAAGATCCAGATTAAACATCTCTTAAACATCTCTTATTTCCAGCCTCCTCCCCCACATTACTGTCAACAATCCTGCCTTCAGACAGAAGCCGAGGAGGACAAACACAAACATGCAAACCAGAAGTGATCAGGTGACGTTGTGTAGCAGACTGATGACACGCTGCTTGTAAAGTCCAGAGGAGGGACTGACTGACCTGTGAGCTCAGGGGGGTGGGGTGAAGTCAGAAGGGGAGTCCTCTCTAAGTGGAACTCTAAAACAGAAACATCAGAGTGCTGTTGAGACACACACGGCTGCAGCCAACAAGGACAACACACACACACGCACACATGCATACATTTTGGCAAAGGGAAACACCTCAGAGGTGGAGAGCTCAACAAACAGGACTTGAGGAATATAAACAGAAATTAAAGGAGGGGAAGGTGCTCTCTCTCTCCCTCTCTCTCTCATAAATTAATCAAAACTAAACAGCAAAACATGAAGCAAGTGTTACAAATCTGTACAAACTAATAATCTGAGATGAGAGAAATTATATTAAAAAAGCAAGAGTCATATTTTTCTTTTGTGGAAATCTAATTTTGGGATTATTTCCCAGATGATCATCACACATTCTACTGAATAACCATGCTCTCTCTCTCTCCCTCACACACACACACACACACACACACACACACACACACACACACACACA
>JARVJO010000394.1:19850258-19860615 GCA_031762555.1 Cynodonichthys magdalenae | reverse complement strand
TTGGCTGATTAGAAATTAAGTGTTAACGAGCAGTTGGACAGGTGTACCTAATAAAGTGGCCGGTGAGTGTATATTACTCAACTCTGATCCCCTTATGTTTTTTGGGTGTAAATGTAACTCAGTTGGGCGGTTTATTCATGACTTATTATTTTTCCAAAATGATCGTCCTCATCTAGGGTCTCATTTATAAACGATTGCGTAGAATTCATACTAAAAGTGTACGTATGGCCAAAAGGTGAAAATGGCGTACGCCCCCAAAAATTCTGATTTATAAAACACACACACCTTCAAGCAATTTTCTTTCATAGATCGAAGCTGCACCTCAGAGTTTGTGCACAAGGGCAGACCTCAGGTTCTGCCCTCTACACGCCTACACTCAACATATAAACAGTCAATGCAAAGTATCTCATGAATGTTAAGGTGTATTTAAATGAGTCAGCTGATCAGTGTCAACAAAAACGATTGGCCGGCCCAGGCATGCACTGCTGGAGGAGGACAGGTGCTGACGACTGCTCACGTGAACAGATTGTCCGTAATTTGCACAGATTCTCTCTCATTTTGCAGGGATACAGACGTTTATAATTTAATTTCACAGATTTTTTGAGGGATATGGATGGAGATACAGGAATTTTTATTTAATATTTAAGTTTACTTAGAAGGTTTTTTTTATTTGAAAGGTCCTCATGGCTCACCAGCAGCACAAATAAAAGCAAAAACATTACTGTTAAGAAAGCTTATGATAAAGTTGATCTAAAATCTAATTACGAAGTGAAATTAAATATCTGAGAGGGATCATTACGCAGTGTGGCTATAGTTCTTCACTTCACCATCAGTGTTGCCAGCTTCCCATCTCCACCATGAGTCAGAGCTGGCGTGAGAGACCGCACATTTTCACACCAAGTTTGGGTTTTATAAATCAGAACCTTTGTGAAGTGGCGTACACAAGTTTATGGCCCTGTTTTGCGTGTAAGCAAGCTTTATAAATGTGACTCTCGGGCCCTTAATATTATTCATTAGTTTTATTTGGTATTTAAGAAAATAATACCGTGGGATGGATTTTCTTGAAACTCTCAACTGATTGATATTTGAAGTCAACCAAGTTCAAGATGGCTGCCTCAGCAATCAACACAAAACTGGCTGTAACTCAGTAATATGACTGTAATACATTTAGCAACATGTAGCATGAGATCACACTAAACATCATTTATATGGTTTGACCAACTACAATTGAGTCCCTTTTCATTAGAAGATAAACTTAACTTAAAATGATATGCATTCATATGAAAAATTCTAGATCTTTATTCAGATATGGTCTTTTAATGCTCATTGCCTCCAGTGCACACACAATGATCACAATATCACATATCACAGTACCAAACAGTCCATGAGCAAATACTCTCAGGTCAAAGAGTGTCTGGAGGGATCTGGCATGTACCTTTATGTTAGAAATTAAGCACTGATGTCATCTTACAAACAACAGAGTCGTGCATGAGTGAGTGCACGGGGAACACAAGGAGACAGGGATCTGCATTTTATTCCCCAGGCTACCTGTTCTGAAACACGAGCTCGAATGCTCAAACAGGGTGAGACCCGAGGAACGATGAGGGTAAGAATATCTTGCAGGCGGAAGATTTGACATGACAGATGCGTCGCAAACAGAAATAAGATGCAAACAGAGGTAAACAGCTTGTAAGCGCTCATCTCTAAATAGACTAAAAAAAGCTTGTTTTCTACCCCCCCTCTCACACACACACACACTCAAAAGTTTGTATTGCGTTATCTCAGCAGACACTAATCCTAGATGGCGCGACAAATTCATCCTTCAATGATTAGCATCAGTGACGCTGAGACATGGCAGTTTGTTCCTTGACTTTGAACCGGACCACCTACACGCACAAGCTTCAGAAAGGCTTTTCTCTCTCTTCCGGTGTTTCTAACAGCCCACTGAGAGCTCCCCAAGCACTACTTCATCTGTGAGGATGTCAGATATAATGTTGACAGTTAATGTGGTCATTTGGTGCATGGCTGGAAATGATGGCTTTTCAATTAATACAACCCAAATGGCAAAAACGCTCAATTAGCTTTAATGTATTCCACTTTCTGACAAACGCTGTGTAAGTGGATGAGGGCAAAATAATTTATAAGGTACATTGTGCATAATTACTTCACTTAAAGTTGCACGGTTCAGCAAGGCTAGAAGAACGAGGGTTTTTTAAAGTTTGATTTTCCACTTTGTGTCAACCTAAGCATGATATGGGCTGTTGTCTGGAAGACTCAATGTCTCCCCTGTGGGAAGAGGAATGGACAACACATTTGCTTGACAGAAAGACATATTGGCAACACTGGTTGGAGGGAAAGCTCATTTTAGATTGAAGCACAGGAACATCAAGCATCTGCACAGACAAGAGGAACAGATGTAAACACAGTGCTAAATTTCTTACACCAGAGTCTTCAGAAGCCGTGTGACACTGCAGGCCCCGAGAGTGTCGACGACAAAATAGACAAGACATTAGTTGTGTTGCACTGAGCTCTCTGCAGTTCTTAACCCTTGTCCTTTTTATTATTTTAGCTTTCAGTGTGTGTGTGTGGTGAGAATATAAAAGACAATATTGCTGATATTACTGCCTACCACCAAAAGGTTCAAGGTGGATGATAGTGGTTTTACCTCTCTGTGTGTTTATGTGTCAGTCTGTTAGCAAAATACCATATCTCATGAACCAGCTGACACATTTTAAGGGGGGAGTATTATGCAAAATCAACTTTTTTGAGCTTTATACCATGTTATAATGTCATTCCATCATCAAAAACATACCCAGAGAGTTGCTTTGACTCATTCAAGCATGTTTGAGGAATCCTTGAAATCCTGAAATCCTGCTGGTACAAAGCACCACCCAGTCTGCAGCAGAGCAGGGCTCCCGCCCCATAGACCCTCCCGGGGGTCTTCCCCAGCACAGCTCCATAAGACTATCGAAATGTACGCATGTGAAAGATGGAGGATGTTCATGATTTTATTGAAAAAGCTTCAAAATGATCTCTATTTCTGCAAAAAGCAACTTAACATTGAGGTATGAGAAGATGACTGGAAGATATATTTCCAAGTGGAAGCGTCTTATAAGAGCCTCTGTACTCGCTTCAATTCTTAAGAAAATGTACTTTCCGGGATGTGTGCTCATTTAAGTAAAGTTCAGCTGTATTCTGAATTGCAATTTCCAAAACTGATATTATATTGTAAAATATTGCTTCTTTTTTTCTTTTTTTTTTACAACAAAATATAATGCTCCTATGAAAGGTTTTAAATGGCTTGAAAATGTGCTGAAGTGGGAGTGTTGGAAATGGTAGGAGATTCTTAAAGAGACAGTGGCCAATTTTTAGGGTAGTTAAATGATGCAATGTCAAATTTATTTTTGATATATACATTTTCATAAAAACTGAAGATAAAATAGTTACTTGAGCGCAGTATAGAATATGTGCCTGGAAGATACATAATGACCACCCCCACCCCACACACACACTTATTAAAAGTTACAGAAGGCAATTATTGGTTGTGCTGTACAACTGTACATCAACAACAGATTAACCTTTGGACTCAACACAATTCAAGATGGCTGCCACAGCCAACTGACCTTGGAAACACAAAAATTGCTACAACTCAGTCAATTTTACAAATATTGACTTTAAACTGTATTTACCAGTGTTTGCCACATACAGTATTACACATTTCCTAATTTTAATATATTAAACAATATGTTACTTAAGAGTTTCCATTAAATATTTGAAGTAAACTTTGCCAATCTGTAAAATATCTCATGAACCACTGGATTTAATTTTAAACAAACTACGAATGATCATTCAATGCACCGAAAGTTTGAAGCCATCTCAATTAAAGATGACGACTAACTGAAAACGACAAACTGAAAACACAAACATGTCTGTATGTCAGTATTACAGTTTTACAGAGAGAGAGTCGTAGCTGAGAGTGATTCATAACAAGAGCTACAAATGCAAAGCATTGCACAAGATCCCAAGATTTTATTTTTACTTATTTTTGTCAACCTTGTTTTTCTGTTATCAAAACATCCCGTGGACCACTGGAGGAATTGTAATGAAAACTTTAGAAAGTAATGATTTGATGTGCATCTACAACTGATTATTTTTTGGATTCACCTTAGTTTCAGATGGGTACCATCGCTAATTCATATGAGCCAACACTGAAAAAACTCTAACCTCTGCTGGCATTGAACTAAAAATCTATGTGGTAGTAACTGAAAGTCATTCACTAAACGTCCACTGACGGTGATGTTCACACATAACGTTGCTTTAGTAGGTTTGACAAAAACAGTTACGACTTCATCCTATCTCAACACGATGATTTTTTTTAGCAGTTGGTGACATTCATTCGTTTAGGGAGTGATCGGCCTGGTATAAGTTTCACAGACCAAAGCTGCTTTGATTTGTATGTACAGATTGACATGTTTTTTTGTTTTTTTTACCTCTATAAGAATATCTCAGTCAGAACATAGCAGTCTGGTGTCTATAAAGTGGGTAATCCTCAGACTGCCTCTGAGACGAGACTTCAAGTCTTCCCGTCTGAGGCGGATTAGTCGGTGCTAAAGGGATTGCCTTGGAAACAATATTAATTTTAGCCCTGTTGAATAGGGCAGCTACACTTCAGGGTGATGTGCTCCAGGTGTCAGGTTGCCTCCCCTCTTTTTTCCAAAGTGTTTGCAGAACGGCTTGTTCTTCTCAAACGGAGTTTGATTTTATAAAAATAGAGAAAGGCTTCTTGAGCATTAGTTCCAGATGTTTAAGCTCAGATGCCTTGATCGCTCTGATGGTTTTGTGTGTGTGTGTGTGTGCAGGTGAATGTTTGCCTGTCTGGATTTGTGTGTCAGTCTATGAGATTTATCTGCCAGAGCAGTTGAGCGAAAGCAACAGCAGGTGTGAGATTATAGTTTGTTCTTATTTTGAGGTGAGCAGATGTGATGCCATTTAAGCTTTTCTGGATACAAAGCAGCTTTTTTTGTGTGTGTGTCTTTCTTTTCATCGTCTGATAAGGCTTCATCATCAAATCAGACATCTGGTTTGATGGCTTTTTGAGAGAGACTGTAAAATGGGACCACTCAAGTATTTTACACTTTCTGGTATTGCTTTAAAGCCTGATAAAGTTACCCGAAAAAAAGAGCATAATGTTTGATTGGCAGAGTTAGCAGCGCTTCAGCTGCCAGTTTGTTAATCAGTTGGCTGTGTTTGAGTAAAAACTGGCAAATGTTTTAAATGTTTTTATCTTTTTACTCTAACATGTTCATGAGATTTTATTAAATTTTAAAGTAAAATCATAACAATTGAAGAAATGTACACTATAGACTATTTGCTTTGAATATGCCATGATCATCTCTGCTTTGGGACTGGTTGAATATTTAAATGTCACTCTGGATGTTTTGGTTCTTTTAATGGTTTTTAGGGTTTTTTGTTAACTGTCTTTACATGCAATTTTAAAATGAATGAATTTGAATTGGGTTTTGTGTGTTACGATGCATTGAAAATTTAACTATTAAAAGAAATAGGGACAATCAGATGCAGATGCTACTGTTACTGAGTTGGTGTTGTTTGTGAGCAAACAATAGAACGAAAAGCTACTGAGGAGATGCTCATCCAGTATTTCCCTTGGTTGCAACTGTTAGAAACTAATTGGTGACTCAAAATTGTGACAAAATAAAAAATATGGGAACTTTCAGCTGCAGTCTCACTGACTTCTGAGTGTTAGTGACCAAGAGAATAGTTGTTTTTGGACAGTTTTGTAAAATTGGGTTATTCGTTTCGCCTACCTGTACCCATCGTATAGGTACGTTGTGCAGACTAGCAGCTTCAAACCAGTTTTAAAATACATATTGTCATTTGTGTGGTTGGACCTGGACATTTATTGCTGTAGCCCTGGATGTTTTCTGTCATAAGCAGAGCTTTCCTGCAGGTGTCACAATACAGCTCTAAAATAATCAAAACTAAAATGAGAAGAGATTAAAAATGCCCATGACAGCTCTGCCACTATTTTGAGAGAAAATTAATTTAATGAATGTGTCAGGGTTGAACCCAAAATGCAGGCAGACATGAGGGCTTGAAAGCAAAACAAAAACTGATTTGTTAAAAAAATGAAAGAAAAAGCGTGAAGGCAACTAACTTTAAAAAAAAATAAAGACAATGAAAAACATGAAAACATGGACACGGTTGTGACCGGAGGTTTCAAAACCAGGCAATGACCCGCAGGGGCAACAGAGACAGGAGACCAGTTAGAAAGATGAGTGAGAGTGGATGCACTGAGGTGATTACAAACTGGACAGGTGAGAGTGACATGCACGAAAAACACTACAAGCTGACTGAGAATAAAGTGGAGGAAATGGCAGGAAACACAAAGAGACAAGACAGGAAATAAGAAAATAAAACACAAGAAAACCAAACAACAGACTGAGAAAATATTACATGAAAACAATCATAAAACACTGACCAAGGCAAAAATCATGACAGAATGTTATGAAAGTTTTAAGACATTTTGGAGACTTACTGAGGAATGCTGTTTGCCATCTGTTTTTTTTGTTTTGTTTTTTTTGCATTTGCAGCTCTGAGAAACTGGGTTTCTGTAGAGAACACAGCAGAATCATGGCCCGAGGCTTTTGTTCATCACAACCAGGACCTAATGGCGCCATTCTGAAGAGATGCTAACAAAGCTAATTCTTGGATAAGCTCACAATGCTTCTAATTGTACTCATGTGTTCAGTGCTCATGTTCTTTGTTCTTGTTCATTATTTTTTTTTTATATTTCTGCTCAAACTGTATTCAGTTGTACATAAGCCTATAAGATTTGTATAGGTTAAAAAAGGTCACAGTGCTTAATGTAGTGCTTTTTCATAAATCTTTACAGTTTTCTCAGTACATGGTTATTTTCATCTGTTATTATTTGCTTCAGAGGTAGCAGCTAGCTATAGCAGTTCAGGTGCAGCCTGGGACACTTCTGGTAAACCTTAAACGAGACTATTTCATAAAAAGTAGTGGTTCAGTTGTGTTTACTCTTTGATGGGCTAAAATAACTGAACTTGAATTTGTGCAACTAATTCACCTGCCCGTTGTGTTCTGAAAGTGAGCCAATCAGCAGAATAAATATTTTCTTTATGAGCTATAGTAATAATCCTCTGCAATGTTTGCAAACTAGATTATTAACTTTGGAAAAGAGTTTTATTTACATTTATTTTGAGCACACAGTATGCAGTGCCCATTTTTTGGTGTTTTGTCTAATAAAAAGTGTATTTTGTTTAACTTGTTTACTTTTATGCTACTGTAACTAGAATTTTACTGTTAAATTTGCATAATTAGACTATAATTCCTTTTTTATGGGTGAAATAACTCGTACAGACACAGTGAATGTGTTATAAAGTACCTAATAAAACATTCTTTCAACTTTTGTTTTGACCTCCAGAGATTATCTGTTCTTTAGTCCTCACGTAACATGTTTTGTGTGTTTTAATGCTGTTTGTATCTTTATGATTTCTGATTACTGAACAGGGTTTGTACATGTTTTGACACTAAAATGTTAAAATTGTGCTGCATGATAAATTACAAGTTCATGTTTTAAAAAAGCTGCAAAGATTATTCTATACCAGTGAGTGTCAGAAAAATTTTCTAAATATTACTTCCACGTTATTTCTTTAACATTTAAAAATGAAGCAGGGACAGTGAAAATCGGCTCGGACACCTGGTGATAATAAGAGATAATCTTTCAATTTAGGGTTGAACTGTGAATCTGCACTCCTCCAATATTGAGCTAATGTTTTATGTCCCGCTATCTTAAATACTGGTAATTTGTTTTAAACTAAACGCTGCAGAAAAGGCTCATCGGTGCTCTGTTGCAGAGAAATATTCAGTGGGCCACTAAAGCTCCAAGCTGCTTGCAGAGGTCTGGGCTCAATGTTCTGGTCGTTAGTTCAAGACCATTGACTCGATAATCTCACCTGGGATGGACAGGTAATAGCTCCTATCGGTGCAATTATGTCGGCTCTCACAAACAGCTATTCGTTCTTGTCAAATACCAACCGGCTCAATTTCTCTGATCTTGTGAGTTAAGTGATGGTGCCTGACACATGGCACAGACTCCAGGCCAAGGCCACAAAGCACTGTGGGATTTATTAAGACTAAAAGCAAGGGGGCCTCTTGATTTTAAAGAGACTCGACTCAAACCTCTTCATTTAAACCCATATTTACTCATTAGATAAACCGGGTTGGAATAAAACTTTTAATAGCACTGTTAACATTTTAAATGAACCCATGACTTTATGTCAAAATGTCTGCAGAGTGAAATCAGCTCAGAATATTTTTGTAAGAAAAACCATCACTTGAAGCTCTTTATTTTTCATCTGTCTAAATGTATTTAGGGATTCTGTGCCTCAGCAGTAATGATCTGATTTTGATGAAGGGTGAGTCTGTAAACAAAGCAATATTTTCTGTTAAAGCAATTTTCATTACTGTGAGACGTCTCAAACTCTCTCAGTGTAAAAGACTGGTTCCCAAGGTTTGGGTCAGGACCTTTGTGGGTCAAAAGCTGAAATGTTTGGAAATCATTGGTCTAATGGTAACATCTGAAACAGACATCACAAAAAAACTTCTTGTTGGGTTGATTCAAACACAAGCTTTGGTTTTATGTGTGACACTTTCAATGAAGACTAAATTTATTGTAGTAGGAGGCGTGGCTTATGTATCCAAAATGTGTTGAATGTTGTGGCAAAGGGGAAGGAGTAATTCAGAGGAAAGAAACATTTATAGAGTTATTACTTCAATATTTTGACACAGGACATAATATTGTTTTCCCTAATGATGTATTTTTTAATACCTAACATGAACCTAGTATTCTTTAGTAAGTAGAGCAGCAGTAAACAACACAAGCAAACAAAAGTATATAAATGACATTTCTAAATAAAATAACATTAAATTGTTTCTGAAAAGACTTGACTTCATCTTTACCATTTTGTGCGTCCCTTTGTGTGTGTGAAGTAATTCTTCTGATCCTTAAAACAGTTGCAATTTGTGACTAATTCTGGAGCTGGTTGGATTTAGTTTCAGGTCTAGTAGGATGAAGGTACAGTTAGCTCCATAAAATGGAAAAAATTATCTCTGTGGAAAAAAACTAATTAGATTTTCTGTCCTGTATTTGCAGAAACAAAATGCTGGGAGAAAGAGCAACGTTTTTCTCTTGTATAGACAGTAGCTCTGTTTGATGGTAAATTATTGACCCCTTAAACCAAATAATTGCTCTTTACTATTTCCCAGGGTTAAAATGAATTTGATAATTTTATTTTGTACACAGGATGTTTTTACTGCATGTGATTTGGAGACTGAAAACCGAAAAGTAAAGCTGTGCAGTAACTGAAACAAATTCTTATCAAAAGAGCTTTTGACACCAAACTGCAGAAGGAAACTCCACAGAGACTTGAAAGATGTTTGTTGTTGGTGTCTGAAGGTTTATAGTCCCCCATAAAACAAATAAAAAAGTGTTTGTGCGAGTACTACGCAAGAACAACTTAAAGATTATAAAACTTGTTTGATGCATGAGCTCTAAATAGAAAGATTCACACAGATCAGTTATTTTGTTTTGACCATCCATGTAAGGTTTAATTGGTCCCTATTTTACTAACAATACAGCCTTGTTTCATCTGAGAATGACGGGGTGTCATGGAGTGGTTTGTGGCAGAATGCTACCAAACAGATCCTTTGGGTCCTGTGAGTTTTAAGGAGGGTTTTTATGGCTTGCTTCCTGAAAAAGGCTGTTATATTCTGTCCAATTGATATCTGGTGATTTTAAAGGCCAAAGGAACATTTAAGAATCTTTAGTGTTTATGGAGCCATAGGCAGCTGTCAGAAAGTCCCATAATGTTTGGCTGAGGAGTGCTGCTACATTAATGCTGTTTGCACATGGGAGCATGACTGATTTATATATAGAGCTTTAAGTCTACGTCAAACTTTCAACCATGTGAGTTAAATCCATGTTTAAACATTTGAATGTACTGTTAGAGTTTAAAAGAACTAACAATATTTTAAGAATTCCTTCAAAAGAAAAATATTTTTTTAACCCAAGTATGAGATACTAGCTTTGCAGTCAAAACTACTTAACCCAAGACTAACCCCCAATTTACAATACATGTGATTTGTTTCCACCCCAATTTACACTGCGCACGCTCCGGTGTGAAGCACAGAGGAGCTCTGAGAAGAATGCGCATGAAATGTGAGATCGCGCAGTAAATCTGACATAAAGCGGGGTTCAGCAAGATAGCGGAGCCGAGAAACCAGACCAGAGACCAATGTAAAACAGGTAAGTGAT
>JARVJO010000394.1:19836908-19850158 GCA_031762555.1 Cynodonichthys magdalenae | reverse complement strand
TGATCACAGGTGAGAGTAATTAGTGTGGGAAAACCAGAACAGCCAATGGTGCAGCAGAACCGAGTCCAATCCTCACAAAATCCAATGATAAATGTGGAAATCAGAGCAAAATAATTCATTCTGTGGAATGAGGAATCCAAGCATAGTTGAAACTGCTTTTATGTTGACTTTTTGAAACTTCTGATTTCAGCATAAACTACGTGTGTATTATGTGTATGCATATGCTGCCACCTGCTTCCCAAACACAATGATACATTTTGACAGCATTTGTGTATAAATATCCCCATATAATATAGCTAGGATTTTGACAAACTGTAGTCTGTGTTTGGTGAATTATTTTGAAACTACGGATGTTGTGCTCATTCCTTTTCCTGTTGTGTGTGGTGTGATCTTTGCAGACTGACTCTGAACCAGCTTTGGTGTCAAAAATAGGAATGAATTAAATTTTTTGCACACCACTGTCCGCTGGCCCACCCTGCTCCACCGTGAAAATGTTCTCATTGATTCCATTGGTTGTGTATTTACTGCTGAGGTCGGACCAGAGCAGAACCACATCCAGTGTAAATTGGGAGTACTTCAAGACCAAGACCAGAGTGTATCAAAACCTGTGTTTTTGTTTTTGTTTTTTTATCGAGTCCGCAACTTGATTTTTATTGTTGATTGTAAAGAGTTGTTCAAAAGATTCCGATCATCTGTGAACATCACAGCTCTATTTTGCAGACATCCACTGCTCACTTTCTTGGAGTGTGTGTGAGTGAAACGGGAGGTGACAGGGAATAATTAATTAGCAATGAGTCACATTTAGATTTGAATCAGTACATTTTTCATCTAATGAAAACAATGTTAGCAAACAAATTGGACAATATTCTGGCAATTTAGTGCTATTTCTACAGCTGTGGTCTTTATTTATTTATTTACTGTTTAACCAGGCAAATCCCATTGAGATTACAGATCTCTTTTGCCCGAAGGCAACCTATTGTCTTGACTGGTCTTCAAATAAAAATCCTGAATGCTCAATGTCCAAGACTGAGACTGAGTACAAATGGGGTCAAATCCAAGACAAGACCAAGACCATCAAAAAGTGGTCTTGAGTACTACAACACCATGAGATACCAGAGAAATTTACTCTGAGAGTTACTGTTCCTGCGCTCAGGTGGAGATATTTTTCTTCTGCTTGATGTCTGTGTGTTTTTATCCTCCCCAAAATGTATTTACAAAGACACTGTGGATCAGGCTGTGACTTTTCACAGGTAAGCGTTGGTGTTTTTCCCAACCCACAAAAGGTCACATTAAAGGATAAAAGGAATCAACGCAGTGCAAGGCACTATTCTGGGTTGAGATGGATCAAAACAAAGAGAAGCGAAAAGAACAAAGCAATCTGTCTTGACACTTCAGTTCCAAAATAAAATTACAAATACATTTGTCAAAACTTCACTCAAAATAAATGCAGTTATCTAAATGCACATACTATTGTAAAGAAATTATAAAAACTATTGAAAAGTAAATCAAGTAAGTGAACATGACTGATAACAACTCTGTGACACAGTATTATTTTCTAAAACCTTAAACCTCTAAAATTTACTCCTGCTCACTTCAGTGCCCTACATTCTTCGCCTTTCAGATGGAATGTTTCGGATTTGATTGATTTCCAACTTGATCTATCTTTGCACATGTACTCAGGCACCTCCATCAACTTGGCAGAAATGCAGCTAGAGAGCTATTGATTTTTTGTACCCCTGAAATCACTTAGAAGGGGGGATATACGCTTTGCTTTCACTGTTCCAAAATAATTTTATCTTTCAAAGATGGTTTCCTATATTCTCAATTTCACAAACCCATTTAATTCTGGGGAACATTACTGTGGAGGGAAATTGAACAAGGTTGCCAAAGTCAATGCAATCTTAAGATATAGGGACAGCATTTACAGTGTGTGGAGCTACTGTGTAACTCACCAGCATCATTGACACCTATAAAGTATTGTTGGTATTATAGCTATCAATGTGCATTTATAAAAGAACTGCAAATAAAAAGAAATAGGATTCTTAAACAAGAAACTCCAATAGTCTGTATACTGGAGTAATTTACTGGTCTTAGTTTCAGATTGTACCACAGGGTGTACAAAACTGAAAGTAAACTACCTTAAAAAAAACTAAAATGCCACAGCTTTTGCAGTTTTTGACATAGTTCCACCTTTGCACTGAGTAAAAAGAAAGAGTCTCTTTGACATGACAGCGTGTCATCTGAAGCTCTGCTCTCCATGTCAAGGTCACCTTTTGTGTCACAGCTTCATGGAAAGCTGCCCAATGATGAGCTGCCAGGTATTAAGCATTTTAAATCTCACTTAATCTCCCCCGAGTTTCATCCAACCTTCCACTTTCAAGGAATTAAAACTTTCTGATTTGTTTCCTTTCCTTCTCCGTTTCCTTCTAGCCTATCTGACAAGTGGGCATTTTCCTCATACAGACCCTCTGTAACATAAAAGGAAATGACCTTATCTAAATAGGAAAAGACACATTTAGATTAATACATTTTTCTTGGTGTGCTCCATTTTGGGGTTTCTTTGAATATAATTATTGGTTAGAGTAAATTAGACTGACTATAATCTCATCATCAGGAAAAATAATCCTACCTTTTCTTATTACTGGGTCTGCTGGTGTCCTGAGCCCATGTGAGGTAACCTTGAAGAAACAGATGTCACAGTAGCCAAACTGCACATTAGTGACATAATTCATTCAGATTTTTACAGAACTACATTTAAACCAAATCCCATTTTCAATTGTTACCCCTACCTTTACACACTGACCCTTCATTTAGTCACAAGGAAGCAGTGGTTAAAGTTGTTCATGAACAAAGTTGTTAGTTTTAAGTAATATCCCATTCAACCATCCTTGGATCCATTATCTTTCTCTCATCTGTGGTTGGGTTTTGGAGTCAACAGGACCAAGAGGGAAACTTAGACATTCCTCATCCCAGCAGCCTTATTCAGATGCTCCTGGGGAAGTTCAAGACATTCCTTGACCAGAGGATACATAATCCCTCCAGCAAGTCCTGGGTTATCCTTAGAGTCTCCTCCCATGTGACTCGCCTGAATACATCCAGAAAATACATCCAGGTTGTATCCTAGATGATTGGACTACCTCAGCTGACTCCTCTTACTGCAGATGAGCAGTGGTTCTACTCAGAGGCCCCTGCATGATGACAGAGGGCTTCCCCCTTTAGCCGAACAAATCCCAGTTCAGCTACTTTTATCTGGGATCTCTTGCTTTTATTCATGATTTACATCTCATGTCCATAGATAAGAGTTGAAAATTAGACAAAGAGGTGAACTGAGAGCTTTGTTCAGCTTCCTCTTCACAGACAACAAGCAATGTCCTCAATTTATCAATCTGAAGAAATTTATTGAGGTTTTGTTTACTGACACTTTACACTACACATTCTGTAGTTTTTCCTAGGTGAATTTTGATATATTTTATAAGCTATTGATGTAATGAAACTAGGTGGAGTCAGGCCCTGAGGATGGTGGTTATAATGGAGTGTATTTCCTGGATTCTTGGTTGAATGCACGAGCAGACGCAATAAATCGTCATTTCAGCCCAGCGCTGCGTGGTGTGGTTGTATGCACTTTCCCTCACATTTTTTACCATTCAAACAGCTGTCGTGCTTCCTATCTGGTTCTAAACACGTAGTTAAGTTAACAAACACTTGTATTTCTTTTCAAATCCATCTTCCACTCCATCCTGCCATCACTCGTGAACAAGACTGCTCGATACTTGAACTCCTCCACCTGAAGCAGAGACTTTTCTCATCCTGAGGGAACATTTCACCAATTTCCTAAATTTTTCTTCACATAAATGGACATAATGTTAATTTACCCATACATATACTGTGTAACTAATAGTCATCTTCCAACTCTCTAGTTTTTTATTATGAACAAGACAGGTTAACAATTGTATCAGATGTAGTACAATGTTCTAAACATTATTAACAGTTGTTGGGACAATGACATAATTAAACCAGTTTGTTTTTGTGTTTTTTTAGGTTTGCAAAGTATAAAAAAGCATTATATCAAACAAAATCAATACATAAAAACACTGTGGTTTTGATAATAAAACACTTGTAAAAACAAAAACAACAAAAAAGCTAAGATTATTAGCTGACATCAAAAAAATCTACATTTGACTATGATGTGGGATGTGAATCCTAAATACAGACTCTCAGACAGTTCCAGAAACCAAAAATAACAAAGAAAAACTGTAATCTGTAAACAAATGACAGCAGAGATCCAGGAAGCAAATCAAAAATGAGATAAAACTTGGCAAGTCAGGAAAAAACTGAGAGGCAACAGGTAACAGACAGCAGAGCAAACTGGAAGCAGGTTAACATGAGGATCTGACATCTGGACTGAGAAAAAGAAGGACTATTTATAACAAAAACAAGCAGAGGAGGGTTACAAAGGAGTTCAACAGCAAAACTGAAGCACAGACACTACCAACAAACACTGGCAACATGATAAAAGGATGAACTTGGTCTAAGGCTACTTTCACACTGCAGGTCGGTTCTTAATTCAGATATTTTTTTGCTCAAATTAATTTTTTTTTCCGTAGTCACATTATAATTTAAATGCAAGAAAATGCGTGATATCACACACAGCACGGTGTGTTTGAGGAAGTAAACATAGAAGTTACACACGTTAGCATGTGTGGATTGTTTCTGAACTTGAGCGATAGACCTTTTGCACATTTCAAAGCACGCATGAAACGTATGTTTTGATTGGATGGTAAAATGGCACATACCTGCAAAATTCAAAAGTGTGTGTGTGTGTGTGTGTGTGTGTGTGTGTGTGGGGGGGGGGGGGGTAATTTGAGCGAGCGCGGTACTCCAACCATCCATCCATCCTCTAAAGCCGCTTCTTTATTTCAGGGCCACTGGTACATGTATCCAGCAGTCACAGTGCGAAGGGTGGGCTACATCACAGTGCCACACTGAGAAAAACAACCCTTCACTCTCTCACTCACACTTAGGGACAATTTAGAGTTACTAGTGAGTCTAACAGTCATGCTTTTGGTCTGTGGAAGGAAACTCAAGTACCCGGAGAAAAAACATGCATGCATGGAGAGAACATACAAACTCCACCCAGAAATGTCTCTGCAACCTTCTTGCTGAGAGGCAACAGCTCTACCAACTGAGACATACAGAGTTCCAAGCTTCAAGCTGCATGATGTTGGCATCAATAGTATCAATATCTGAGCTGATCCATATACCTCTACCTCAGTGATGTAAAAGTTCAGACTGAAGTCACTTTGAAAATCATTGGGAATGTATATCACCACATATGAAAAAGACCTGGATTGGGTTTGAAATAAAACATCTGATATGGGCTGTGTATGGGAATAAATAATTCCTATTTGAGTGAATTTTTTTGCAGTGTGAATGTAGCAAGTCTACACCTGTGCCACTAAACAGTGCTGATTATTTAAGGCCATGTTCAGCAAACATAATCACGAGCACGAAACCAAATAAAAACAACAAACCTGAGAGGTTCTTCAAACAACTAAAGAAGCTGGTCTGTGAAGCTTGTAAATCCATTCGTTTATTTTCAGTTCAAATGACATTACAAGAACATGTGAAATGCAAAGAAAGTCTGGTTTTAAAACAGGAAGCTCACATTTTCCTGCTCCTCTTTCCATCTCTGTCGTTTTTCTTGTCTTTTACTTTTAGCTGCAACCATAGACTTCCTTTTAGGAGCAACACAATTCTGAGCTGCACCAGTCAAAATTAATGCACACAACTCTCAGTTCATCTTAGCCTCAGAAGAAATTGAGAGACACGATATGATGATGATGGCACAGCTTGGAGTTGTTGTCACAGAGTATCCCACACATGACATCTTAGAGTGGTGGAGATGGGTTTTCAGTGTTAGCCTCAAGGTATTCATGACTTCTACATCCAGCAGTTTTTTTTTTTTTCGAATGATAAATATCTGGTGGATGCAGAAACCACGGGAAGCTTTCTCAGATTTCTCCAGAACTGCGGTGAATTAACTGCAGCTTTTCATGTGTCACAGTCAGTAAACAAAGATAACAAAAATAGATTTTTATGTTCCCCGTTTTGTTTGCATAATGCTCAGAAAATTGGTACAATGCCCCTCTGCTCTGAACTAAGACGAGCGATTTAAATTCTTCCTGTGCATAATTATGATGGATGTGCGTAGGGCTCTGTGGCAGTGGAGGCGGTGAGTCTGTGTGTGTTTGAGGGGTAGTAGTTGTCCATGGAGGCTGGGAGCTGATGAGCTGTTTCTCAGGGCAGACAGGCAAGAAGGATTGTGTGGGTGATCTCTGAAGCTGGCAGGTATGAGGGGCTCTGTGAGCGTGTTTAGGGCCATTTCTAACAGATAATACAATATACCAACCCTCAAGTAGGACTGACAATTTTGATCCTCTTCATCTGGCAGAGAAGGAAACAATTTATTAGCAGACATGCACTTAATAGCTTGAAATTTGATTATGTTTTATGCAGCCTGCTGTCAGTTTGTATGAGTCATCAGACCACAGCTTCTCTTTTTCCTTTAACATTTTGTGCTATTGCATTTGACATGCATTTTCTTTTGGACATTACAACATAATAGAAAACAAAATGTGCAAATTGTATTTTTTCCCCAAAAAATATATTTTCATTTAAAGTTCGTAAAACTTTGTTTTCTGGATGTTTTTAGTTAAGATGTTATTAACACAATTAGCAAACATCCATCCATTATCTTCTACTCGCTTCTTCTTTTTGTGAGGTGCAGGCAGGAGAAACCCAAGGCACAGGCAAAAATCCAAAGTGTAACACAAAACATTAATTATAAATCAAAAGGCTGTCAATACAGCTTAAAATCCTCTGGTGAACAATCAGGACAGAACACTTCACAAAACAACAATGATCGGAGACAGACTGAACACAGGACACAGAATATAAAGCCAAACTAATGAGGACAAACGAGAAACACCTGGAGGAGACACAAGGGGAAACAGGTGAGCAGGGGCGGGGCTGGAAGCAAGAGAGAAGGGCAGAGAAACAGGGGAACAGAGAAAACACTAGAAAATGAAAGTAAAAACACAGATCACAACACTTTTCAGGGTCACAGGTGTCCATACACCAGTCACTTTAAAACCTTACTTCAAACATTCAAGGCTCTCAACAACCAAGCTCCATCTTATATTAAAGATCTTATTCTTCCATACAGATCACTTTGATCTCAGACTGCAGGTTTACTTGTGGTTCTCAAAGTAGAATGGGAAACAGAGCTTTCAGTTATCAAGCTCCTCCCTTCAGGGGCGGACTGAGAAAAAGTGGCCCGGCAGTTCCTGACAAACTGGCCCACTTTCAACTCAGACTTGATCATGATTTTGTTCACACTACATAAAATTTTATAAAGCTTAGAACACCAAGCTACTCCAAACATTTTGAAATGACAAATCATTCCTTATGGTCAGAGAAATGGAAGAGAAATTTGTAAGGTTTTACTGATTCTAAATAGGTAGGGGGAATTAAAATGAGCACAAAGCAATGATAAAACTGGTGGGGCCACCAAATTTTTGGGGAAGGGCTGGGGGGCATAGCCCCTACCAGCCACCCAACTTGTTGCGCCCCTGGTGATCGACAGGTGCCGTTCCACAAAAGAATGACGAGCTGAAACCACAGTGCCGCACATCTCTCTGTTGGATCCAACAGTTAAACAGGGAGTTACTGTATATGTGGTCCAGGTCCACTCCGCGGCTGGCCACGCTTTGAGCCAATCAGCTGACTGGAGGCTTCTAGAGGCATGGTGCTGCAAAACATGCGTGAGCTGTGGTGACCACGGGGCCAAGCACAGCAGCACCACCAGTAGTCTATTGGCTCACAAACTCATCGGCCCACCTGGAAAACTCCTGGTAGACTTGTATTCCAGTCCGCCCCTGCCTCTCTTGTGGAACCGACTTCCAGTTTCTGTCCATGAGGCTGACATACTTTTAAAACTAGACTGAAGACTTTTCTTTTTGATAAATCCTATAGTTAGGCTTAGGTTTCCTGAGTTATTCCTTAGTTCTGCTGCTTATAGGCTTAGACTGCTGGAGGACAAACTGACCACATGTCCTCACTCTGCTGCAGTCTTTAGTTTCTCTCCTCTACATGTTTGTTGTAATCACTTCTATCAATAACATGTTTTCTTTGTCTCTCTCCCAGAGGAAAATACACCTGGATCAGTTATTTGTGTCTCTCTTATCCCCCAAACCCAGCCGGTCGAGGCAAATGGCCGCCTGTCCTGAGCCTGGTTTAGCTAGAGGCTTCTTCCTGTTAAGAGGAAGTTTTTCCTCTCCACCGTCGCCAATGTGCTGCTCAGGATGGGAGACTGTGATGAAGTGATTCAACGCAGGGGCCTCATGCAAGAACCATTCATACGAACAGATTTGTTCTTAAGTTGTGCGTACAAGTGATTTAGGAGAACTTGTGGCATTCACCAATTTTCTCATATTCTAAGATTTTTTTCAGATACGAACAAAATTCACGTGTGGTCCAGACCTGTTGTATATTTTACGTGCAGTCAGTCTGCTGTTATCCAGATGGATTTTCTTCACTAATAACTTTATATTTCATTAGTTGGAAGATATTTTGAGTTGAAAATAAATCCCACTCTATAATTATGTTGACGCGTGTTTGATTATTATTTGATCCTTAGCTTTTTTATAGGAAATTGATTGCTCATAAATAAGTTGTTCACTCGTGATTTGTTTGATTATGTAAATAAATGATCGCATTTATTGATGGATCAAATTTAAATTCACTGAGTTGGTTCACTTATTGTGTTCTGTCCACTCACTTTGGTACAGAAGAAATGTTTACCGAAAATAAGAGATCCCTTGCTAAATAATTTACTTATAACTTTCGTTATAAGAGGTGTAAGTTTCTTACATTTCCATTCGAATTTAAAAATATCACATCATTGATAGTTTTAGAAAATTGAAACAATCAAAACTGCATTCATGTTTTAAAATATTTTATCTTTGTCTTATGGGTGTGAAATGGTTTTTATAACCGCCAACTTGTATTACTATTACCCATTTCTCATTTGTTGTACATAATATGTTGAGTGTGTTTGTCCATACATGTGTTTTTTTATTCTTTACCATCAACTTGCCAGGGTACTGCAGATGAAAATTAGCAATTGTGGCTAAATTTGGCATATTACATGGTTGTTTTAATGTACTCATGTTTATTAATATGCGCTGTCCCCTATGAAATACTGAAAATTCAAATTCATATAGTTGTTTAAACATTTCCAGAGTCAAAAGGTTTGAATCGTATGACACAAATGAGCTGAAATCTACAATAACAGGAAGACCTGTCATCACGCTGAAAGGTATTGCTGCAAGAATTCCTGGTTTATTGTTCAAAGCATTTTTCTTTTGAAAATACACTAACAAATAAGAAACCTCTGAACTGAGTCATTTAATATATTTAAAAAGTGACAAACACAACAACGCAGATGCCAGCATCTAAAAAACAGCTTTACCTTATACCTTTTCTTTCAAACATTTTCTTATGAACCCCCAAAAGAAACAAAATGTTTTCATCCGATGTTAAAAAGTTTCTTGACACAAAGAAAACAGGATTTGTACAGCAGTCTGAACAGAATTTCAGCTGCTTCACTGTCACACATTTACTGTTTTTTTCTGTACACCACAAAACACAAGCAGAAAGATGAGGTAAGAGACAGTAGAGCTCTTCTGCCACCAAGTGTGCACATATAATATTAAACACTCACACAGTACAATACATGAAGAGGGAGCTGAGCTGCAAGGTGAAGCTCTCTGTTTACCATTTGGTCTTCATTCCTATCCTCACCTTTAAATCTGAGTATGACAGAAAGAATGAGCTCACAGATACAGGCGGTGGAAACAGGTTTTTATGTGAGTTCAGTTCTCAGGTGGAGATTTGGAATAGAGTCGCTGTTTTTCTGCATCAAGAGGAGCCAGTTGAGTTGGTTCAGGCAGCTGGTGGGATACCTCCCTGGGGTTGTTCTACACAAGTCCAACCGAGAGGGCACCCCAAGGAAGACCTTAACAGAGACTATGTCTGTCTGTTAGCCTAGAAACAACTTGTCCATCCATCCATGCATCCATCTATCCATCCATCCACTCACCCATCTCAGCTACCCTGCAGAAAATTTTTATTTTCACTGCTTGGATCTGCAAAAATTAACCATAACAATAAAAAACAAGAGTACAGCCAAAACTAACAGATATTGACACAAAGTGTCAGACAATAAACTGGAAAAAGACCCATTAATTAAAATTTTTACTCTATGAAAAGAACTGTGTGCAAAACAATTATATAAAGAGAAATACTGTCGACAAGTCATGGATGACAAAAGGATTGAGAAATGCTTGTAAAAAAAATCATTTGTATTCATGCTTCTTGAAATTAAGAACAAAAGAATCAAAAGAGAAATATAAGAAATATAAAAACAAGCTAGTGTGGATTATAAGAAAGCATATTACTTTTTACATGTATATGTAATTTATCATTTTCGATTGGAATATTTCCTGACAACATGAAAAGGTATCCCTCTCTACAAGAGTGGTGAGAAACATGTTTACAAACTATAGACCAATATCATTGTTACCACAGTTTTCAAATACTTTGGAAAAGTTGTTTGTGTTCAGATTAGATGAGTTCATTGATAAACAAAATATTTTAAGCAACAATTAATATGGTTTTAAAGCTAATGACTCAACATCAATGGCTCTCATTGTCTCTTAATTTAACAAATAACAACAGCTGTTGATCAAAAACAGTACTGTGTTAGTGTTTTTGTTGATTTAAAGAAAGCATTTGATACCATTGATCACAGTATTATTCTTGAAAAACTGAATAAATATGGTATAAGAGGACCAGCACTACAGTGGGTATCAAGTTATTTGACAAACAGGAAACAGTTTGTACAAATAAATGATGTAAGATCTGAATTTTGCAATATTGTATGTGGGACCAAATTTATTTATTTATGGAATAATCTGGAGGATGACATTTAAAAAGCCAGATCAATGTGTATATTTAAAAGAATGATAAAGGTTGATTTGTTGGGGAAATATGTAAATGTATAATGTACAAATTGTTGCTCAAGGAGTTAAACCTTTTATTGTTTTTTTTTGTTTTTCTTTTTTTATATGTATTTTGTTTTTAAAATTTGAAGATTATTTTGATTTAATTTATTTATTTGGGAAAAAGGGGCAGACATAAGATTTTTTCTTCTTCTGCTACCTTTCATTTAGTTTATGATTGTATTTTTTTGTCGTATGTTGAATTTATGTTGTTTTTTAAATGAATAAAATAAATAATAATAATATTAATATCAGATTTTTCCCTGTTTTATTATGGGAAGTAAAATTAAAAACATAGAACACCTGTAGAATAGATATGTTTTACCATATTTGCGAGGGTCATAGTTTTTTTCATAAATAAGTATTATTCATGAAAAAATAATAAACAAAAGAATAAATAAATAATTGTTAAATAAGAAATTAATACGTTTTCACAATTCCTCTAGAATTGCTCTGCTCAAGATCACAGCATGTTGAAGTAGCTCGTTTACTGAGATATTCTTTTTAAACTTTTTTTATTCCTCTTTTTGTAGATAAAAATGTACAGAGGAGCATTGAATTCACAAAAAAAAAGCAAACTCCTCATTTCATAATTATGAGGTCTAATTTTTACTTTTTTTGTTTCATATTTATGAGATAAGATCTCATAAATACTAGAAAAGATCTCATAATTACAAGATATTAAATCATACTTATGAGAAAGGATCTCATATTTACAAGATCGGGATCTCACAATTACGAGAAAAGATGTCATAATTCTGAGGTAAGGTAAAGAGAGTCATAGCTGATCTACACTACAGGACAAGTTAACAATGACAGCACCATAACATTTTATATGCTTTTATTTTTATTTTATTTATGAAATACTGTGAAATATAAAGTTTACCTAATGTGGATGGTGTTGTCTCTGCCAGGTTGTTAATAAACCCACCTGCACACCAGTCTATGATTTCTGTTTAATTCAGCTTTGGCAGATTCGGCACAAACATAACACCACCCTTACACTGATAGTGATACTTCCAGTTTCATCAACTAGATATTTCAAAATACAGTCTGAACAAAACATTACAGATGGCTTTACTACATGGGAAGAAATATGTAGACATTAAGCAGTTATCTTCCTCACGGTTATTCAAGCAAAAAGCCCACTTTGACATGGTGGAAGTCGCTCTCTTCCTACAGTACGGGATGCTATGGCTATAAGTAGCTAATGCATCTTAAATGTGTTAAATTATGTCCAGTATGTAAAGAGCACACACGTCCTCCTCTTTCAACCCTGCAGGTCATAACTTTATTAAACTCTGGTGGAATAACATTATACAGCTTGTTCTGGACACTCATGCTTTTGGCATTACACATACGACCAGGACCGTTACCTGTTCAAAATCCACATGAGATCTGGATCTCATAACTACGAGACAATATCTTGTAATTATGACATCTTATCTCTTATCTTATGAGATAATATCTTAAAATTATGAGATCCTGATCTTGTAATTCAGGGATCAGGAGTCAAATTTTTTTTGTTGGGTGAATGCAATAATCTTCCGTAAAAATGGCTTTTTTTGGATGATTATTCCCTCTGCTATTAGATGCTATGCTGCTGGAGGGCTTTTTGCTAACACCTATCTTGCTTTTGGACATTTGTGCATGCATAACCATAGCAACGTGGTGGTTTGTTATAACCGAGAGCAGCTGATTAACATCTTAAAAGCTCAAAAAGTACTTCAGCTACTACAAATTCCAGATGAGTTGAAAAGGAGGCACCATGGATGCAGAGCAGAAGCAAAGAGGAGAAAGAAAATAGAAGAGAAGAAAAAGGAGAAAGTTCAAACTATCTCTTCCATCGATCATGACAATGTGAGATCGTTGAAGATTGGGTGAACTCGAAGCCCTAACAAGAACACAGCCAGAGTATCGGGATCGCTGTATTATGTGTTTCACCGAGAGATAGCTGAAGGACTACTTCTCTGACTCCGGCGTCTCCCTCCCAGGCTTTCTAACCATACGATGGACAACCCTGATCATCATCTTGATCAGACTGTCATACTAGCCCCTTTCATAAGTCAAATCCGCCTAATCGCCGCACAGACCGGTCCGCCTTTAAGCCTCCCCGGGTCATTCATA
>JARVJO010000394.1:19799302-19830720 GCA_031762555.1 Cynodonichthys magdalenae | reverse complement strand
TCATTCATTCATTCATCCATCCATCCATCCATCCATCCATCCATCCATCCATCCATCCATCCATCCATCCATCCATCGTCTATCATCCATCCATCCATCCATCCATCCATCCATCCATCCATCCATCTTCTTCTTTAACTACTTGTTCCAGGTTCAGGTTGCAGGGGTTGATGCCCTTCTCCGAGATGTTGGGTATCACCTGAACAGTTCACCATGGGACAACACACAACCAAATACAGCAGGGACAATTTAGAGCTACCAAACTCTAAATTACACACTAACATGTATGTTGTTAGACTGTGGGAGGAAATGGAAGTACCTAAAAAAAGCACACACATGCATGGGGAGAGGATGCACAGAGTTCAGATTCAAACCCAGCATCTTCTTTGTGTGGTGACAACTCTAAGCATTGTTTTGCCACTCCACACCAGGTTGTTTCCTTATGGGTTATTTTGAAAATTCGGCCAATATATGAAATGTATTGCAGGGTTACATTAAAAACAAACAAAAAAAACATCCTTAGTAACTCTGGGTCACAGGTGAAACTGGTAAAATCGCTGTTATAACCACATTCATCATTGTATGCCAAGTAAGACCAGGACACCCATTCAACATTAGTTGAAGACAGTTTATTCCAACTTTTTGACTTTTGCTCCAGTGTGCATGGTTTATAAACAACTAAAAATAACATCATATTACATTTAGCTCCCATCATTATCTTAGTCCATTTTATTGTATGTGTCTGAGACTGTGGAGCTGCTATCTATAGATTTAAAGTTTTCTTTCCCCGGAAACAACATAAAAGTTCAGAGAGTCCAGTTTACTTTATTACATCAGATAATGGTCACACACAGTCACAAAAAGAGAAGAAAAGCAAGTGAAAGTTCTCATGGGGGGTCAGTTACTAATGCGAAAACAAGACATCTTGTTGCTAAACAGTCTCGCCTTCAGCACATTGCTCTTCAGTTTCATCCACCTACTCAGTTGTCTAAATACAGCAGACAGTCGTTTGGTTCAATCCCACTGATCTTGATGAATGATACCATTACTGGTCATTTATCAGTTTATTCACCATATAGTATAATGTAACATCTTGTAAAAAGCACACGTGTAGCTATATGAGTGCACAGTCAGATTATTGGTTTAATGATGCATAATGAAATAAAACCAATTAACCACACAAGTATTTCCAATGAGGGATGAAATACCGAAGCGTCGCAGTGCAGCTTTCTGTATTTTCCATCTCTGTTTGACTAACTCAAATGTGACCAACATTTGACATCACAAGTCTCCATAAAAGCTAGAGTTACTGCCAGTAATTTTGGGCGGCTGTACATTTTATATGGCGTTTACCATCTGCTATTTTCTGACGTGTTTTTCCAAGTTTAGGTAATTTCATCTGAGCGTCTCATTTTTCCAAATGAAAAATGCTGTGAGCCAGAGAGAAACCTCTGCAGCAGAGAAACTTTGAGCTTTTAGCCACCCTTTCATTTGTTCTGCTTCTCGCCTGCTTATCACATTGTGTCCCTGCTCTGTTTGGAGCATTAATCATTTGATTACTTCACCTGCACAACAGAGAGGTGCCCAGATTATGAGAAGTCAAGGAAAAGTGTTTAATAGGATTAAAAGAAATCATTAATTTATTATCTTTAAGACTCCTCGAGAGGAAGGCAGATTGTGGGGAGTCATGCTGCTTTACAGCCCGCTTTGCTAATTGAGGACATTTTGGGTTGAGTAGGTGAAATTCTAGCTAATCAATACTGCTGCACTCCTTTATTTCCACTGGAAAATTGTTTCATTTTCATTACCCTGCATTCAGAATGCGCTGCAGTAGATTAGCTGTCTCCTCTGCTTCTTTTTCCAGTCCCAGTTTCCTCCCATACAACCTTTGTTTCCTTTGAACAGTTCGGTGATTCTGTGTTGCTGAGATACAGGAGTTCAGAGACGGAGCCTCAGCGCTGTACACGGCTCGGCTCACCGGTGGTGGGAGTGAGTCTGGGGGCAAGGCAGCACAGGCTCAGAGGGGACGGCAGCCCTTAGGCCCGGGTGGTACAAGGCTGGCCCTGAACCTCCTAGCTCCCGAGTGGAGGGCTCCATGCCCACATTGTGGTGCAGCGACAGGTGGGCATGACAGTAATCCAGAACTGACTGCTCATACCTGTACAGAGTCAGGGGATTCAGCTGCCGTGGTATCTAGACAGAACAGAAAACAGAAAATAGAAGAAGGGGGGAGAGAGTTACATATAAGGCTTTAAAACAGCCAGAAAAGCCTCCATGCCAACATTTATCAGCACTCAGAATATTAAGAATTGGCTTAATTTACATCATGCTGTCAAGGCAGAGCTCTGTCATTAATGGAGACTTGGCCGGTGAAACAGCTTTGCGCCCCAAGACCTGGAATCGGTGCAGCTCAAACACCCACTTTGAGCTGGAGTGATTTATATGCAAGATGAAAGCCTTAAGCAAGAGTGCACACATATTTTCTGCCCTCTTTTAAATGGAGTCAAGGCTCCATTTAGAAGAGAGTGCTTATTACATTACAAGCACTTCGCTGATTCAAAGACCCATGTTCATTTTATGTGCCAGTGTGGTCTGAATTATGTCAATTAAACAGAAAAAAGATGCATCACATCCATGTGTAATAATGATATTAATATACTGAGTAATAGTAACGCTCTCACACAAAATATAAATGCACTCGTACAACTGGAAATGCACGAAGCAACATGACGGAAAAATGTTTTCATACATAATAGAACATACATAAGCATGAATGCACATTGTTCAACTTGTCAACTTGAACACTCAAGGCCCGCAAAGTTATGCAGCAAAGATTTTTTTCCTGTATTTTCACAAAGTTTTAGTTTTATCCAACAAATTGCAGACGTTCATCAAATTTGATCTTTTCTAAAGAAGGATGAAACGGCATATATTTTAAATACTTGTGGGACATTTATTGTGAAGTACTATTTGTTGTGCTTACTGCTTTTATTGGATCACAGAAGCTTTATGTAAAGCTGATTTGATCTAGAAATGGCTTTTCAGCCTCCTCTTCATCTGATTTGTTATATTTCCCAGTGCTGTCACCGTTCAGAGCCTCAAGTTTAAAGCTTCATCTTTTTAAAAGTTACATCCTTCTTTTAGGAAGCGATGTGACTCAGTTTATTCTTCTCTATAATAAGAGGATTAGTTGAAAACAATTTTGTCTAATTCAGCTGCTGAACTCTGCGCACTCCTTGAGAGGACTTAATGAAAATTCATGAACAACAATTCTCTGAAAGCACAATCAGGTGAAGGTGGGCCTACATGGGAAAGGTTTTAGGTGCAGATGGTCCGGGGAGACGCTACATTGAGGATTTGTTTCATTTATTAACAACAGATTAAATAAAATGTGTGAGCAAAAAAAACTGTTTCCATAAATTCAGGTAGATGAACCAATAATCTTCTTATTGCCTGTCCAGCAGCTTGCAGAGCGTTAACAACCACTGCCTCTTCAACACTTTCCTGCCTCCTCGTTTTAACATTTACATTTAACTCTAGCTGAAATTTAAACAGTTTACCATAAAGAAAACAAAGTTATTTAGGTGATGATGATGGCTTTCAGTGCTAAGCTGTAAGTACAATGAATTAGTATTAGTAACAAGAAATACATCCTTCTTATCGTAGATGGTCTGGTCATTTTTGAAGTGATGATCTGTCAAATAGTAGTTTGCACCTTATCAGCCGTGACATAATTCATACAGCACGACTTATGAAGAAAAGTGCAAAAGTCTTCCTCCTGAAGCCCAGCTGGGTTGATGACCAGCTAAATGAAAATTTAAAAAACAAGTCATATTAGTGTGAAAGCATGCTACATTTGCAACATTTTAAACTTCTAGTTCTAGGCATCCCAACAGCACTCTCCAACTCCTCTTGGGGAACTCCGAAGCATTAAAAAGAACATAATTCCTCCTGCTAGTCCTGGGTCTTCCCTGGGGCCTCCTACTGCTGGGACGTGCCGGGAACACCTCTAAAGAGAGGCGTCCTAATCAGATGCCTGATGATAACCGCCTCAACTGACTTATTTCAATGTGGATGAGCAGCAGACCTACTCATCTCCTGCTCCAGCCCACCATCACATCACTGTAAATAAAATACAACATCTTTTCAGCAAGTTAAGTCCCATCATCTGCTAAAAACACAATCACACTGTATTGTAACCTCCCTCTCTTTTATTTATTTTTTATTGCCGCCTCCTCAAACACTTTAACCAGTTTCTCCTTTTTCCAGTTCCTCTCCTGAACTGTCACCTCCTGCAGCTTACATAAAGTGCACTCTCCGCCTGCAGTTCATTAAGTCCGAGTCACATATTCCACTCACGTGGAGCTGCTTACCATGATTTTTTTTTTTTTTTTTTAATTTCTATTTCATTGGGTGTCTGATTTCAAGTAAGGCTTACCACAGCTCTTTTTTATTTCATTGACAGCTGGTGGAGGATTATCTACAGCTTTTCTTGCATAACTGTTGTAAAGTATAACTACAACAGAAACATTTGAGCTCATCTGACTTGTTCCAGATCAGGTCTACAAAGACTCTCTTCATTTTTTCTGTCCATGCTGAAAGCAAAAGGGTCATGATGTCTGTTCTGTTAGCAAAATATCTAGTGAACCACTGAATGTGTTTTGATCAAACTCTATAAAAAGCAATCATTAGATGTATATCTACAGCTGTTATTAACTTTTAGAGACAATGCAATTCAAGATAGATGATACAAATTATTGAACATAACATAAAAAATGCAACAACTTAGCTAATTTTAAAAATATTGAGCTAGAATTTTTTCTGGTCGTAGCTGAGAGTAATTCACAACGTATGAGTGGAACGTGTCGCCATCACTTGAGAAAGAGTCTAACAATATTTTCAAAGGTTGTCTGAAATAGCTGTGTTTCTGTTGTTGCTCAACAAAAGATGATTTTAATCTAAAACTCTGATGATATGCATTCCTTTGAAGAATAGGCCTTTAATTTATTGTATGAATTTAATAAATGGGTGTTGTACAGATGGTGGCTCAGTTAGTAGAGCTGTTGCCTCTCAGCAAGGTGGTTGCTGGATCTAATCCCAGCTGAGGACCTTTCTGGGTAGAGTTTGTATGTTTCACTTTGTGCATGTATGGGTTTTCTCCAGGTACTCCGGTTTCATGCATAATTGGTTACTCTAAGTTGTCCCTAGGTAAGAGTGAGGAAGTGGATAGTTGTTTGTCTTTAGTGTTGGGTCGGTCGTTAATGACACAAGTCGGCACCTGGTTGTGAGCCATCGTTTTTTCTGAATGCCAGTCTTAACTAAAGACTTCCCAAACTGTCACCTGGATGCTGCTTTGACTTTTTGTTTTGTACATTTTTATTTTCTTGATTGGTTTTCAATGTGTTGTTTCAGTGTAATATAATATGTAATAATGAAAGACTGAACCTTCTGGTCTAACTGAGATGGAGCTGCCATCACTATTTGTCTTGTTTTCCCCTATGTCCCTGTGATGGACCTATGACCTGTCCAGGGTGTCCCCTGGCCCTTGCACAGTGACTGCTGGATATGTGCACCAGTGACCCATGTGACCCGAAAGGAAAAAATGGGTAAAGATGATGGATGGTGTTTGTTTAATATAGTTATAAAAAGACAGAAGCATTAGACAATCTTTCTCACGCTTCATTAGGAATGTTTTTCATAGAATCTATGTGCAGAAGTGACACAGCAAGAAATGAAAACTCAGAGTTTACACTTACATTATTTCATTTTATTGACTTTTGCTGAATATCTTTTGTTCTATTATTTTAGCAGCTTAAATAGTGCAACAAGGGGCATTGACACATTCAGTGTGTCCATTCGTCACCAATGGGATACAATCAGATCAATTATGAAGTTGAGTTTGAGTAAAGTCTGTGAATCTGAAGGCTTATAAGGCAGGAAAACACTGCCCACTCATTAGTGCTCATGTCATCTATGTGGAATATGTTTGACTGATTGCCCGCTGACGTGTCACTGTAATCACAGAGCAGCAAATAATGAGCTCTATGTGATCTCTTCTTCATTGGCACGCTATGATGCCTTTCATTTGGACCCTTCTGTGCAAATAAAAATTGAATTGGAACTCTTTTAAGGTGAAAAAGTAAATATTTGATAATTCAGAGGCAAAACGAACACGTGCCCAGCTGGAATCCTTTGTTTAAGGAGGGTTATTACAAACACACACAGGTCAAAGTTCAACTGGATGAAACTTGCCACCCTGTGAGGTTACTAAGCTGTCTCTAAGCATTGTTCAATGCAGCAGCAAACTGCCGAGGTGCACCACAAGCCAGCAGAAATAATTGGTATCTGAACAGAGAGGGCCTGTTGATGTGTTGTCTGCAGCCCCTTCAGGATGCTTTCAGCACAAACTCTGGAGGAAATAACAAAGCAGGTGGAGTTTCAAAAGGTTTGAGCTGTCATGTCACACTGCAAATGTAAAGCTGCTAATATCATCACTGCACTGAGTTCACTTGGACAAAAACTCGTCTTTAAGAGAGGGCAACAAAGTATTTCAGTTTTAATGCTAAACAAATCTGTTGTTCGTTTTGAGAACTAAAATAATTTTTATTAGGGATGCCTCCATGTGTACCCCTGCAGCTTAAAAAAAACAAAACCCATGCAGAAATACTTTGAAACAAGTAGCTCAATAGAGAAAAGCGTGTTTTGACTTTTGGTAGCAATTTAACAAGTGTAGCCCAAAAAAAAAAAAAAAAAAAAAAAACAGAATAAGGAAATTTTCTTAAAATAGTATTCATAATACAAATTGAGAGCTGAAATGGCATCTTTTTATACATTTTACACAGTTACAATTTATTTTTTCATGACTTTTGAACATTTTAACACAAAATATTGAACTCTTAGTGATGACATCACACAGTCACTGTTGAGCTGTCTAACCATTCCAAATTATTTGCGATCAAACTTTTTATTATAATCTTTACATTTTTTTATACAATGATACTAAGATATGTTTGTTTTATTTCATTGTGCTCTGTGCAATGACAAAGAAAGGCTAAGTGATTCTAAGTGTGTCTCTTACTGATACAAAATACTAATTTTACATTTTATAAAACAAATTAGTTTAGATTATTACAAAAGTAAGTTTCAAATTGCTGTTGGTATTTATAAAAAAGTTAATGTTTGTTCAAATTTTAGGTAAAGCTGCATCGGCAACGCAACACTTTCTTAAAATAAATGGTATATTGTTTTCTACAATTTGTTTAAATTTATTTTTCTATCAGCAGCTTTCCTCACTTTAATTTTTATGTTTTTAGTTGAGACTGTTCGCCAGTGATAAAAAAATCTCAACGTAAAGTCATTTATTTCACATTAGTTCTCACTGTGAGCGTGATGTTGACTACCTTTGTGCAGATGACAGTCATTAAATTGGGATTAATGCTGCTCGGGGGTTTTAAATAAACCACTGCGACTTAAACAGGCTCCAATAAAACTAATACCCTGTTTCCTGAGCTGCATGACTGCAGTTCAGCAGCAGTAAACTGAAACACGATCAGTTTCATGTCTCAGCTCTGAAAAAACAAAACAAAAAAAAGAACAAAAAAAAAAAATCTAACAAAAAAAACAATAAAAGCCTTTTTGGCTTACAAAACCAAGTGAGCATTCAAGTTTAATCAGGAATATTGGGAAGATGCTGGCTGTTACGTTCCGAGAGGTGAGTCACAGCTTTGAGATCTGCTCAGAGTTCATCGCTCCACGCTGGATTCTGCAGGTGGCACAATCAACACCTTTACTCAGCTTTAACGGTTCTGGAAATCCCTTTCCAATCCAGTTTGACGATTTCCAGGAGGGTAAACACGGAGTAGATTTAAACATCTTGATTACAAAAGCTGTGCAAGAATAACCTTGATAAGTGTGAGTCGTCGTTCAGAGAATATCTGGCTCCAGCCCAAAGTAATGAAGTGGGCGTCTGGCATCAGCATGATCTTGTTTTTACCCTGTTTAGACTCAAGTTTGACTTATTTACTCTGCAGTGGGTTTTAAAAGAGAAAAATTCACTGAGAGCTCTGAACAAACGCCGTTACCCATAGAAACGTCTCCCTTAGATACTCTGTTAATTCTTCAGCTGTGCATTTCTTTTTACCTCTGGTTATTACATTCCATGACTAATTTTTGTCTTTTTTTCTTTCAGCTGATTTTTAATCAGTGCAACAATCTACAGCAGCATTTAAATACCCAAGAAACAATCATCTCAACTAGTTTGGAGCATCAGCAAAGGCATTTCTGTTACAGTATAGGGTGCTGCAAGTTATGGTATGTGTAAAAATTATAAATAATACAGAAAACATGTTGTTTTGTTTTTAAAATATACAAATTTTGCACAAAAAACTGAACACAGTTGATAAAATTAAAAATGTTTTCAAAGAAATTTGAAAAAAGGAAATTAAAATTTGATCCAATGCAGACACATTATGTTGAATGTTTTCTTTTTTTTTCTTTGTCCAAAATTAAACCTTGAAATCCTGACTTGAATGTAGTCAAACAACTAATATTAGTTCTAGTGACCACTTCTGTCTTAGAGTGAGGCGTAGCATCAAATTTAGCCTGGAACAGTGTCCTGAATGTTTTTAACTAAACAGGATCAATTCAAACAACTTTAAAAAATGCATTTCCTTTCTTTTAGGGAGTTTGTTAATATTTAGAAATAACCTAACTTAGGTTAATGAAGTAAAAATGAGGCTGTATCAGTTTAAAAGTGGAAACAGTGACAGTGAAAAAATGTGACTTTTATTTTAATAATCTGTCATATAAACACCCTAGTATAATTATTTATTTTTATTTTTTGCATAGCACTTTTTTAAACAAATGTTACAAAGTGCTTTACATAAAAAAACAAGTTAAACATCATGAAAGATAACATTAAACAAAATATACAAAATCAATTAAAATAAAACCAAATTAAAATCTACAAAATCGTAAAAAATAAATATCAATAAATAATAATAATAATAATAATAATAATGTAAAAAATAATATAAAAAATAATCCTTGAAGGAATGCATAATACCCACCGCCTTTCATGCCAGATTTTAAACTAATCTGGTAAACGACCTTACGGCCAATCAACACTTTAAAATGTCACAGGGTAGTGATCAGGATAATTGTTGAGGATGAGTCTCAGCTACAATCATATAAAACTTTAGCTCAGTTACTGTGTCTAGATTCAGGGGTTGCAGCCCATGTAGACCACTGCCCAGAGAGGACACACTTTTTGAAGTCCGAGTAGGCTGAATCTAACGGCTGTTAAATGAGACAGTCTAGACCAGGGGTGGGCAATCCAGGTCCTCGAGGGCCGCAGCCCTGCATGTTTTACTTTTTTCCCTGCTCCAACACAGCTGATTCAGTCATTTAATTACCTCCTCCAAGTTCTGCAGAAGCCTGATAATCACCCATTCATTTAAATCAGGTGTGTTGGAGCAGAGAAACAAGTAAAACATGCAGGACTGCGGCCCTCGATGCCCACCCCTGGTCTAGACTTTGGATGACGTATGTTTGCGTGACCACTCACTACCCTGTTAACACGATGTAACATTTTATATCACATCACCCGAAAAAAAATATGCTAAAACTGGCTAAAACTTAAAATGCATTGGAACATACATCTTTTCACAGGAGGTATAACTTAAAAAAAATGTATTTTTAAAAACACTACAAATAAATACTGTAAAAACATTAAAAAGGCAATATCATATAAAATCAACTTTTTTGAGTTTTATATCATGTTATAATGTTATCCTCTCATCAAAAACATATCCAGAGTCTTGCTTTGACTCATTCATGCATGTTTGAAAAATCCTTTAGTGTCCTGAGGCAGCCAGGCAGGAGAGCAAAAATGGCCGGTTGGGCCTAGAACCACCTTTTGGGATCAGCTCCTCCTCTGGGCTGTGTCTCCAAGCTGAGCTTCCTCATCACAGAGCACACCTCCCCACCCCCCGGCCTGCCCAATGACTCCTGCAGGCTATCGGCAGCAACAACTAGCAAACTCCTAATACTACTTCTCAGTGCAGCCCTTTTCAGATTAAAAAAACCTTTGAGGAAATGTATTTTCAGATGCCAAGGAAACTACACCGAGCTTCCGCATCACAGCGTGCACACCCCCTGCGTGCACCACGCCCATGACTCCTGCAGGTTATCGACAGGAACAAAGGAAACAAACGCTCCTGTACTAACTACTTCTCACTTCAGTCCTTTTTGGATTAAACACCGTTGTCATGTCAAGCTGAAAAACAACTCACATTGTTTTGTTCACATCGTTGTTTGGTCTATGTGTTCAGATTTGTAACTTATTACGATTGATACAGTACGTGTGTGAGCGACTGAAATAATCTAACCAGCTGAAACGTCCTCTCTGTAATTGCTCCGGTTCTTCAGAAATCGTACTTTCCAGCCCAACAGTAAGGTTCATATGAATCCTGAGATGCAACTTTCCAAAATCAATTTTGTATAAAGTTGCTTCTTTTTTTATTATCACTACAACGAAGTCTGCTACGAGGCTCCAGGTTGTAAATAATCAGAGCCCTGTAGAGAGAAGCCGTTGTGATGATGTGCTGAAATGGGCGGGACGGAATTGGAAGGAGGTTCTTAAAGAGACAGAAGCCAATTTCAAGGCATTTAGAAACGAATATGATGAGAAGTCAAGTTTATTTTCTATATAAACAGCATTTTAATAACAACTGAAGGTGACATAGTTACTTTATTATGGTATAGAATTTAAATATATGCCTGAAAAACACATAATATTGTCCCTTTAATAATTTGGGTTTAGCTTCAGTATCAGTATTTGGTTATTTAGCTTCACATTGCAGCGTAGATTTCATAAGTTAAGTTGTTAAACAACAAATTTGTCGATCTGTGGAGGACCGGAGGAGGAAAGGAGAGCAGCAGAAGTGGAAAACTTTTTCTAGTCTTTGTCTTTTTTTTAGTGGCAGAACAGGTTGGAAGATGGTCAATTGACGTTATTTATTGTTTTTTTTATGTCCTACAGGCTCTGACATGTTAAATTAATTTGAAAATGAGGTTTTGAAAAAATCTGTAAAACTTAAAAAAATCTGAGATTGCTCTGTACGCATGTATGCCTGCAAACTGATGGAAAATCCGTGTAAATTACAGACATTCCATACAACTTGACATGTATGCATTCATGCCAACCCCTTTGGACATTTACCTGCTTGACACTCGGAAATTTGTATTTTCACAAAAAATCTGTAGTACTCTTACACACACAGACGGGCATAAACATTTTATCATCCTTATGTTTACCATGTTTTTGAGGCACTAAAAGGATATTTTCTCATAGTTATGAAACCTTTGCTGCTTGTCTATTTGTAATATCACTGAAAAAGAAAATAAAAAGTACCAAGAGAAGCCTCTTCGATCACTCTCATATGAAAATTGATCTTGCACACTAATAAGCTCATGGATGGCTTTCTTCTATATACACCATTAGCAGATGTGTGCACTGCCAGGGGGCTCAACTACTGTTTACAGTTCTTAAAACATAATGAACTTCTTTTATAAACCTATATTTCACCAATTTTAATTTGATGCTAACTCAATATTAAACCCAACTATCTCTACCTTTTTTTACTACTCAGGTCTTGACTCTGACAAACACAGTGAGTGCTGCAGTCGAGTCTACGAGCTGATTATCTGTTTTGCTCAGAGTACCATGTGAAGTAGCTTGAAGCTTTTTGTCTACATTCCTGCCTTTGACGAAGATGAAGTTTGTTGTTAAATAAAATTTTCTTGGCTTTTGAGCTATGAAATATAGATCTTTAACTTTTAATAATAAGATACGAATTTAAAAATCACAATAATAAAAGCGATCTTACAAAGCATACAAAACATGGATAGAAAATTGAGAGAATACATTTCTGTGAAGCTGTTTTTTAATTTTCTCACAAATTGTATTTATTTATTTATTTTCTGCACAAACTGGACTCCGTACTTTGCACTTAGTATCAGCTGATTGGCTGTGCCATGGAAGGCTGTTGGTAGTTCTGAAAATATTTTCTGTTCGAATGAGTCCTGTCGTCTTTCCAAATAATTTGATTCATAAGATATCGCTAACACAGTCTGCCTGAGTCTGGCTTCACTTTACTCTAAAAAATCAAGACTTCATGTCTAAATTTCTCATAACAAATTCAGCTAAGGAATTCCAATCTAAAAAAACATGAGAGTGTGCAGGATATGGTGCAGAACAGAAAGTAGAGGATTGCTTTATATACCTTGATAAAACTCTGCAGTACGCCAGTGTCTGCTGCAGAGCTGCATGTTTTTCATCTCAAAAAGCATAAAAACATTTAAATTAGCAGATTTAAAAGGTGGTAATATATTGATTTAAAGACAAAAATATATATAAACTGACAACTTTTAAAGTTTTGTGTGTTATTTGCTACCAGGGATTCATATTTACATATTAAACTGTGGTGCTGTATTTAACTTGACAAATAGAAGCCATAGTAAATTATTGCTTTCAGAGAAAAGAACCGCGATTCGACTGGCAGAAAGTCTCCAATTCCCTTTTCTCTGTTTTGTGGAAAAAGTCCCAGGGTTTCCATAAAACCCTCCGATCTCGCTAAAGCAATTTCCTGCAGAAGTGGAAAGGGACAATGATGTGCACTTGTGTGACACAGTACACAGCAATTAATTTTAATTTTCATGCTGTTAGCTTTCCATTGCTAATGAAAGCATTCACATAGGTGGTCCCCCTTTGCAATGCGACAAATGTAGGTCAAGCTGCTGCTAAATGCTTCCTAATTAGGTGACAGGCAGCTGCATCATGCCAGGATGCTTCAGCCGAGCGCAGAAGACACGAGCTCTCATTGGCATATTAACAACATCCTCGGCCTGAGCTGTGCTGCTGCTCTCTGTCAGCTGGATAATTCACTCATTGGTCAATGTTGCAGCAAGAGAGCACAGACAACCCTCTATTATCATCTCTGTCTACAGGCAACACACCCCTGGATGCTGAACAGCATGATAATGACCACGAGACCCCCTTCTCTGACTGCTGCCGAGCAGAGATTAATTGAAAAATGATTTGAGGATGGATGACACGGGCATGAAGCTGATAACAAGTAAACTTAATTAGATTGATCAAAATATGCTGTTGCGTAAACATATTTGCATTGTTACTTTAGATACATTTGGCTCATTGAGAAAGCTGTTTTTAGAACAATTAAAACTTTCACCTTAACAAAGTAAAAGCTTTCAATATCTATCCTTTTTTATTAACCTAAATATAAAAAAAAATGGACAAAAAAAATACATATTTTATATTTAAAAATGCCAATTAACAACTCGTACATGGTGCACCACAGAAGTAAGTGCAGTGTTTAAAATGTAAGAAAAAAATAGTTCATAGCAACATTTATACCATCTGTAACTGCAGAATAAATCATTTTGGTGGAAATGTTTGAGTAACTGTCTCCCTTTCAGAGAAGCCAGATCCTATTATCTACATCCCAATCATTGGACTGAAACAAACAAACAAACAAACAAACAAATGGCGGCACAATCCCCAGGAAAAAGTGGAAAATAGTAATACCATTAAAAATATAGGCTTTCAAAACCAGCAAAACACAAAAACACTTGGTCACCATTTGGTTTTATTTAAAAAATGCTATTTATCCACAATTTCACTGTTTCATTTAATATCAACACTAAAATAAGTGATCTCAACAAATCACTTTTTATTGACTTCCTTATAGGAAAAATGTTTATCAAACTTGTCTAAAATATTAACAAGTGTCTATGTTTACTTTTTAAATCTGTGCTTACTTGTCTTTTCCCCACTGATTGGGTTCAAATTTAATCTCAGGTATATGTTTTATTGCCAGATCTTAATACAGTCTTTTATTTTTAAACTTTACTAAATAACTATAGATGAAATACTGACATGCAGTAACTGTGGTAAATTAAAACACACAGTTTGTAGCTGCTTGACAGTTTTGTCAGGTAAAAAATGTGTTTGATCCATTTTTTACACCATTTTATCTTTAATAAAACCCTGTTAGAAAGCTGCCAATCTGCTCACCTTTGGTCTCCAAGTATTTTGTGCTTCTATTCTGAATGTGATAAAAGAAACATAAAACACTTCTATATATTTTAGATATAATCACATATAGTACATACCCAAAAAAGTAGTTAAAAATATATAAAAATCTTAATTTAACCAGTAAACATACACTGACTGGCAGGAGCACAAAAAACACAATTATAATAAAAAAATAAATAGAATAAACTATACATATCCATATACAATATCAATTCATAATAATAGTAAAAAAAAACAAATAACAATTTAAGTAAAAAAAAAGTGACCAACACAATATTCCATTTCAATGAAAAAGACTTTCAACCAGGTCTGACTACTTTCAAATGTTTTGGTATAAATTTAAACCAAGTAACCAGCTCACATGGCTTTAGTGGTTTTTGCACATCTTGTATAAGGAGCAGCATACTTAAACATGGTTTTAGCTCTGCGAAAGTGAGGGGAGCAGACGGGAAAAAACAAACTTTGACAAAGAAGACATTATCTTTCCATCTGTTTCTGCGTACAGTATATGATGGAAGCTCTCCAAAAATTGTTCAATTGGAAAAGAAATACCAATTTATTGCACCATCAGCACCATAAACAGGACAACAAAGAGCAAATCTTCATTAAGTTTTTTTACCAAGTCAGTAGCCTGATAAAAACCAGCCCCTTGTTCTACGCTTTGCTTGAGGGTCTGGACTGATCGGCTAATGAGAAACGGTTGATTGTTGAAGGTGTGGACTCTGTTGAAGTTTGAATGGATTAGATCAGATTTTTCCCAAACTCTAACGTTTGTCCATGACGTATGTAGTGCTCCAGCTTGACTGTGAAGGAAGCTAAGCTAAGAACGTTATAGGATACTGCGTGTGCTGTAAACCATCTCCTACTACTGAGTACTGAGCAGATCAAGATGGCTGTAAATGAGTGCTGTAGGCTTTGTCAGATAAATTTAATTTAATTTGAAAGCCTTGTCAACATGGACTGAATGGCTTCATTCACTTCCTCCACTGCCATTGCTAAACTACAGGCAGACTAAAACAGCACCGAAAATTGATGTCATTGTTCACAACTCCTCCTTCTATTCGCTGATTGGTGCAGTTGAAAATCTACTGTACAAATCAGTGACAGTGGGAGAAATATCCTCGACGGAGCAGTGAAGAAAGGTTAGAATCGAACAGAACTGCATAGGAAGGCAATGACCAGGCTATCAAGTCAGCGTACTTTGGAAATTTATCACAGACCAAAGAATTTTTTTTTAAATGTATGTTTGGCAACTTAGCTGATGAAAGTCATGCTGCAGTGAGATATTATACAAAATTCAATCACCATCAATAACCGTACTATTACTGGAACTAAACCCAAATTATTATTTTTTTTATTTATTCACAGCACATGTCACATTTTTAATTGTAAATTTATTCCTCCAGTGAAATGATAAGAATACATTTCCTAGCACATTTTAAGTCTGAAGGCACTTGATATAAAACGTCACTATGGTAACGGGGTAGAGCATGGTCTCACAAACATACATCATCCGAAGAGTAGACTGTCTCATCTCACAACCACCTTATGCAGCCTACCTGGCCTACATAGGCTGCAGCCCCTGAACTGAGACACAGCCTTTCTTGACCACTGTCAGGTGCTTTAAATGTTTAAGCTGTAATACTCCATGATTCACAGAGTCCAGATTATGCCGGTGCAGTAACAAGAGATCATCATAAATTACTTAATAATAAAGATAGTGTGTCTATTTTTGTTTCCCCCAAATGCAAAATGGCTAATTATGTTTCTGGTGATTAAGTTGACCTGAGAGCTAAATTAATTATTCTACAGCTTGCTTTGAAAGCTCTGCTTGTCTGCTTATAGCTGCTTTCTGAACCACTAGGAGGCTGATTGTGGTGTGAGATTCTAAAGAAAAAATGTCCAACTAATTTCACATTACCTGCTTTGTTAGTTTGTTCTATTTATTTATTTATGTGTCATATTAGGTTCTTTTTACTGTGCACACATCCATTCATTGTTTTTCTTTCTTTTTCATCTTCAAGGATCACTCATGTGGTTCTATAGCTAATAGCAGCAAAACAAAGTAATAATCAATATTCATATTTAATATTTAAATAAAAAATACAGCATTCTAAAAAAGCAATAGAACAATTTGATCTAATTATTATATTAAATAAATTACATAATTGGAGTCACAGAATGCTTTTATCTCCCTAAAGGAAACTGACTTCCATCTAAAAGGCAGCTGGAAGTTGTGCAAATTAAGACCAAGAGTGCGAGAATTTCAGAAAGATCATCTTCATCTGACTTTAATATTCACCATGTAATTACATTTCTATGCGAAAATCATTTCACATTTGTCAAAATAACCATAATCCTTCAGATGTAGGGATTTATCTCCTCCTAATGCTGCTCATCCCATTTTCTGCTCATCATATTGGCAATGCATGCTAGGATTTACTGTTATTTACTGGATGGACAGTTCTTCTCACACATGCACACACAGGTAACCTGAATGTGAAGGAAAAGAAATAGAAATGTTGCTCCACATTCAATGAGAGGCATAGATGTGCAGTTCATTGTGTGGCTCATTCTCCCTTGTTGACTGCTTTTCTCTCCCTTTACACTCCCGCACACCTTTCCCTGCACACACCCCTCCTCACATGGTGTGTGTGCTGCTGCCGCCTGTCAAAATACACGGTAATAAAAAGCAGTTCTAAAACAAGAATTAAAATCTGTGTTGCTTCTGAGGTCACCGCTGTTTACTTGAAAATCTGATGTTATTACATCACAATTTTTGTTATTATTTATTTGCTTTATAATTAATTTTTTGGGGAAAAAAGATGTCCTACTCGTAAAGCTTGAGGCTGATTTTACTTTTTAATATGTATTTTGTTTGTTGATGCATAAACAGGTTTAACAATAAAAAATATTTTTTAACTGTTTGAAATGAATAAATACAACATATATATACAGTATATCAGTAAGATAAAAAATTGTTGTGCCATCAGATAAAATTAGACATATTATGATTTATTTTCTGTTATATGATTAGAAAGATAATAATTAATTATGTTTAACTATACTTAGCTAGTTCCTGTAAATTATACCTAATAACAATAATAAAAACAACAACAACAATAATATTACTACTACTACTACTACTACTAATTTTTCTTTCCTTTTCTAAATGCTGATCTTGACAGGATGACTCTTCGTTGAATTTTTAAAAACATAAAGCATGGATGGAGAGAGAGGTAATTTCTTAATCATTTAATTTAATTTAATCTTATTTTATTTTGTTATTTGTATTTGAACATGTTTTCCTATTGATAAAGGCCAGTAGGGATATGGTTTAATGGAGAACCAGATGTTGTACTGATGTGTCCTCTGGGGAAATATGTAAGATAAAATGTAAATCATTAGTTTTTGTATGTATGAGTGAAAGAAGCCAGGACTTGTGTTATTTAATTTAAACACATGAGCCAACTTTCATTTCTGGGGGAAAATATAATAATGTCCTTTTAAGGCTTTGGACTGGCCCAGAAACTGTTTTTTGAAAAGTTCTCCTCCAGATCCAGAGGAATGAAAAAAATAATAAAAAATAAAGACTTGTGGATTTTATTCCATACATTTCTGTTGAATTTTAAAGCTTCACAGAGCAGTAAACTTTCTCCTCAGGCAGCTGAAATAAACTTGGAGCTGAAGTAATTATATTGCACTTCTATGTAAAAAACAAAAGAGGTCACTCTTAATGATGAAACCATACATAATTAACACCCACCTCTGCTGTTTATTTCCACTCTCCGGAGCTTTCAGGCATCTTCCTTTTTTATTGTTGCTGGATTACTCACTGAGCACTTTTTTCCTTTCTTTATTTTTTATTTTTATCTAATTTCCATGATCATGTTTGCCTTTCACTTGACATGTTTCTCTTAATAAAATTGGTTTTGTGTCCTTTGTGAAAAAAAATCATCAAATTCAACTAATCAACCCTAAACAGTTAGTCAGAGTTCTCTTTAGCTTTCTGTGTATATTTGGTACTAGTTAAAAGCAAAAATAATAAAAACCTTTCTATATCACATGTAGTGTAATGTTTACTGAGGGTAAGACCCCTTCTCACTAAAAGATGACCCCTATACATTGCTAAAAACAAACAAAAAGAAAAACAGTAAAATGTGGATGGTTTTTGCAGGATCGTTGGGAGGTCTTCAGGTGTGTTTTATGAAGGAGGTGAGCTGACAGTTTTGAGGATGCATAAAACTTCTGTTGTGAGGTGGATGTGTTTTTTGTCATGCTCATGATGAGTGGGCACACTTCTATGGGATCTGAAAGAAAACTGTGTTTCCTATCCTATCCCTGTGAGAGACACACTGGGACAAATGAGACAAAATGATTGTTTGAATGGTGGTGGTTGTCGCTCTCTAAAAGTGCAGAATGCACACACAAAACTCTCGTCGACTTCTATTGTCCCGGAGCTCAAAATTTTCCCTTCAAAAGTGGAAAACGTCTCTCATAGAAACCAATAATCTACTTTAAATGCGTTTAGTTTTGTACTTGGAGTATCTAGGAGTGCAGAAAATTGTTGTTTAGTCTCTCCCGGTGCTGCATAGATCATTTGTAAATAAAAGTTTCTGGGCTGCCAGATAGTTGTAAACCCTATATCAATCTAGAATTAACCACTCTGAAAGCTGGAGGGGGCGTGGTTTGAAGTGCCCCATTTGTAGTTAAAGGAGGGGTATTTTGGCACATAGTTCATACATAGTTCTATACTATAATCAAGGAACTATGTTACCTTTGTTATGAAAATGTTGTATATATCAAAAATAAAATAATATATCAAAAAAAATTTTGACTTTGCATTATAGTCTATCTAAACATCTTGAAATTGGTGGGGGGATGCTCTGAGGGCGGGAGTTCTGCTAGAGACTGGGCTCCAGGGAGGAGCTTTGTCTAAATAGGCGTTGCTTTGTACCAGCAAGTGTTTAGGCAGCTCATGGCTACCACAGGAGAATCAAGGATTTCTCAAACATGCATGGATGAGTCAAAGCAACACTCTGGGTATATTTATAATAAGGGAATGATGTTATAACATGATATAAAGCTAAAAAACTTAATTTTGCATAATACCCACCTTTAAAGAGACAGCGTCAAAACGAGTTGATCTGAGACGCACCTCAGAAAAGGGGTGAAAGAGGGACTTGTGGAGTTACAGTAAGGAGGAATTCAGACCAAAGCATTGAAGTTCCACTTTATATATACACACACCAACTTAATGATTTAAATGTGTGACTCCTTTAATAGATAGTGGTAGGGGTGAACAACACAATTCTGTCATGATGGTAGATGAAATTATAACAAATTTTTAAGGAAAAAGCTTTTTCACAACATTTTGTCAACTCTCCTGTCTGAGTTCTCATGAATCATTTCAGACCTTAGAACACTGCTTCAGCTATAAATGACTTTTTAACTTGTTCAAATTTTTGATTTTCAAACTGAGGGAGGTCAAACTCATTTTTATAAAAAAACTAAAATTAAAATCTTGATCATAGTTCATCCTCTCTTTCTCTGTTTTTCTAGACAGATGGATTTACATGAGGCCACAGTTGCTCAGAGGTCAGGACTGTGATCTTGTAATCCTGCAGATGCAGGTTGGAGCCCAGTGTGCATCAAGAAGGTCATTTGGCATAAAATAACAGCCAAATGTTCCATTATGACCACTGCAGAGAGGTGAGCAGCCAAAAGAAAAACGTGTAGATTAACTGTAAAAGTAAATACATTTGTGTTTGGTAGATGATATCTTTGTAACAATGCTTCTTGGCAATAAATCCTATACCGGGCACCTGATTGGCAGCACCTGGGGGTACCACAAGCTCAAAACAAGAGTCAATATCAACAGTAAAAAAGGCTGCAGAGAATATTTGACACATTTTTCATGTGTGCAACCCACATACTCAACTCTACTGCTCATCCCACAAATGCATGTTCCTTACAAATGTGACACCATGTAAAAGGGAAATTAGCAGGCTTAGTTCCATGAAGCAGCTCTGTTGTCCTCATTTTCAGTTGAAGTCTGAGTCGTTTCTACATTCTCCTCTCTGTCAAAGCGCTCTGATTTGATTTAAAAGAGCTGATCGTCAGATATTGTCCAAGATTAACCTTCAGGGTGGATGAAGCTGGCTCGCAGCCTCGCATCGATGACCTAGTCGACGTCATAATTTACCCTGTATGCTTTGCGAGCAAATAAAATGGTTATACAATGTATTTCTAAAAATGTACAAAAATAAACAGCCTACAGTGTTTTTACAGATTATATTTTACAGTTAAAATATATGTATATCAAATAAAAACTAATGTAACAAGTAATCGTAGATCCCTTTCAAAAACTGCATGTTTGAGAAAACAACTGCATTTCAGTTAAAAACAAAACATAAGACTGGATTATTTAATGAAAGGTAAACGATTAAACTATATGTGGGGAAGGGAACTTTCAGAGAAAATAATGTCTAAATATATACTGTGCTCTTAGTTACTCAAAGAAAAAAAAAAAAAAAACGATTTAAAGGGATTCGGCACACCGTGTCCAAGCCATTTCATTGTTTAATGGATCTCTGGAGTTTATAAAGCCTCGCTTTGTCCACATGAGAAACTGAACTAATGTTGCACATCTCAGGTAATTTATTCACTTCAGAAAAAGATGTGAAAGACAGGCGTGCCTGACAGAGGTGTGTGTAATGGATAAGGCAATAATAAGGTCACTTTTGTTAAGATGGAATGCTTTCTGATTGTGCTGAGGGCCGCTTCAAACGACAGAGACAGAATTGATAGGAAGCGTTTACAGAATGAGATAGTTCGTGTCTGTGTTTCTGCTTAAAAGATTTAAACTCTGTGAAAAATCTGCTGGCATTCCAGGACATCAGAGACGCGCTGGCTTCGTCACAGCACCGTATATAATGAGTGTGAAAAGTTCATCCATAACTATACAGAAAATAAGCAGGAGTAGCTTTGCAACAGAGGTTAATTTGGGGGATAACCACTAAATTTGTAAATACAGAAGATAAAGACTCAGATTGGGTAACTTCCTGGTCATTGTGTGAAGTTTAAATCATGGCTCTAAAACAATATATATCACTCAATCTATTTCAGTTTTGCATTCATTGATGAGGCACAGCTTTTAGAGTTATGAGCCAATGAGCAGTTTTCTTATGATGTAAAACACAAATAAATGCCAAACCTGTGCATCAGATGGGATATTAGTTCATATTTTCCTGCATTATTACTTAGAGGAGTGCTGCAGAGACAAAGTGCGATGGAGCATTCAGGTTGTTTAGATAACTCAGTACATTATATTTTAGTTCGCTGCAGAAGAGATGACTGTGATGCCAAGACTCCTGTCAATCAGCAAATATGTTTTCAAACCTCATTAGCAAATACTTTTAGCCACCTGGGGATGGTAAGTGAGGGGGAAAGCAAACAAAACTGTGCGTATATCGTCTTGTAAAGTTCGCATTCATAAAACTCAAGCTGCCTGCTTGGCTTTGCTCGTAAACCGCCACCCGAGTCCTATAAATAGCACGGGCTGTTTTCTTCAATCTTTTACCGTCATCATAATCATATTTACAGAAAGATTCATACTTTTATTTCTCATCCATTTCACAAAAGTAAAATGCAAGGAACATTATGTAAACTTAAGTTGATTAAAATCTATAAATTACCTGTGTAGAAATAAAGACCCTGTTTTCAGGTTCCGAGAAAGATGCTGAGCTTAAAAGAAACTGTCTTGTTGTGCTCAGCATCTTTTGAACTGAAACTTGCCTTCTGCATCTTAAAGTGACAGCAGCAAATGCAATGACAGATAAGTGAAGTTGAGTGCTCTACATAAAAAAGAGGTAAAAGAGCTTCTGTAGAGCTAACTGTGATTTGTATCTCTGTAAAAGTTTTACCTTTTATTTACTGCAAATTGACATTTTAAGTTCAGCCACTTGAAATTACCTGGGAATTGGCAAAGATATGTGGAGGCTTAAACATAAAGAAACTGGAGATATCAGCTCTTAGATATTTGTAATCTGCAAAGAAGCATTCTCATGTTTCCATCATGGTTTATGGTTTGCTATTCTTTTTGCAGCTTTGGAAAACCACATGTCAAAATTACAGCAAAACAGCAAAATTCTGAAAATGAACGTGCATTTTGACACCCTTAATGTTTGTTTCTTTCACCCAATTGTAAAATAAGATTTTACAACATACATGTGTATTTTATTTATTATACTGTATAATCTTTTTAGCAGTTTATGAATGATAGACATATACTTTGTTAATTTAGTTTGAAAACCTCTTAAAAAAGTTACTTATCTGCACTTTTATGTCTGTTAAATTGAGTGTCACAAATGAAATAAAGCTTAAATAAATAGATGCAGACGCATAAAATTGCGATGAACAGATGCTTACAGTTCGGGATTTAAATTTTTTTTTTTTTACGTAAGTCACACTTTTCATACAACATGTTTGAAGCTTATTTTCTACTCTTTTAGGACTGCTGTCAGGTATAGTGGCGGACACAGGTGTGGTTACCATGGCAACACTAATAAGTCACAGCTTTGACACTACTTCTGATCTTGTTTTTTAGGCAATTGTTTGGAATTTAAGAATCTGACTGTGACACTGCATTGCAGGAAAACCATTTAAAAAAGAACAAAAAGTGTTTTTTTTTTAATTAATTAATTTTTCTTTTTTTTAAGTTAACAGCCTCGGCAACATTTGCTTTTATTATTTTATTGGCCACTTCCTTCAAATCAAGATTAACTGCATAAACTCAGAGGTGATGAAAATGGATGCACACAAATCAAAACAAGCTGGATGCTGTTTTTCTTCTTTTTTTTTTCAGGCGAGTCGACAGATAAAGTTTATGCACAGTGCTACAGCACCTCATATAAATGTCACGATGTACTGTGGGACCTCAGATGTTGTGATGCCATTGTTCCAACCACCGCAGAACATGCTTTTCACTCCTGTCCAGTTTCCATGGTGATAACTCTGCAGAACGAGCTGTATGTCGAACTCCTAATACAGTGGAAGATTGTGCGTATTACAGATTCATGTGTCCGTGTACGTCACCTGATAGTTGATGTGAAAAGCCCCACTGTTTGTCATGGTGACCTCAAATATTTAAGGACTGAAACCTCACAGAAACAGTCGCTCGCAGTAAGAACATCCTGAATTCTGAACTTTATCTCGGTTTTTATGATCGACTGAAGGAAATTAAAGGCCTAGCACTCCTCCGAGGAATGCACATCGTCCACCGCCTTTCATGCCAGAGCTTCAGACTAAGATCATCCTGAACAAACTGAGTTGTAGTCGTCAAACCTTGGAGATAATATTATGTAAGATGCTCTGTGTCGGAGCAGGTACAGTCCAGAGGAGGAAGAGGATGCAAATTTTTAAAAAACAGCTCTGAGACATATAATAAATTAAAAGTATTTTTTTTTTTAATTCATGAGTTTTTATACGTCTGTACACCTGCAAAATGAAGGGAAATCTGTGTAATTTACAGACAGTCTGTACAACTTGTACGCAATTGGAAAAAAAAAATAGATGGAAAAACATGATCTGTTTTGGTTTTATCTTGTTTTGTTTGCTCCTTGGCTCAAAAAGAGGCCCAGCCGACGGCCATCTGTCAGTGAACTTGAACAGACTTGTCTAATATTGATGCGGGTGAAACTGGGAGGCGGCGAGAGATTAACCGCAGCCAGCTGTTGGCCTCCTGTGATATTTCTACCGAGGAACAATCTTCACTGGGAGGATCGGGTTGATGTTAAGGGCCAAGGCGCAGCGAGAGATTCATCCTCAGTGATGAGATGTGAAAATTGCAAGAGGATATTAATGCAACTCGAGCGAAGTGGCGTGAAGCCAGAGCTGTGACACAGTAGCTGCAGCATGGAATTACATTATCTTGTCATTCTTCTCCCTGTCAAACAAAGAAACTGTGTTGCCCCACTTTTAGTAGTCTCAAACTGTCATTTCCTCAGAACTGATCTTCAAGATGAATGGTTCTGCTTTTATTTTAGAGTCACTGGAGCTGCTCATGTCACTTCCCTAAAGGGCTCAAATACAACAAGCAGCTTTAATCATGCTGTCTTTACATGCTGCTGCAGCCCCACAACAGTGGATAATTGCGCTGTCATTAAATTGCCGTCACCTGCTCAACATGTGTGACTGTGCACTGAAGCAGAGAGAAAACATCGTATCACACAAGTTTGATAGCAGCGGTGGCGCAGGATTTTTTTTTTTGTCACCGCATTGCTCTCTTGTATTTCTGATCTTGCTTTTAGCTAAAAGAAGATATCCACTGACATGTTTTACACATCAAAGTCTGTATCGCGGTCTTTGGAAGCACTCAGGCACCTGAGAAAAGAAAGTTTAGAAAGCCTCCTGTGGCTCCAGAGGGATTTGAGCAGAATCCAATAAATCTCAAATGATGTGACTTGCATTACTGTCAGTTTGAGGTGTGGACTTCAAGTAAAAAAAAAAAAAAAGAAAAGAAAAAGTGTGAGTGGAGAATGAGAAAGTAGTAAAACCTCTGACCTGTTTCTAATCTCTACTTAAAACTCGAGACTTGAAGCCACATTATCTGCTGTGAGGACAATGAGTCTGAATCTTTAAACAAACTGTCAGCAATCAAATTATTTGGGGAAGAAGTTTTACCAAGAAAAGCACAAAGATTACAAGGACTGCACACTGGGAGCTTAAAATATGAGAAAAGTGCTCATTTTAATGCAAATCTGTGACCTCATTGTTCACATTGATCTGCTTCAAAATTTAAAATAAAAAATTGCTTTGACAGGATTGTGCAGGGGTGTTTACAGACAAGCATAAATATGCACTCAGACGTCAGCCAGAGAAAAAGTAAGAAATATTTTAAATTCTTATAAAGCCCTAATAAATAATAAAGATTTACATGTACGGTTCTCTTGGGTCACAGGTTGAGGCAGGTGAGGCTTGAATGTTGCATTTCAAAGTAATTCTCAATTTAAAAAGTTTAGATTTTAAACCAAAATAAAAAGATAAATTTTACAACTTAAATTCTAAAACAGTCAGGACATGGTGTAACGTGTAAATTAAGTAATGAACCCAAATTCTTTAGCAAGAATATATATTTTTTAAAACTAAGTAATTGTACAATTTTTGTGAAACATTTTAAATTTGATTGCCATGACACATCTAAGGCTACGTTCACACTGGAGACAAATGCAACCCAAATCCGATTTTTTTTATGACAGTCTGAACGCAATAAATCCGATTTTTTTCAAATCCAACCCAGGCCGTTTCAGTATGTGGTACTAAATCGGATACATATCTGATGTTTTTCAAAGTGACTGCAGTGTGAACGCTCATGTCACATTCCATCCAACTTTTTCATCAGAGAGGTGGGGGTGAAGGATCGATAACTAACCTCAAGTCACGCTGTTTAAATCTGTAGCTCCATGTGTTTACAGCTCCAAAACAGAAGTCTTTTTACTTTTAATTTTCCATATAGATAGTAACGTCCAGCTTTGGTCGCACTGAATCGATCCTAAAGTTACTCAGTCGATACTTTATTTCCAGCTCGTTGCTTCGTTCCAAAAATAAAATGATTCACCGGAGCATCCTGGTCAGAGGCAGGTTCAGATATAAACACTGAACTAAACAAGCATGTTAGATAATTATTTAATCAGATCTGATTAAACAACAACTTCAGATTCAATGTGCTAAAAGTAGCATCCATGCTAACTCTGTAAACAAACAAGCCGGCTGAATGAGACGTCAGGTCTTTTACTACGCATGCGGGTCACATCAGTGCTGTGTAGAGTTCACACTGGAGTCTGATGCAGGTCGCATTTAAAATGTAATGTGAACGTTCACACCAAAAGATCGGATTTTTAAAAAAAATCAGAATTGAGCATCAAGACATGCAGTGTGAACGTAGCCTTCGAAAGTTGGAACAGAGTCGTGTTTACTGGCATGAAGCATCCCCTCTTCTTTTAACAACACCCTGTGAACATCTAGAAACTGAGGAGACCATTGAGGATTCCAGCTGTTCAGCAGTCCTAGATCTTCTTTACTGGATTTTAAATGTTTTTGTTTCATAATGTGTCAAATGCTTTTAGTTGATGTGAGGTCTGGACTGCAGGCAGAACTGTTCAAACTACCAAACTCTTCTACTACGAAGCCATACTGTCAAATGTACAAGACCTCATCTGATGGGGGCTAATCTGTATTTCCAATGACGACGTCTGCAGCATTTCAGGATGGTGTTCACCTACAGCTTCTTCCTTGCACGATAGAGCTTTACCCATCATTTGGAGATGGCAGAGAGAACTGTGTGGACCAGCAGTGATCTGTGCTCCTGAGCCCCTCCAGTGATGTCCACAACACAAACAGACCTGTTTTTAATGTTGGGGCTCTTGAGGATCTAAAGATCACTGACCTCCAACATTGACTTTCAGCCTGGTCCTTTGTACACAGAGTTCTCCAGACATATAACATCTTCTGATGGTATTATGAACCGTAGCTGTTGAGATATTGAGGAACATTATTCTGAAATTGTTTTACTGTTTTTAGACAGTTTTTCATAGAACGCTAACCTATGCCTATCTTAAAATCTAAAGCATTCAGTCTCTCTAAAATGATCATTTGCACCCAGTCTTTTTACTGATCTGCTGCCAATTAACTTAATTAGTTGCAAAATGCTCCTTAAGCTATTTCTCATCCTTACCACTTAATTTGACAGCGTTTAGTTGTCACTGTCTCAAATGTTTTGAGATGTTTTGCTGCATTGTGGATAAAATATACACTGATATGATTTGAAAATCATCACATTCTGTTTTTATTTATATTTCACATAATGTCCCAACAGTTCTGGAGTGGAGCTTGTGCCTTTTTGTCTTAAATATTGCAAGAAAAAAAGAACGGTTAAATATTGAAGTCATATTATTGGAAAAAAATGTTGAGGTGATATTTTGCTTATTTACAGGAAACTATTTGTAAGATTAGAAAAACTCAATCTTTAACAGTTTCCCAAGATGAATAATTCTTTTCTGTGCTTTACATTTTCTATGATTGTTCTTCTTTTCTTGGACTAACTACCTGTATTTGTTACAGACGCTGCTGGTAAATGCATCACTCCCGCTATGCAGCAAATATTTGTGATGTAACACTGTTGTGCTACAGGGTGTCACGCAATCATGTTGAGCAGCAAAACACGGGGCTTTTTATAAAACTGTGGCAGATTTTTGTGTAAAAGATTTAGTATGCTGCCAAGAGTCTGCGTTGTCAAATTAAAATCTGGTTTGCAGCACTTGTAAGAATTGTTCCCAACAGATAAACAGGTACTGTTTGTTTTATTTATTTATTTTTTCTTTTGGCTGTGGGGTGGGTGACGGAGGAACTGACTGATACAGCAAAAAATAGCACTTTGTTTGCAGCTGAGGAGCCTTTTTCCACGCTCCCTCTCTGTTTCCCTGCCTTTCTTCCTCCGTTCAACCACCACATCACTTTGATGGTTCTTTTTATTAAGATGAATAAATCTCATCTGCGTGATGCCCTCCTTGATTTTTTTACTGCAGCCATTCCCGGCGTACCTCAGGTGCTCAGCCGTCACCTTGGGTAGCCTGACAGGATCTTCCTGAAAGTCACCTTGGCAATGAGATCCCCTCGGTTCCTCCGCAAACGTTTAGTTTCCCTGACAAAACTGCTGCAGCATGACTCAGTTACACTGTCCATTCACTGGACAGAGTGCAATGTACACAGCAGAACGTACAGTAATAAATCACACAGGAAAGGCAAGAGGGGGGTGTTTGAAGGGAGGCGGGGAGGCGAGGTCAGCAACCTCAGTGTTTTCTGAACAACATACATTTAAATTCACTGATAAGATCAATGATAGGAGGTCGTAAAGAATGCCAGCGCAGTCTGTCCACGTCTCACAGTAATACTGTACCAATCTATATTTTTGGACAAAGGCACAACCCCGCATCTGTTCTCTCTGCCCTGGAGGACTGGAGACAGTAAATGTAATTAATTACACAGTCAAGTGGTTCAGTACGTTCTTAGCTGTGCTCACATTAAGAGACAAACAACAAGCCAGTTTAAGCTTCCCTGATAATCTACTATTTCCTGTGATTGCTTGAGCACAGAAACGTTCACAGCGCTCGTCTGAAGCCGTGAGCTTCAACCAAAGCGGAGGCCTGACAGTGGGGCTGCTGAAATGTGGCCTGATTTGTTGGTCCAGCTTCTGGCACAATGAAGCCTTTAAATCAAAACTTAAGTTGACTCTGTGCACTATTTTTTATTTTTTTTTCCTTTTTATTGCAACAATGAATCAAATGAGCGCGTAAATGAAAATGATTGTAATGAAAGTTAGCAGCGCTACTAAAGTCTGGAGAGAATTTGTGCTTCTTTACCCTCCGCCACATCGCACTCGTTTTTAGCAGTAGGCAAATTATTTTGCAGATTTAAACTACAAATAGGAATTTAATAGGTTTTAGATTAGTTACATCTAAAAAAAAAACAAATAAAAGACCAGGATTTCTTAAATAGACTTGCCAGTTTTAAACTGTGATGATCTCATGATGACGAAACGACAGAATTACAGCTGTTTAAGTCAAAATTTGTAAATGAAGTTTTCATGCAAAGGTGGCAAAATCTTCTAAGATGAACTAGCACTTGGAAAATGTGTTGAGGAGAAATAAAAGTTGCTTTCACAACAAGTTTAGATAACTGTCCATAAAAATGACAGTTTTAGCTTTTTTGTGTTGGTGAATGTTAAGCAGCTGTGGCGGCCAGCTTACATTGGGGTGACTTGGAGGTAATCAGTTGTAGATTCTCAATGAGTACTTTTTGTAAAAATCATTCAAATCTTTCCAGTAGTTCATGAAATATTTTGCAAACAGACAGGGTTGAAACCAACAGTTATTGACAAAGTAGCACTCAGCGTTTATGTTGAAAATATTTCTCAGCTACTACGGCTTCACATCATAATTTTTTATAAAATTGCCTGAACAACAGCCAGTTTTTTGTTTTCTCAGTCTTCTTCAGTTAACACTTAAACCTTAGTGCATAACGCTAAGCAACCAACACATCAGATTTAAACTTATCTTTAAGTTTAGAGAGTGTTAGGCTATTTTTTGTTATTTAGCTCAATCAAAGGGTTACTTTCTTAGAGTTTCTTTAAAATTTGTCCAGTGATTCTTGTGATATTTTGCTAACATTACTAACAAATCAACACATGGGCAAATGCATTACTGTATTTTATCGTTAGTAGACAATTTTAAAAGAGGATTAATATTTGTTCTTAACATTGTTGGTGGACAATGAACACATTTAAACACATGCAAAATCTACTTTTTTAGCTGTTAAAATAATTTTGTTGTGTACTTGGAATATTTAGGAGTGCAGAACATTTTAATTTAGTTTCCCCCTGTTCTTTGTAGATACATATTTATATTAGTTTTCGGTCATATTTTTCAACCCAGTCAGTTTTTGTGACGTTTTCTGAACTATTTCATCAAATCATATGTGACAGAACTGCCAAATAAAGTCTAGATTTATCATCTACAGTTTTTTTGTCTTCACTCTGGTTCTGGGTCAAACTCTGGCTCCAACATGTAAGTCTGGATGGATAAGTCTTCTGTTGTTGACATTTTTTAAATAATTTGTAAATAAAACTTGTCTGTGCTGTCATATAGTTGTAAACCCTATATGGACCGGCCTGGAAGCTGTAGGGGGTGTGAAGCCCCTCATTTAGATTTAAAGAGACAGCCTCAAAACGAGTCAATCTGAGACACACTTTAGAAAAGCGGTGAAAGAGGGGCTTGTGGAGTTACAGTAAGAGGGAATTCAGAGCAAATCATTGCAGTTTCACTTTATAAAGACCTCAACTGAATAATTTAAATGTGAAAACGAAGGATTTAAAAACATATGTCTCCTTTAAACAGATTCAGCTAGGTGATGTTAGTATAGCTAAAAGAGTGACATTTAAATTGATGCCAGTCTCATTCTAACAGTGATGAGAAAAGTGATCAAATGTTACGTGCATCTAAAGCCTCCGAATGCAACTAAAGCCATCAACATTTACACAAAGATTTTGAGCCTAATGAAAAGTGGCACATCGAAGCTCTTTCATTAGCTACTGTTCTATTTCTCAGAGAACACTTTATTAATTACAGGATTACGGTGTCAGCCACGGTGTTAAAGATCTCAGACAGCTGAAATCAAAACAACAAGACAAAGCAAATTAATCTGATTGAATACAGCTGAACATGTGACTTGCTGTGTGTCTCTTATAAACAAGTCTCTTTAACAGCTATTAAAACATCAATGTGCAGCTTCACAGGCAAAAAAGGCACCAATATAGTCAAATCATCCAGAGTTAAGTCAAGAAGCAGAAAGTAGATGGTCCTGGCAAACAGCTGTCTCTGTGTTTCTTTTACCCAAGTCCTGACTTTGTTTATCTCTTTGTCCACTCTCAGACATGGCTGACATTAGTATTCTGACACAGCCTCCTTGGAGCAGCGTTCAGTGCCAGCCACTTAATTTGTCATTTATTGCTCCATGACAACTGAGGTAATTGAACCTCAAGCCCTTGGATGTGATCTGCCAGCCTTTTGACCATTTTCTCTCATTGTATCAGAGATGGAACCTTACAGGAACCTTGGTGCAAATAAGGGCACAGATCTCATTTTATGGAGCAATGAGATGGTTAGTGAAAACCTGGGCTACAAAGGGTCCCTGAAATGTTTGCTGCACGCCTCGGAAATGCCAACTGAATAAAAAGAAGTGAAAAATCAAGAGTATGACACCTATATAAACAGCTAAATAAGACCAATAACACAATTTTAAAATGTGCATTGAAATGGCTGGCAAACTCATTTGCCTCCTTTAAGGTCCTTCTTGACAGCTGACAACCCAGACTGTGTGCAGCAGCTTTGTCTCATACATTTACTGCAAAATATATAGTCTGTTGGTGTGTTGCGTGACCATATTTTTCTAAGAAATTAATATAAAAATGTAAAAACCAGCCACAAATATGTTATCAAAGTATTAAATGTCACATTTGGTCTAACCATTAAAAACATGATGAAAAAGAAATCTGAAACAAATAAAATATATATAAAACATACTGAGATTTTTTTTAAATGGCAAAATATCATGATATATAATATCGCAACCCCTGTGTCATGATAATGTATCACCAAATTCTTGCCAATACATAGGGTGACCAGATGTCCCGATTTGTGCGGGACTATCACGCATTTTCCACTCTTGTCCCGCAAATTGAAATAATGTC
>JARVJO010000394.1:19763654-19788647 GCA_031762555.1 Cynodonichthys magdalenae | reverse complement strand
TACACTGTGTGTGTGTGTCTTTAACTTATTTATTTTTAACCACAATGTACAGTAATAACAACTTTATACCTTTAATCCTTTCTTTGTTCGGCAAATGTAAAACATGACCAAGAACCAAACAGGAACCTCTCTGTATGTCCAAACTGTGGTCACAAAATCACAACTAAAATATAAAAACAGCTGATCCGTAACCAGAGCTCAAGCCTCGTCGTTTTTCTTTTTTTTTCCCAGCTCATAGCTGTGAAGGACATAAACCTCGTCGTTCCTGACACAAACAGACGAGTGGAGTTCCATCACAGAGCTGCTGGGCTCACTTTGCATAATAGGGTGAGAAGTTCAATGGTGTGAGCCGAGCTCAGTGTCCTGCTGCTGCTCTGCTGAGAAGGCCAGCTGAGGTTTTTTAGGAACCTGATAAACTGCACCATTGATTCTTGTAAATAGAGCCCATGGTTGTTGGCTTATGATAAATGGAAGTAATTTTGAGATGTCAGGAAGTTCAACTTTCGAATTTTCTGTGCTCCACTTTCTCATTCATGCTGGTACAGTTAGGAGTTGTTCTTCTTTCCAATAAATAAATAAACAAAAAAATCAGGATGCCATTAGGCCGAAAATAATACAGCAAAAATGACTGAAAGTTATTTAGTTGAGGGGGAGAAAACGAATATTACATTTTTTTCACAGTGTTTAAACTGTCCCCAGAGCCTTTATAACTGCCTGAAAGAAGCATCTCTGTGAGTGCTGCTGTTTGATATAAAATACACTTTTACTCAAGATTTCACCGTTACATTTTTTTTTTTATTTTTGCCTATTTAGCATCTTTCACATATATGAACAGAAAAGCAATGTGGTTTCAGCTTGTCTTTCTGTCAGCTTTTAAAGTTATAGTTCAAACATTATAGTGGGGTTTTGTGGAAAGGGTATGCACAATTAATATCTTACCTGTTGTAGATTCCTCTTTGAATAACCTCAGTTTGGAGAGAAAGATTTTATGTCTGACAGGACTAAAGAATAATCGGTTGATAAAAAACACTTAAAAATAGCAATCGTTCATATGTAATGGCTGTGTCTCAATTCAGGGGCTGCAGCCCACCTAGGGCCCATTTGATATCTGCGTACATTATTGCATTAAACTGTAGGCTGTGTTAAACTGTAGGCTTAATTTGTAGGTGCCTACTCATAGGGCCAATAAACCCTGAAAATGTAGGCTGCATCTGAGCATCCTAAGAGGCTGATGATATCCCAGAATACATTGCGCCATCAGCAAACTATAGAAGTATTTTTTTATTTTTTTTACGTCTTAGTTTAGAAATTTATCACAGACTGAGGATTTTTTGTTTTAATGTATGTTTAGCAACTTAGTTGATGACATTTTTGTTAAATAAAATCCAATTACAAGTACAGATACTAGAGCTAAACCCAAATTATTTTTATTTTTTAAAATGATTTACATGTAAAGTTTTTTTAAATAATAGTAACAAGTTATACTTCCCACGAAAAGACATGTGAATACATATTCCAAGGAAAGGCACGTGACATAAAACATAACACCATGGTAACGGGATGGCCCATGCTCACGCAAACATGTGAAGACTAGATCTTCTCATTTCACAGCTGTTTATGTAGCAAACTCTGGACAGCCAACCTCTGAAATGGGACACATCTAATCACTTACCAAATGAAAATTACTGTAGCCCACAGTTTAGTTTTTTGATGAGAATTTTCATATAGTATTTCAAAGTGTACTAAGTATTTTAAGGGTTGTTACTGTAAAATATTTTAGTTTAAGCAATTCTTATTACTTTTGTTAAATGCAAAATACATATGAATCTAAAATAAATTGTATACTGTATATTGGTCAATGGCTGTCCTGGTTTCTAAAACTTGATGACTTAACAGCTAGCCTGAGTGTGGCTGCAATCAAAGGATGGATGGATGGATGGATGGATGGAGTTTATTTTTAGAGGGCAGTAATCTATTTTGTTTATAGTGCATTAAGACTAGCCATTGGCTATCAGAATTGAACTGTAGTGCTAATTAAACGAGCTATCTACAACAGGTAAGATAATCATTGTTCAGAAACCCTTTCACAAAACCCCTCTTCAGAATGTTACACTTAAGCACTCGAAGCTGCTTTAAGGATTTTCTCATTAGCCTCCACTGTGTGATGCAGTAATTGTCCCTAGATTTAAAAAAAGAAAAACAACAAGGCTGACTTAGGAACAGAGCATGATGAGGGGTTTATTCATAAAACACTTAATTTCCTCCCTGTGCAGTTGGATGTTCCAGCCACCGTGCCCACAACTCTTCTGTAATACAATGTCACTGTGAATGATGTGGGTGTGTGCGCGCCCACGCTCTCGAAGGCACGCATGACTCCAGCAATATCTGTAATTTTTGCATCTCCCTGACTTCTGGGATGTCATGATGCAGATTGGACTAAAAGCTGCTGTTCGTACCAAATCATATCAACTGCCTTGTTTGCTGCTCACTTGAGACGTGGAAGTACACCGTATTAACCGTTTCAAGCATGTTGTGGCACCGAGATGTCAAGTTTAGAGCACAGCAATGTTTTATTGAATGTAATGTTGTATCCCTGTCGCAGATCAGCTGTGGTCGGAAAACATTACCACTGAAATGTACTGCAGGCAATAAAATGCTTAGCAGGATAATAGTTTCAATCACTCCGTGAGACCCTGGGCAGACATTACAGCTTGAATAAAGCTGCTTTATTAAAAAGGACAACATGTTACATTATAGGAGGGGTCCATTTTCTTTGATTAGACTTGACAGGAGACCACAAATTAGGTTTTGGGAGGAAGGGAGAAGAAATAAAACAAAGTAAAGGATAAAAATCCAAAGCATTTGTTTCCGTGCAAAGCAAGTTACTTTACAACAACAAAAAAAAATGTAATAGAGCTCAGGCAAGTGAGAAAATAACCTGCAAAAACAGAATACTACTTCTGGAGAAACAGCAGCAAATGACCTCCCACTAAGTGAGCCAACCAGGCTGTGCTCTTTGGAAATTGACTGAGAGGCAAAAGTCTCCTAAAACAGTAATATCAGACATGTATGGGCCAAAGAATCAATACAGAGTCTCGATCTCAAGTTGATGAAACGCCTCTCTTCATGGCAGCATGAATAATGCTACCTACTGATTTATCTGTGGTCAGAAAACTCTGCAGAACATGCAGTGTTTTATTGCAGGGATCCTTTTTTTATTTCCTGTGGTGTTTTAAATCTATTTGTAAAATTAAATTAGAGAGGAAATGTAAAACTGAAAGATACTTTTCTCCGGAATACAAAATGTATTACTTGTTGTTTTTTATCTTCTTGTTCTTATTTCCCATTCATAACACTCACATATATTTTCTTTTGCAGAGTGGTTACTTTATCCCAAATAAGGCTGTCCCTCTGTCTCTGTCTGGACACGAGCCACGACTACCAGCATCCCTCAATGAATGAGGGCTCGGATGAATATGTTACCATGAACACATTGGATGCTTTGTTCAGGTACAACCACCCGCTGACAGCAGCAGCGTCCGGCTCTGCCATTTTCTGCTCAACAATAAAAATGGAGCCCAGTGGGGCTCAGTGAAGCATTTTTATATGCTCTATACAGACACATTCATAACTAATATAACACTTGTGATTTGTTGTGAACAAACTGATCAAATGCATGCAACAGATCAGAAAATGTGCAAATAGATGTGACGTGAAGTCATGGAGTGCTCCGACAGAGTGAATACGTTTTCTGAGACACAAAAGGGCGAGAGACTAATTATGAATATAGTTAGTGGAAAAACAAGATATATATAAAAAACAGGATATATATAATCCTTCCAATGAGTCCTGGGTCTGCCTTGTAGTCTCCTCCCAGTGAGACATACCTGGAGCTCCAGGAGGTTTCCTGATAAGACACCTGAACCAGCTCAGTGAACTCTTTCTGGTGCACAGGAGTAGTGGTTCTCTCTCTGAAGCTGGTCTTGGGTAGTGGGATAACTTGCCAGCAAGTAGCCTTGGTACCTGGGGCAAGCTACAGCACACAGCCTCCACGTGGGTCCACCACATGCAGGGAGAGAAGTCAAGGTTGGGTTCTGTGTCAGCTGGGTTATTGGGGGGACGGGGGTCCTAGACATGCTGATTGCTGGCATCATAAACAGGCTTTAGAATGGAGAGATAAACTTTCTTAACCTAAATACAAACAAAACAGATTTTTTTTTATCCAGATAATCTAATCTCTTTAAGGATTATGGCAGTGGCTTCAACCCATTAAAATCTCATTGTCATCCAGCTGCAGGAACCTTGGTGTAATTTTTGACTGCTTTTAAAATTGAGAAACAGATCAGTGGTCAAAATGAGATTTTTCTAAATTCGGGTCCTTGATAAAGTTAAGCCCAACACTGAGACTCAGTTTAAAGTCAAGCTTTCATTGTTTCTTGTTTAGATTACGGCAACTCTGCATGTTAATTTTTATCAGCCATACCTGTTGTACAAAATGCAGTATTTCATCTGTTGGCAGTAAAAAAAGATGTGATGTGTGTTTTTTTGATATTAAAGCAGCTCAAGTCCAACGAACAGCTTGAAAAGGTACAAAAGTAAGTGCTGAACTGTCAGAGGTTAAGGTGACCCTAAGCTGAAAGTCAAGGTGTCTGTGAGTCCAGTCTCCTTCACCATCAATGCACTCAGAAACTAAATAATAATCTATAACTTATGGTTAAGTATTTAAGTAGTATATACTGCTACCTGTCTGATTTCTGCTCCTTTACACTTCAGCTGGAATTTCATAGCTGGACAATATGGCTAAAAATATATCACGATAAAACGGTTTCTTATCAGTCGATATAGATAATTATTGTTTAGTTTTTCTTTTATGTGTGGCAGTTGTGGATGAGTAGTTAAGGAAGTTGCCCTCGAATCAGAGAGCTGGCAGTTCGATTCCCTCCTATTCAGTCACATGTCGAAGTGTCCCTGTGTGTTAAACTCCTTCAGTGTTTGAATGTGATTTAAAGCACTGATTAGTCTCTGTAGAATTATTTGTACATGTTAGCTTTGTAGAGACCTAGTAGAGTGGTATCCTGGTTGGATAGAAAGGTGCTATATTTTACATATTTGAAAAATGTCTGATTAATAAAGCCAAACTGGTGACGTGACCTTTCCTCTTTTATCCACAATTTCCTCTTGAGTTGTTGCATCATTTTCTCCTTTCCCTCCACATTGTTCATTTCATTTTGAAGCAGTTTTGAGGCACGGGGGCGAAACATGAAACTGCTGCTGCACAGGTTATTGAACAGGTTGTTGCTAGCTTATCAAAAACTGAGAGAGTTAGTTGAAGCTACCATGCTTAGCTGGGCCGTGAGAAGTCGAGCGACCACAGCCTTTCCCAGAATGCCATGTAGTTCTGGATCAGAATTCAGTGAAATAATCAACATTCTAATCGGATGTATTTTCTATTAATCACAATTTTTATTGTTGGATCGTCCCAAACAAAACTAGTCTTTTTGGTGGTAGCCGTTAAACTGCTCAGACCATTGAATCTATGCCTAAAACTCTTTTTTTTTTACTATCTTGCATAGTAGTGCTGGTTCAGCACATCTTGATAGGTTTTTACAAGCTTATTGGCTCCATTTATTTCTTTAAAATCTAACTTTAATGTTTTATTGAAATTTGTTTTATAGATAAATTATTACTCTTATTCCTTGTACAACACTTAGATCAGATTTTTGCTCTAGAAACAAAGTTTAATTTGACATCCTGCATATCAAGTATGGTATATTTAGCTTTCCAGAAATTTGTAATGTTATAAAAGGTTTGTGTTCATATTGACATTACAACAGTAACTGTTTTTGACCCTCACATCTGATCATAAGCTCTCAAGTATTACCTTCTTTCTCCCCATATCAGCCCATTTACACTTATGTTTTGGGTTACTTGGTCCGTGAAGGCTGGCTAGTGGAACTCTGCACCATGTTCAGTTCGTTCTGCCTCACTCAGACTTTTGTACACTAAACTTATAGTCCAGCTAAAAAAGGCTGAAAAGTTCTAGGACTTCACACCATGCCTAAAAATAAATTTCCAAGTCACAGAGTCCCTAAGAGTTTCTCTTGAATAGTTTCTAACGAGCACACAGAAGTGGATTTTTTAAATTCATGCTTGAGTCGTCTAATTTAGTGGAGCTAAACACAACAGACACCAGTGAAAGCTTCCTTGCAAATATGCTTTCCACAGTCAAAACACAGCTAACTGGTTTTATGGTTTTCTGCTCTCCAGGATTTGTGACATTTTCACCATGTAATTGACTGTATGACTCAACAGGCCTTATTTGACAAACAGATTCTACTCAATCCATTGCATCATGGCCTGCACACAAATGATTTCACCTAAAAAAATGGTTCTTGATTCACAGTGTTTGAAATATCAACTTCTATCCTTCATGACATAAAAAGCAAAGAGGAATTTCCACATAAAGCTCAAAGTCATGCAGAAACTCCTCCTGATTCTTCAATTCTCTTGTTGTTTTAGTTCCCTCATTATAATTTTTGGTGCTTTCAGTCTCAGAGACTCTTTCTTTCTGACAGAAAACAAAAACAAATTTACCGTGAAGTACCGTCAACAGTGTATACAAATACAAAAAGCTGCCAGCGGCGGATCAGAGCCAGTTTGTCTACCTGCTTGGTGTTTGTCTTTTGACTCTCTGGGGAGACACAGCTGGAGGAGGATGTTGTTGAAGGACATGGTATGAAAACATGGAGCTAAGTACCTGGGGAATGAATGCAAAGAAAGTCTGAAATCAGCTGAGGCCTGTTTAAATTCTCCTCAGTTGGAGCAAGGATAATCCTAAGAGGATGATGTGCCCCACATGCTGTATTGTGTAGATAGTGTTGTTTGTCTTTCCCTTAAATGACCAAATTAAGCATGGGGTGATTTATTTTTGGTCAATAATTGTTTCCTGTCTCCTGAGACAAATCCAAAGCATTGATCAGACTGTGTTATATGCCATTTAGACAAGACAAGTCGAAAAATAAATATTCTGCCACAGCAACGGGCTGACCCATTTGTTTGATTTGAAAATATGCAACGGCAGTCCGTGTGCAAACGAAGAGCTGAATCCTTCCCTCCCTCCACCCGTGCAAAATACATGTCACAGAAAATAATACAGGCAGGCGGCAAATATTTAAACATGTCTGTGGTGCTAATCATTGTTATCTCACAGAAATGATGCTGGCAAACGTCCATACCTGAAGTCAATTTGCTCAGTGCTGTGACATCTGAGGTTTTACGCAAAACCTGATGAGAGAAAGCTTGTTTTTCCACCTCTGATCTCTGTAAGCACACTAATGCCAAAATACTGGCATGGCTTCATGTAAAGCAGGGTGAGTCTGGGACATGGTGAAAGTCCACTGCTGTGGTTTAGGAAAGAATATCTCCAAAATGACAGCATAAGCATCAATCCAAACTTATACAAATGTTAGAGGAGACACACTGTAACTTGTTTTGCATAAGATAATTAATTTATAGCTATTTTAATTGCTGTCTTGCTCAGTGTTTGTGTAAGACCCAAACACTGAATCCAGAAAAAGATGATGAAAAAAAATCTAAAACAACAAGAGTTCATAGAAAACCAAGGCTGCTGCCGATGCATGCATTCCAAAAACAAAAGACCTGTTTCACAGCAGTCATTTCTAATTAAAAAAGTAGGTGTATCATTAAGGACTGCGTTCCACTTCTGTACCTGAGCAAAGTGGTTTTTCAGTAGGAGGTGTGCAAAAGTAAAGTTCCTCTAAGTGGAACAAAATCCTCAATAATAAATCTGATCCTTTCCTTTTCTATTACAGATGCTGTACTATAGGGTCATATCCAAAACAAAAAAAACAGGACTTGACTGGTAAAATAACAGAGAAGGTGTAGAAACTGGTCCAGATACAGAACAAGATCCAAGGACTCAATAAACAATAACCTCATTCAAGATGGCTCAGTTGACGCTTGTTCTGTCCTCTGAGCCTTCAGAAAAAACATGAAGGTGGAAAGGCAAGTAAAATGAACCCGACTTTAATGCCCCTCTGAGCCCCCAAGTGAAGTAGTATTAGTCCTGGGCCCGAGCCAGGCAGACCGACTTGTGAAACAGAAACCCACAGTTCCACACTCAGAAGAGGATAATGAGCTGATGACATCATTGAGCGACCTCAGGATTACTCAACAAACATATTTATTATTGAGAGAATATTAAAGATGACGAGAAACAACAATTTTGGAGTTGGTTTACAAAGCAAAAAATCTGTACACTCTACAAAATGAAATGTTGGATTTACTTAACCATGTTATGTCAACTGGTTCCACTTAACTGAGCTGAGTAAATTCAAAGCAATATACTAGTTTTTTAACCAAAGAACATGAGCATGTTGCTTAAAATGTACTCAACTCAGTTAAGTGGAACCAGTTGACATAACATGGTTGAGTAAATCTAACATTTCCTTTTTAGAGTGTAAAAATCAGTTAATTTTGTTGTTGTGTGAGTGTGTGTGTGGGCTCGTTTTTGCTACATCGTAGGAAACATTTTCCAGAAAAAGTCAATGCACTTTCCCCATGGGGATATAAAAACAAACCTTTGTGTGTGTTTGATACAATTGTGACAGACGTCAGTGAGCGACTGCAGGATTAATCAACAGGTTTATCACAGAGGGAATATTAAAGACCACACAGAACAGCAACTTTGTAGTTATTTTAAAAAATATTGAACCACAGGATCACAAAAGTAAGTCTATATTTTTGTTTTATCACGAGGCAGCAGATGTCTGTCTCCACACCTCTTTTGGTTCCACTCTGCTGGGTCCACTTCTCCTGTGATTTTATGAATGAGCCGATCGAGGGAGCTTAAAGCCAGACTCGTCTGTGCGGCGATTTCGCGGACCTATCTTATGAAAGAGGCTTGCGAAACATACTGTAGATACATTAAAAAAAAACATGACCAAACAAAAAGCAGGTGTCATGAATATTAACAAAGACAAGGTCTGAAACAGGCTTTACAAAATAAATCAGGAAGCAAAGGGGACCAGAGGGTTAGGGGTTAAAGGTATTAGACAGAGGGTCCACACAAGGCATTTTTGCATTGTAGCTAAGGTCTGGGTCGGCCCACCCCCACCCCAGTCAGTCCGGTCTTACTATATCCTGGCCCTCATGTTTGCATTGAGCAGAGAGCCACCTCAATGAGGATGGGGTCATCATAATAAACACACAAATCTTATTTTATTTTATTTGCAACACAAAAATACTGGACTGCAACAAACTCAAAGGAAAAGTACCAGAGCTGGAACTGGACCACCCCACAGTATGACGCTTAAGACAAGAGAGCCGGATGACAGAGAACGGTAAGCCAATGTGAGCTTGTTGTTGCTGTTTGATAGCTGTTGCTGTTGTTGTGTGGTTAAACTCGCGTGACAAAAACATTACAATTTCTGCAAACAATTTGCATAAGGTTAATCAATGAGCATCAGTCTGATATCAAATCGGGCTGAGCAGCCAGGCCCAGATAGAACCACCGGTCTTCGGATTCCAGAAATCAGGGTGGAACTGGGCCATAAGGACTAATGCAAGCATGCTGAACATCCGGCCCAGATACCACAATAACAGTCCGTTGGAGGCCCAGATGTGGTTTCCCAGAGGTGATCCATGCATGGTCCAGTACCACATAAACTAAACTACAACCAGGCCAGTTGTGGCATGCCATCTTAAAAACAGTGCTATCATTGCCAGATCTGGCTAACACCTGTCTGCTGTGTGGGTACACAGGAGTAAAAAAAAAAGAAGAATAAGTCCAAATGTTTTGAAAAAACAATTACAGGAGGTTTTAGGATGTGAAAAATAACTGGACTCCACTTTATACAGACTGGGATGTTTTGAATTCTAAAATCCAACAATTTTCATCTATTCATTCTTTCAGTCTTTTCGGATGGGTCTCAGCAGATAAATGCCACTGACTGTGGGATCATCATGTTCTTCCTTGAAAAATCATCTTGACAGATTTACTTTTTAAATTTGCTTGTTTGTTTGAAGAACAATCCTGACTTTTAGAAAGAGTTCCCATAAAATCTGATGCAGTTCTACCTGCTACTGAAAACTGTAAATGAATGAAATTGCTACCTTTGACTATAGTAGAATTATAAAAACTGTTGACCAACTTCATAGATTTGTAATAAATAAATAAATAAATAAACAGGATGAGGTTAATTTATACAAGCTATGAACTTTTCTTTGTCAGTAAAATCAGCTCTTATTAAAAATCATCTGTACTACAGTAGAATGCAGGACAAATAATCTTAATGATATAAATTTCTTCATTGTGTAATAAAATAATAAAATAAAACCACTTAAACCAGATGGCTATGCTCTGTAGGAACACTGAAAATGCTGATTTATAATTTTACTTTCTTGCCATCATAGGTCAGAGCTAAAAACCAACAAGTCGTTTCAAATTGGCAACAATTTATCTGAAACACAAACCGTTCGTTTAAATCTGTTTGACACAATTTGAAAAATAATGTACATTTTGGGGGTCAGATGTATTGAATTATTAATAAACCTGTAAATGTTCACTTGAATTGGATGTAACTCTGGTATCTAAACATGAGCTAAACTGTTGTTTAGACTCGAAGATGTGGGGTGTGTGCACTTTACACAACCTGCTCATGTCACAAGAGCAAACAAAACCCATGTCAGGTTTTCTCTGCTAAAAACATGAACATGTTTTTCTTTGGGCAGGTTCAAGCACAAAGATGTGCTTAAAATACATGGCCTGTGCAAAAGTTTGAGAAAAATGTAAAAGAAAATACGTCATTAGAACTATTTTCATAAATAAAATATGTCAAATATTTTAGATAAATTGCATATGTTTTTCTTTTGATTGCTCCTCTCTGCAGGAGTCTTCACAGTAATTTGGTAACTGCTCCTCCTGATGCAGCCTGGGCTCGATCATCAGGATCGAGAGGCAGAAGCACTGACCACTGAGCTCCCATGGTCCCTTAAATTTTTGTAAACAAAAGCAACAATAGCTTTTTGAAGCTTAAATGTAAAGCAAATATGGTTCTTCAAAACAGCATCTGTTTTTCAGAGGTGTGTAACTGTTTACTTATAACAGTACTTAAGTAACTTTTTGAGGATCTGTATTTTTTTAATTGTAACTTTTATTTGTATTTTGCTACACGCAAAACATAAATGATACTTCTACTTCTTTACTTTAAAATGTCACCTATAAGTGACAAGTAAAGTAATTTTACTTTCCCGATTATTGTGAGCAGTTTTATGACTTTTACTTACAGTAAGTACTTTTCTTATCTGTAAAATTAATTTTTACGGATAATTCACGTTTTCTGTTAAGGTATTTTTACTTAGTTATTTATTTCAGGTACTTTATATACCTCTGCTATTTTTATTGGTAGACTTGCCACAAGGTTTTGAACTTTGTATGATTAGTCAGGTGTGGGATTAGTCATTTATGCCAAAGATCCATGCTACTACTGATCATCAGTTTCATAAAAAATAACTGACACAGAAAGTGAGACACAAACAAACTCAAAATTAAGTTGTGGAAGATGGCTTCTTGTCAGAGGTCAAACACCACGGTACAACTGAACACCTCAACAGAGACTTCCAAGCTGGTTTCAGAACGAACAGTTCAAACTAAAAGAAGCTCAAAGAAACAGAAAATGTTCAGATACTGCAGCGGTCAGCCGAGGAAGCTTAGTGTTGCAGATAAAAGACACAGCTCACATCCTTTCAAAATCAGAAGCTGTTTCAGCATCAGCTCAGAACTGTCAGGAACCTGAGGGACCCTGGTCCAGCCATCTGTTTGATGGAGAAATCTGTCCAGAAGTGGTTTCCATGGAAGAACTGCAGCCAAAAAGCCAAACCTCTCATGTGGAAACAAGGCTAAATGACTCAGCTATGCAGGCAAACATAAGAACTGAGGTGCGGAAAACAGCAGCAGGAGCTCTAGACTGATGAGTAAAAATGTTCAGTATTTGGCTACAGAAGGAAGCAGCACGTTGGGCTGGACAGCAGTAGTGTCTGAAGGCAGCATTCAAGCATGATGGAGGCTCCTTTCTGCTGATTGTATTGTGGATTTAAACAAGATTAATGATGAAATACAAGCAGAAAATCATCTATCATGGAATATCTCCAGGGAGGTGTCTGATTGGGGTCAAATTTTATCTGCAAATGATCAACAGATCCAAATACAGCAAATAAACTGTAGTGGCCCTGTGGATAGATGCTTCCATCTCTGCAGATAAACTCCATCAGGGTTATCTTTGGCCTCCAGGATGTTCTTCTGGTTATCACCCTCTTTACTGGGTTCGTGAGTTTTGGTGGACAGTTCTTACTGGGCAGGTTTCCATTTTTCTTTCCATGAATTTAATGATGGTCTGTGGGATGTTCGGAGTTCTGAGGCATATTTTAAAATCTATTCCCAATCTGTACTTCTCCACAACTTATATGACCTGTGATACTTACTCATGTTGCGATGGTGTTGGTACTCTGGGCTATTAAAACAGGTGTGTCTGCATGTATACTGAGATCATTTAACTTAAATAAATAAATGTTATTGAAGTGACAGATGTTATGTAGCTTCTGATGCTTGGGGCTTCAAAGCAAAGGGGCTGAATATACATATGCATACAGTGCTTTTTAGTTTTTGAATTTTTAAAAATAGGTTATTTTCCTAGTTTCATTTAATCAACATGGAGTATTTTTTGTAGAAATATTACTTAAATCCAAATAAAAAATACAGTGAAATTCCAGCATTTAAGACAACAATTCAGAAAGAATGTCACTTTTGGAACCCACTGTAGATTTGATTTGTATATTTTTTATCTTTGTTTGGTCACTTTAAGTTATTAGATAAAGAAAAAACATTTAGACTTTAAATTTGTGAAAAAGGTCTAACTATATATTTTCTACATCTGTCAAAATTTAAACATGGTGAAATATATTTTAATGAGTTAATGTTTAATGACCTTTCTGAAGTCTTTTGATGTTGTAAACACACACACACACACACATGGTCTAGTACAGCTATCTTTTTGGGGACATTGCATTGACTTCCATTCATTTCTACAGCCTAACCCTGACCCCTTACTCTAAACCTAATTCCCCTCCCACCAATTGCATTTCCCCTCATGGACTAGGTTTAGGTCCCCATAAGTAACAGTTGGTCCCCACAAGTGGGTGTGTATGCCAAAAATGGTCCCCACATAGTAGGGAATACCCGCCCACACACACACACACAAATGCACATACTGTATATAAACTTAGCACAAAAAGTAAGAAAATTTGTGTTTGGTCTATTGTTTCTTTGTTGTAACAATGCTTCCTGAAAATAAATCTTATATTGTTGGAAAGTCCGTTAGTTTTCTTTTAAATGGTGCCACATTTGTAAGGAACGTGCATTTGTGAGATGCACACATGAAAAATTTGCCAAATCTTCTCTGACACTTGTTTTGAGCTTCTGGTACCTGCAGGTGCTGCCAATCAGGTGCCTGATGTAACATACATATTTCCTTATTTTTTGTGTTTATAAAATCTTTATAATCTTTTCATTTTAAATCAAAATGTGGAGATGTTTGACAATGCATGTTTTTAAATGTAATGCTTTTTGAGGGAACTTGCATAAATTCCACAAAGATAGTCAAGTTCAAAACTAAACAGAGCTAGTGGGTCCGTTTGTTAAGTTTTATATTTCATTATAACTGGTATTGAAGATGGCAGTGGTGATTCATCATCTTTCCTGTGTTTTTGCTGACTGACTCACCAATTTGTCTCTTCAGTGTGACTGAGGTGTTGTAGCAAAACGATAAAGGGTTTCAGGAAAAACTATTCCTGAGTTAGATGTGCTTTTGCCAGGAAAAGATAAAAAAAATAGTACTGTCTTAGAGGGTCGGGATACAAATTGATGTCCACCAACTCTCTAGGATGTAGCAATGGGTCTAAACAACATTTCATTCTCTTTTAAGTACTACTTTCAAGATCCTATTCAATCCAGCCAACTTCTTATATGTGGTCCCATTAAATCAGGTCTTAAAAAATGAAGGCCTAAATGAAGACCTGTTTGGGGGGAAAAAAAGAGAAACTCAACAAATGCTTTGACCAGAAAACAGCACAAAATCCATCCATCCATCCATCCATTATCTATACCCATTTGATCTTTTCAGGGTCACGGGGGTCACTGGTGCCCATATCCAGCCATCACAGTGCGAGGGTGGGGTACACCCTGGACAGGTCGCAAGTCACAGCACAAAATGTTAAAGCTAATTTGTTCATGTTATATTATTCATTCCGTCTGCAATACCCATTTCTTTTCCAAGTGTTAAATAAGCAGTCAAATCCCATTAAAGCACAAGTGTCGCTGACTGAAACAGAAGCTTAAACGGAGGGAAGCCAGAGAATGTGATTTCTAATTGATATGCTGTAGCAGCACCCCCATGTAAGATGGCAGTCAGATTTTTTGTGATATCACCATGAATGTATTAATATATGCTCTACGTTTGTTTTGGGTTTTTTCCAGGAAGAAGCTGTTCTGTTCTCTGAGTGAATTGAAATTGTTCTTTTGTTTCTCAACTCTAACTCAGACTGAAGACTTAATAGAAAAGTCCACCCTCAGACACTTTTATGCTGTTGTATATTATTAATCTAAGGTGTTTGGTGGATGCCAGGAGTGATTTAGAGTATGTGACATTGATTTTTTATTTTTTTTTTAGCAGGAGGATCTAACTTTTCTTGACTTGCCACCTCTGTTTAGAGTTCAGCTGTGGATTTCCTGCATTTCCCCAAAGTCCTTTTTGCTAGAGAGTAAGGGTCACCACATTCATTTTCATATACATGTGTTCCCAAACCGTGCAAAGCAACACAGAGTGAAAGTCAAAAAAGGCGCATCCTTCACTCAGAACCAGCACAAATAAAGAGGCTGCATTGGACTGTGGTCTATTGAGGCTGCTGTCAGCGAAAAAATTGGTTTCTGCGCCTCTTCTAAAATGCATTTCTCCTTTATGATGGATTGTTGAATGCCTGCGTGAAATCAAGGGCCAATTTGTCAGGGCGGCTGACAGCGGGACTTGATGTTCACCCTTGGAGTTACAGCAAAGTGGAAATGTTGCAGCACGGGACACATTACAAGTTCAAACACTAAATATCAATCGTCAGAAGCAAAGTGCTGCTTCTTAAAACATTCGTATTTAAGACTAAACGTGGACAAAGACTTCAGTCTTTAAATCGTCACCACACAAACCGAAACAAGTTAAAGTCCAAGCATTCCATGACAAAATGAATACAGCCTGACTTTCATACCAGTGTTTAAAATTAAAACTATATTTTATAATGAGAACTGTTTGATCAAATCTTGAAACTGATGTTATGTGTAATCTTGTGCAATAATGCAAGATGTTAAGCACAGAGAATGTACAAACACACACTCACATGGATGCACAGGCACACAAACAGCCCAAAGGATTGTTCCCTGTCTTTGCGTTTCAGTGGCGGACAATAAGATGTTGCAAAAGGGCTGACTAAAATGATGAAGGAATATACAATAGATCTACTTAGTTAATTATGAGCTGTACAATTTTTATTTTATTTAATTTTTTTTTAGCTGTTAACCAACACGTATTCATGTTCTATTTAGCCTGCACCTGTTTATAAATGTGTAATTCAAATTGTTATTTGAAAATGTTAGAAACAGTTAATATCTTTGCTGTTGAAAATTGCTCCTTGATCTCAGTTTTGAAAAACAGGGTTTAATTCTGACCAAAACTGAGTTGGGCCAAAATGGATGGCAGCCGTTTTAAAACTTTTTTTAAAACAACTGTTTCTATAAAGTTTCGTAGTGATTGAAACAATTTAAATATTTCAGCACCATCAATGATGTCCTGTTCAGACAGGGATAATATAATCCTGCTAGAAATGCCAAGGCTGCACCATAACTGCTTCAGCTAGCTGCTGCTGCTGTAACTTGCAATTACCAATAAAATACCACTACATCCAGTAACAAACCACTTTCAGGGCAATGTAAAGGTTTATAAAACAGCGATTTTAAAACAGTGTTCACATGAGAGTTTAAAGGTTTAGGATTTATGCAAAAAAAAAGTAAAATAGGATATTCCAAGATATTTATTCATGATATGTCAAGAAAAAAAAATATATTTAGTTTTTTTATATTCAGCCAGATTTTTAGTCTTGCCTCTCCACGTGACAGAGCTTTTTTTAAAGATCATATGTTAATACAGTATATTAATTTAATTTACATTAAAAAAAGCTTATTTTCTCCTAATATTATTCAAACTCCAAACTTGCAAAGAAGCATTATATATGTGTGTGTGTGTATATATATATATATATATATATATATATATATATATATATATATTTAAGGGAAAAATAATAATTTTCTTAAGATAATATCTTGTCATCTGACAGGGTATGAAAAGAGATCACACAATAAACCTAACTTAATTAACAGTCATTTAAATGAAATTCTAAATTAATAATGACAGGTACAGCCATGTTTAGTCTTCATAGTTTTGGGCTTGGCTCTAATCAGACTGTCTGGTCAATAATAAATTCCATATCTACAAACTGAGGGCATTCAAAAAGATATACAGCAGGTGAAATATCACTTCCAAAGATATGAACAATTAAATAAAGAATTCACCCAAGTGCCTTAGTCTTTATGAGCATTTATGATGCAGCGGTGGAACTCATTCCTGCTCGCGTCATCACACCGTTCTTTGTCTGTTTTACACATCAGACTGAAAGGTGTTTGAATCACGAGCCTAAAGCCTTCTCCATCCTCTCTTCTTTAGGTCGTTCTGACTGAGATTGATCTTTGTTTCATCGAGATATCCAAAGAGCGAGTCGGACTTACAGGATCTTCATCTGCAACGTCAAACCTGGTCTTAGGAGCGCTCCTCACTCTGCTGAACGATGGGAAGGGTTTTCTATAGACTGAAGGGATTGTGAGGTTATCCAGGAGCTGCTGTCTCTCTGGTGGTGAGTTTTTGTTTATGCAGTCAGTTGGGATGATTAATTTCACTCTCATTACAGAAAATAATCATTTTTGACCACACAGCTTCGTAATGATTCACTTGTATTCAGCTGCAGAGCTTTAAGCTCTTTAACAAATGAAGAAATAATAAAGGCCCACAACTGTCCACAAAATATAATTTTAATATTTAATCAGACCCAGTTATCTAAAATATTAGAACCTGACTGAACCTGTTTAATGTATTTATCCTGTCCTGAGATTACATTTGTTGTGAACTGGTGTTTTAGGAATCAGCTAAATAACTGTAACTGGACCTTTATTTTTAGAACAAACAAGTGAAAAAACATGCACTTTTTTAACTAGAGAGGAAATAAAATACATTGAAATCTAGATTGATTGATAGTTTTGCTTTGTTTAACAAGTTATGGTGCTCCAGCAGCAGCTAGTTTAACCAACACAGGACAGAAAACATCCAGAGCAAAGCACCATACATAGGAGCATATGTCTGATTTCATTAGTACAGCATGTTAGAAATAAAATTTAAAAATATAAAAAACTATTGAGTGTTTTTATGCTGACCTCACATTTTATTTATAATCTAACTAAGATCCTCTGTATTCTATTCTCTTCTTGACTGAGGTCACAAGGTCCCTTTGAAATGAAAGTAATAATCAAAGAAATAACTATTTAAATAATAATAATAATAAATAAAACAGAATATCAGGTCCTTTCAAGAACTAAACTCCATATTTCGTACTTTCCTTTTGAATAATTTTTACAAAGAAGAAATGAAAATATACATTTACCTAAATATTGTTCAACTTAAGTTAAAACTTAGATGCAGTTTTTACATCTCTGTTATTTTACTTCAACAGTTTCCTTTACTACAAAATGAATCAAATATTTTCCCCAGTAGATACAGATCTGTGTCTCAGTCTCTCATAATAAAGCCAATCACCTATTTCAGTTCTGTTTACACCCACTGAAAGGTTTCGTACTTTTTATGGAATTTTGCAAAGTTCTATTAAGATTTTTATCTACATTTCACATTATTACATAATTAATATTTGTGCAAATTATTAAATTACCAAAAGGTATTTTATGTATTTGCAATTGGTTTTGTAAAACAAAAAAAAATATTTTCTTTGTTGATATTCATCTTAATGCAGGGATGATAAAATTTGTATTTAACTTAAAACATATTCAAAAATGTGCATTTACAAAAAAAGTAAAGTTCAGCTGATTCACAGTTTAATTTAATAGAACAGCCTTGAAATAAAAAGGGAAACTTTTACTAAAATATTGATTTTATTCCATCATTATCTGTAAAAGTTAACATTGTATGATGATAAAAATGATTTCTATATCTGTGTGGACTTTTTATCACCTGCTGCCGAAAGGTAAAAGACATGTGATAATATTTTTGCCAGTCTGTCTCTGTATGTGTTAGCAAAATATTTTATAAACCGCTGGAATTTTTTTTAACTATAACTAAAGACGATTAACTTTTGAATCCATCCCAATTCAAGATGGCTGCTGTGGCCAAATAACCATAAAAAACACATTATATTATAAACACGTTATAACTCAGCAAATTGTATTGATTTTGTGTTTAAATTTGATTAGGTAGTAACTGAGAGTCATTCACAGGACATACTTCAAGAGCTGCTCATTTTGCTAAATCGTTGGCCAAAACTCTAGCATTAACTGCTGGAGATAACCTAGTTAGCTGGTCGATTTTATAAGACTTTCAAGTATATTGACGTACTTCTACAATTATTAACATTTGTAGTCAATCCAATTCAAGATGGCTGCCACGGCTAATCAATATTAGCCAACAGAAAAAAATAAATAGTTGTAATTTAATAAGTCATTCACAAACATATAGTTTAGGTGTGACTCTCACCACATCAGCTAACTATTTCCTCTATTGACCAAAATGGCTTCAACATAAGGCTCTTTCAGAAAACAGAAGTTACAGATGAAAATGTTCTCTAACTCAAACACTCATTAACTGGTGCAGAATTTAAAAAAAAGGTGTGGAAAGAAACTAGGCTGCTCTGACTTGTTGCTGTCTCTCAAGCTGCTGATGAGAGCAGCAGCAGTCATCGAATGGCTCTTGCACCTTATTATGTTGAACAGATCGAAATATGTCCAAGTACGTCTTTTTAAGGTTTTATGTTTCCAAATAACCTGATTCTTACCACGGTTGTAAAAGACTGCATACTTTTAGCTAGTCTCTGCTTCGTTAAAGTTTGTATTTATTTTTTCCTCTGCATGCAAAGAAGGCCTCTTTAAACAAATATAAATTAAAAAAATCACACATTGAAAGTTGAAATTCTTAACGAGTCCAGCTATGGTGGTTTGACTTAAGAAACCCACGACTGGGTGGTCCTCGAAGGTGTCAGTCAGGACTGCGGCGGCCCACCTTTTCAGAAGTTGACAGTGGATCTGTTACTACCTTTCTCGGTGGCACTATAGAGGTGTGGTGTTTCATTCCCACCTCTCTGCCTCTGTGTGTCTTCTGAATGGACCGAGGTGATCAGAACACGAGTCAGTAACAGCATGGGGCCACTTGTGTAAGAGCCTGTAGTCATTTCCATCGACAGATTCTCTGTGTTTAAAACTCCAGCATGAGAGGCTTTATAGGTATTTAACTTATTTTCCTAAATTACTGTTGGAGGATTAAAAAATCTAATATCCTGTCCAAACTTTTAGTTCTTTGTTTTGCTTCAACCTTAATCAAGTAGCTCATTTAATCCTGAGTTTAAGTGAAGGACATTATCAGTTAGCATCAAGTACACATCAGAGTTAATGATGTTGTCAATCATTGTTGACCTCAATCTAAAACTGAGTTCTGAGGTCAAAAAAGCCATGACTTTCACTGTTTATTCCTCAGCAGCACGATACTTTAGCCGCTATTTACCCTCTCTTCAAGTCAGCGAACTAATGATCAGTGATCAGAGACAAAAAGCAGTTCATCACACGTGTTCTGTAAATAAGTGTGTCCAACCTCGAGTGAAATTCAATATTGTCCGTGTTAAGGCTCGCAGGAACAACATCATATTTTCCGACAGCGCAAGATCAGGCCATTAGCTGGCTGCGACATGTGCCATTAGCACATCATAATGAGAACAATAAAAACATGAAAACATCAATTGGATGAAGAGGAGATGCCAAGAATAACCATTATAAAACAAAAGAATTGTCACATTCCTTTCAACAGGCCACGTTCGACTGCAAGCTATTATTAAACAGATATCCTGTTGCCTCTTTTTGCTGTTAAATTTTTTTATTTGTATTTTTTGTGTTTCCCACCTCCTCACCAGAGCAGACATCACATCCCCAAGAGAAACATCTGTCAAAAGTCTGAATCATGCACACTGCAGAGTATGTTTTTTTTTTTTTTTGAGGAGATCTCACCCCACGCACACAGCAGCCAAGAGAGGTGCTTAACCAAAGATAGGTCTGCAGTCTGATTCTTTGCATTTGTGCAAATGAATCCCACTGGAAAATCTTAACTCGGCTTGAAACCTCAGCCTAGACTGGAGTGTATTGAGATTTACTGTATAAGTAGAGCAACGCATGTTTTAACATCTTAAACATTTAGGGAGTAGCTTGACTCCATCGTATAAATTATGTATTATCAATGATTTAACATTAAAACATAAGGGAATGTTGAACTGTTCTATCGAAGGAATGTGGTATTTAAAATAGTATGTTTACATCAGGAATAAAAAAAAATATTTTGCATGTAAAGAAGATACTTGTAAAAAAGGGGAAAACATGTCAAAATGAGTACAAAACTGTGGAGCAACAAAATGTTACAAGAAATGTTTTTCTAGCATCATGACAGTGTTGACTTTAACACTAAATGCCAAACGATTTAAGTAAAGATTTTGGACCTAGTGTGTCTACACCAAACTGTAGCTCAATAGTAGGGATGGGATAAATGGCTCTTTGAAGGGATCCAGAGCCGTTCGATTTTGAACACGTTACGTCATCAAGTTACACAGGTGGAACCATGGCTGCGTTTCAATCTATAGGTTGCAGTTGATGTCGACCACATTTGTCAGCCGCTTATCTCCCTGCCCCGCTCCGTACGCTGTCCAAATTTGTAGGTGCCTACTCATGCGGCCGACGAAACCCTGAAAACATAGGCTGCATCTGAGTATCCTTTGTGGCCGACGATATCCCAGAATACAGTGCGTCATTGAATTAAACAGAAAAATAAAGATGGCAGAGGTTTTTTTTAATTTTGCAGCAGTTTTTTGTTTGTTTGTTTTGTTTTTTTACGAGGGAGTTTGGAAATTTATCACGGTCCGAAGAATTTGATTTTAAACGTAAGTTATGCAACTTAGCTGATGAAACTTTTGTTGCAATGATATGTTAAATAAAATGCTGTTACAGCTATTGATACTGGAGCTAAACCCAAATTATTAATGCTTTTTATTCATTTATTTGTCACATTTTTCCAATAAAACTGAATTTTGTGAAGTTACATCTAGAAAAAACAACTGAAACGTAATATAAAATGTATCACCATGGTAACGAAGCAGCACGTGATCATGCAAACATGCGTTTTCACTAGACCGTCTCATTTCACAGCTTTTTATGCAGCCGACACAAGATTATATGAGTAAAAAAAAATAAAACTACAAGCAGCTCTTTGCTGCCTGTGACTCTGCTCCCAGTGTTTGTTGTAAGGAGCTGTTTAAAAGATTCAGATCATTTGGGAACGAAACATCTCTGTTCTAGAACTGACTGAGTTAGAGACGGAGGTGTGTAGAATACCCAAAAGTTGTAATCAAGTAAGAGTAACACTTAATAAAATAAATAATATAATTACGACATAATTACAAAATAACAACTTCCAGCAGAAGAAGCACTTTTCCAAGTCAAATTTTCATCATTCTGAAACCTATTAAATACTTACAGTACACACAAAAACAAGAGGTTATTTGTTATTCATTTGGTTAAATGCAATGGGTAGAGTATTCAGAAATTTTACTAAAGTTAAGAGTAGCAATATTTCATAATATTACTTAAGTACAATGTACGGTTCAGTAAAACTACTTCTAAAAGTACATTTTTTTCCCAAAAAGTTACTCAAGTAAATGTAACTAATTGCTACCCTCCTCTAGTCAGAGACAGTTTTGTATTTGCTAAGGTCGCTAAGTTATGGCGTCCATCCTGACTGAACATGCTAATCTAATTATTTATTTCTGTTTATTTAAACAAAAGCACACAAAGACAAAGAGGTGCAAAATTATAATTGCCTCACCTTCACCGTCAGTGGGAAATAAAAAAAACTGTGGATTGCATTCCACTGTAATATTAGTTACAGTAAAGTTTTGCAGTGTCCCAACAAATTCCCACCAGCTTGGATTGTCACTCAGTGACCTGAAAGGTAAAACTACAGACATAAAGTCTTTCTATGCTTGTTAAGCTTTTTACTCTAAGCACAACAAAATAGCTGAAGGTGACTTTGGTGTTAGTGTCGATGTTTTATTGCTTTAGATCCTCTTTTTATGCACTGTGATAACAAGCAGTACTAAGCCTGCCTGTGCCAGATTTTGGTTTTAGGACTAAATACCTCGCAAAACAGTTTCAAAATCACTAAAATTTTACATCAAATCATTTATGTGGTTTAAACTCTTTAATGGAAGGCCAGGGACATTTTAAGGCTTCTCCTGTCATTTAGAGCAAGAAGCAACACCTCCTCTGTGTTCTGCTGCTCGGACCTGTCAGTCAGCTGTGATGTGAAAAAGATGGAAAACCTCCTGAACTTTTCTGACTCCTCAAAAACAAAGTTGGCTGTTTGGACTTTTTTTTTCCCCAAAAGCAATAAATAAATTAATAAAAATCATAGCTATTACAGAAGAACTCCTCATCTTTACATTATTTATTTGAAACAAACATTTAGGACAAGCTACAAGAGTTGGCTTGTGTATCATTGAAATAAACAGCACACTTCAGGCTCACTACATGGAGTAATAACATGGCTAATTAGCTAGCTAACATCAGCTTGTCAGAGCTCCCAAAGATACTTTAATAAGAGCAGGGCAACAGAGATGTACTAATTATTTAAAAAAAATAACTACTTTTACAATGTAGTTGCACTTGTTCCATATGTTTGCTTAATTCTTTTACTATTGTGAATATTTGTTTAACGGTATCAGGAAAATGCAAAAAAAAGTGTTTTTAGAAATTACGCTCATGTTCCTTCTTTCTGTTTTGATGTCATTAATGTGGACATCGTTGCTTTCTAGTGGTGCAACACGAATATTTTAGCATTTTTGAAGGTAAAAAAAGAAAGTTTAAACAAACATCCAGAGTAACACTGCTGTTAAGCAGAGTCATAAAATAAAATGTTATTTCTTTGGTGAGGGTTACGTAATAAATATAAAGTTGGAATTAGAATAGTCGTTGGTTGACAGCTCAGAAAAGGGTAGGGTGCCTATTTTGGGTCGGGGAAGGGGTCCTGCTCCAAGTGGAGGAGTTTAAGTATCTCGGGGTCTTGTTCACGAATGAGGGAAAAATGGAGCGGGAGATCGATAGGCAGATCAGTGCTGCGTCTGCAGTGATGCAGGTGCTGTACCGTGGTGAAGTGAGAGCTGAGCCAGAGGGCGAAGCTCTCGGTTTATCGGTTGGTCTACGTTCCAACCCTCATCTATGGTCACGAGCTTTGGGTCGTGACCGAAAGAACAAGATCGCGGATACAAGCAGCCAAAATGAGTTTCCTCCGTAGGGTGTCTGGGCTCTCCCTTAGAGATAGGGTGAGAAGCTTAGTCATCTGGGAGGGACTCAGAGTAGAGCCGCTGCTCCTCCCTGTTGAGAGGAGCCAGTTGAGGTGGCTCAGGCATCTGGTTAGGATGCCTCCTGGACACCTTCCTGGTGAGGTGTTCTGGGCACGTCCCACTAGGGGGAGGCCCAGACGAAGACCCAGGACACACTGGAGGAATTATGTTTCTCAGCTGGCCTGGGAGCGCCTTGGGATTCCCTGTCTGGGTCCCCCTGCTGCCCCCGCGACCCGACCCCAGATAAGCCGAAGAAAACGGACGAACGGAATTAGAATAAAAAGTGTATGGTTTAAAGATGTTATGGGTAAAGGATAAAAATTAAGCATTGTCCACATAGAAACACTATTTCTTCAAAACAATTGTTTTGTCATTTCTAAAAATATCCTTGTAAAATTAGTTTGAACACTAAAAACACCAAAACTGTTTTAAAATGCTGAGTAACTCTCAGGCCTGTGTGTGGTACTGTAACACTGCCATGAAAATATACCAAAAACAGGAAACGTTTGGAGCATTCACTTAATGTAAAGTGACCAGTTTTCCTAAATACAATTCGGGGACATCCTGATCCATCTCAGTAATCCAGATAAAAAATGTTAATGAAATATTTCAATAAAGAAGAATCTGTCCAGAGGACCTACTTAACTTTTTCTTTAAAATTGGGCACACAGTTCTGATCCAAGATAAAAAAAAACAATTATTTTTTATTATCATGAAATGAAGAGAGTGGGACAACAGTTTCATTAATTTTTAAGCATTGTAGAGACTTTGCTTGTAGCTAACAGTCAATACAAAAAATCTAATTTCAACAATTCTCTCTTCAACTTCGCACCAGAAAATGTTTCCACGCACAGGAAATACCGCTCACTCTTGCTGTCAATTTACAGTATTAACACAATTTACAATTTTTATAGAGATATAAACATGAAAAACTAGCCAACCTGAACCTAAACTAACCAGAACAACTAATTTTTACACTTGTGAATGTCTATAAAAGGAGACTAATTTGCAAAATTGACTTTTTTGAGCTTTATATATGGGAATGACAGAGGCCAATTTCAACATGTTTAGATTAAATGTTGATATACACTCAACGGCCACTTTATTAGGTACACCATGCTAGTAACGGGTTGGACCCCCTTTTGCCTTCAGAACTGCCTCAATTCTTCG
>JARVJO010000394.1:19714397-19733596 GCA_031762555.1 Cynodonichthys magdalenae | reverse complement strand
CATACATACATACATACATACATACATACATACATACATACATACATACATACATACATACATACATACATACATGTATTCCTACATACATACATACATATTTTTACCTACTTTTCATTGCAGGGTTGTATGAAAGCTGGTGCTAATCTCCAGCTGCAATTGTGTGACTGAATGTATTGATGAGACAAAAAATGGTAAAAATAAATTCACAGCAAAACAACTCATGCTAACACTATTTTATGAGCTTTTACACCTCTGTCAGTTTTTCGCTACTGTTATTTCAGCTGAAAAAGTCTAAATATTTTCCATTTTGCCCATTCTGCTGCTGTAATTATTTGCATTTACAATTAAGCACACAGTTCTACATCAATAATTGTGCAATGCAGAACAGATATATAAGGGTTAATAAGGTCAAGTTAGCATGAACCAGAATGGATTGTTGGAGATTTGAGTGGTTCAATGAGCTATCCAAAACAGGTAAGATAAGAACTCTTAAAAACTTCTCAGAACTCCACCTAAAGTACCCAAAATATTGCTTTAAGTCTGGAATGATGAATTAAATCAAAGGGATGATGATTCATCTTCAGACCTCATCTCCAGTGATTCTTTTCGGTTTTTAAAATCAATATCTGGTTTTCATTCACACACGTGACGTCATGACACAAAACACAAACAGCCTTTAAATAACAACTAATAAAACCTCACAGTCAGTGAATACCAGCTTTTCCACGTGCAGGCGGTGAGCTCATGCTCATGAGGACGCCCACGCTTCTGAGAACAGGACTGAGGTAAAGAGAGATAGGAGGGGGGCGCACGAGTGGAGGGACGCGCATCAGTTCATTGGCGCTCAAATGGGTAATTGCGCACACACAGACAGCAGGACTGAAGTGAACTGGACCCCAGCGTGCAGCCGTCCCACCGCGGAGCCCCGTCCGGAAGCCGGCCCGGTTCGGTCCGACCTGTGTGGGGGGGCGGAACTTGGCTCTAAGCGTGCAGAGCGACTGTGGAGCTGCAGGAAGGGAAAGAGCGCAGTTTGGAGCACTCTATCCGTTTTCACCCCCTTCTCTCTCTCCCTTTACCCACGGAGGATCTCTCTTTCTCCTCTCTGACTAATGATGGGTAAGTCTTCGTGTTTTTTTCTTCTTCACAATTTTAGTGACAGTTTCTCTCTTTTTATGTTCCTGTAGCCAAGATGACAGCTATGATTAACCTTAAATAAATGCCTCTTTATTGCACTTAAAAATAAGAAAGACGAGCTTTCTTGTCCTCCTGTGCAAATTTAAATATATTTGCTTACCTTTAAAAAGTAGCAAACGTCAGCCTGTTATTAATTCTTCATGAAGCAGGTCTCAGACATCAGAGCTGAAAGCTGCTGCTCGCTGTGATCTCCTGTTTGATGGTTGATTGTCTTACCTTTACTTATTAGGCAAAGAGTTTCCAAAGCCAAAGTCATGCCTTTGATTGCCTGTGCCCCGCTCTTTACCCCCAACAGGTTCTGTGATGTTGGACTGGAGGTTATCTTGTCTTCTTCTGCAGGCAGCTGCTTTGCTGCTGCTCAGCAAGGGGGAGAGGATGTGCCCTGCGAGTTGTCGCTGTGAAGGAAAGATTGTTTACTGCGAGTCTGGCATTCTCCAAGACATTCCAGTAAACATCACGACGGGATGCCAAGGACTGTCTCTGCGCTATAACAACCTGCTGGTGCTGCTGCCGTACCAGTTTGCTCATCTCAATCAGCTCGTCTGGCTTTACTTGGACCATAATGCCATCAGTGCCATAGACGCTCTGGCCTTCCGTGGTGTGCGCAGACTCAAGGAGCTGATTCTCAGCTCCAACAAAATCACCCATCTGCCCAACAAAACATTCAGCACCATACCGAACCTGAGAAACCTGGATTTATCCTACAATCAAATCCAGTCTTTGCAGCCAGGTCACTTCTACGGCCTGCGTAAGCTGCAGAATCTCCACCTTCGATCAAACGGGCTGAAAGAAATCCTCATTCGCACGTTTCTGGAGTGCCGCAGCGTGGAGTTTCTAGACTTGGGTTATAACCGCTTGCGCAGTTTGACTCGCACCACGTTTTTAGGACTCTTCAAGCTGAGGGAGCTTCACTTGGAACACAATCAGTTTTCCAGGATTAATTTCTACATTTTCCCACGCCTTACCAACCTCCAGACTCTTTATTTGCAGTGGAACCGCATCCGATCCATCAGCCAAGGCGTGGCATGGACCTGGCAGAAACTTCAGAAGCTGGACCTGTCTGGAAATGAAATCCAAATGCTGGACCCAAAGGTTTTCCAGTACATGCCAAACTTAGAAACCCTCAACCTCGAGTCGAACAAGTTGAGCAGCGTGCCGGTGGAAGCCGTGGCGGCGTGGACTTCTCTGACCACCATCAGCCTGGCCGGGAACGCCTGGGACTGCAGCGCCAGGATCTGCCCTCTGATGGGCTGGCTCAGAACCCTCAGGGACCCCAAAGACATCAGCATGATTTGCAGCGGACCCAAATCTGTGCAGGGCGAACGCGTGGTGGACGTGGTGAGGAATCACTCGATGTGTGTGGATGTATTCAACCTGTTCTCCACCACGACTCATGTCCCTCTGAGATCAGGTCATGCTCGGAACGCCACGACGTGGTCCTCTGAAGATACAGAGCTGACTCCCACTGCGTCACCTTCACCAAAATTAACCACTTCACCCGTCCGTCCGACCGGGACATACAGAAAGACAGCAGAGCCCCCAGCTGTAAGCTTTACACCCCCTTTTTCTGCTGAAACCCCTACAAGCTTTATCCCAGAGCTACAGTTTGAACATATGGCTTTCCATAAAATCATTGCAGGCAGCGTAGCCCTGTTCCTGTCGCTGTCATTGATCCTGCTGGTTATTTACGTCTCATGGAGGCGCTACCCTAACACCATGAGGCAGCTGCAGGAGCACTCAGTCAACCACAAGCGCAGGAAAAAGGCCCGCAAGCAGGAGCAGGATCTTAACTCTCAGCTGCAAGAGTACTATCTGAGTTATCATTCAAACTCAGAGACACTGGACTCCTTGGTGACCGAGAACAGGCCGTGCACGTGCACTATATCTGGATCCATAGAATGTGAGGTGTGAGCGCTCCTGCCTTTGAGACAAACGGCAGGTTTTGCCAAGCGGAGATAAAGAGGTTTTATCTCTGATATAAGATGATAAATTCTGCAGCACTAAAGGAAGTACTTGGAGGCTCTGCACAATGTAATTATGTGCACAGAAAGGATGATTTCAATGCAGAGATATATTGGGAGAGAGCTAATTATCATTCTGATTGACAAGAGAACAGTGGTGGGGTTCATCGAGGTTTGCTATCTCTGATCCAAACTCCTGACAGTACAAGTCAGCTCTGCTGAGAGACTGACCTTATTCTGAGTCAGATTACATCGCTATGAGCCACTTTTTACATTCTAGTTTTGTTATTACTCTGTAGTCTGTGAAGCATTCAGGATGTGTGTGTGTTCTTTGATGAGTGTGTCACAGGGATGAGCTGTTAATCCTCCAGTTTACTGACACCTGGTTGGAGGAGTAACCATGTTTCCCCTTCTTCTCACAGATAATTTCTGTCCAGTTGAGTTATTTTGCATTTGGCAGACGAGTGCAGCTGTAGCAGAACGTGGGGGGAACAATCACACAGAGAGCATCGACTGCATGAAGCCATTCTCCTCCTTAAAGATGCTTCTCTTTCACCGAAACTGATTGATTTTATCTGATACGATTTTAAAACATTTTAACTTGTTGTGTAATGAAAGAATTAGGACTATGTAAACCTCATGAGTCTAATCTCAGGACCGATGTTTTCCAAGATGTACAATTCTGTCAGGCCTGATTAAAGTTTAGATGGTTTGAAGATTCAGTGAAAAGGTTACAAACAATATCTTACTGGTGATAGATAACACTTTTGAATGGCTTCAGTTTGGCGACATGGAGTTAAATGTGATCAAAAAGATGAGCAAACTGCTAGCCTGAGTTAGACTGAGACTAACTCAAATCTCAACATCTTCACATGAACACTGTTTTTTTAAACTACTGTATATCAATTTTGCATTACAAACTGTAGTTATTTATATCAAATGTTAGTTATTTGTGTGTGAAAATAGTGGAAGCAGCAACTAATTGTAGCACTTTTGGGACAACTATGATATTTCTGTCAGAATGACTGTGAAAAAGGAAGCTGATGAATAGATTTATAAAATTGCATTTATGTAAAGCTTCATCAACTCATTGAGATTTGAGTGGTTTTAGAGGACAGGTCTTGGATTAACTTTTAACTCACCAACCTGATAAAAACTAGCCTTTTTCTCCAAACTGAGGCGATCCAAAGATCTATCTCTGACAGGTAAGATATTAATTGTTCTGAACTGTCACTTCAAGGCCTTGTGTGTCTGTCAGGTGTTGATTTTCATAACGATTTTTGTATTTATTATTCCTGTCATTATATTAATGCATTGTTTGTGTACAGATATGTGGTTACCAGGCGTTCTATGTGTTTATTACTGTACAATTAAAAAAAGAAAATGTTGAGAGTTGCTGGAAGAAAAAAATAATGTTTCTGTGTTGAACCTTTTGATGCCAGGAGATGTGCAGTAAAAGAAGGCAAATTTCTTTAAATCCATGCATTGTGCTGCGGATGTCACACGTTTCATTGGATTTGCTGCTGCATGCAAAGAGAGCTGACATAATTTCACATGCCTTTCTTCACCCGCTGCCTTCTATCCTCTTCTGGCTCTACAGTTTCACCAAAAAAATTATTCATTGTCAGTGGATTACACGCAGCACCTCGGACTCAGGATAGAGGGCCTCTGTCAGCCTCTGAGACAAAACTCAGTCGGGTTAAAGATGAACCATTTTAAACTCAGTTTTCTTGTTAACAGATTTGGTTTTAAGGCCAATGGTGCTTAAGTAGGCAATGCCATTCTTTGCTTGTCTGTGAGACAAAATAAAAACATTTCTGCCTCTGAAAGCAGAAGCAGCTTAAGGATCTCTGGTTTATGTAACCTGTGTTTTCTGTCATGGTGGGAAGTCGTCCTCCAGTGTAGTGAAACAAAGGAGAAAATACACAAAAGCTGCTGAGGTCAAGACAGTTAAGCTGTAATGAAGTTATCATTCTCCTTCCTAATGCCCTTTCTCGCCCTTCTTTTTTTTTTTTTTTTTTTTGATAAGAGAAAACAACTTGGGCCAAGACATGCAGTATGTGATGTGCTTGCTTTAGGCTCTGCACACACTGGTAATAAAAAGGTAATTATTTGTGCTTAAGATGAAAATAATATTCCACTTTCTAAAGTGATGGGTAAATTGATTGATTTGAAAAAGTTATGAACAGTTAATTGTGAACCTGTTGTAGACGTTTCTTTGAATGACCTCAGTGTAGCTCGGCAAGCTAACAGCTAGTCTGAGTGAAGTATCCCTGTAAAAATGGCCCGAGGCTACACGAAAGTTGCTGCTAATGCTGTTTGTGCTTGAAATTAATTACATAATTCTATTTTAAGGACAGTCTAATGTAGATTGGTAATGAGGAAAAGTTCATAAAATAGTCAACGAATGAATTGGTGTTAATTTTTTCAGATTAATGTTGTTTTAAAGCCACAATACTTGTCAGTGCTTTTTAGTGTTTTTGCTTTGAATTATGTTTCTAACACAACAACTTCAACAACATTAAATGATTGTTTGAGGGTTTTTGTAACTCAGACTTATCAGGGTTTTTGTACAAACACAATCTGTAAGAAACCAGCAAAGATTCTTTGCCTTGTTCACTCAAAAATTTGGAAATCCCATCCATTTTAAGAACTATATAACTTGAATAAAAAGTGAGGTACCAACTTCCATTTTGATATGTGGCTCCATCTAGGTGTAAGAAAGTTCTAATTTTGTGGAAAACTGGGTTTCCACATCAAAATCCATGGCCTCCGCCATAACCGACCACCACAATCCTTTGAGGAAATTATAGTAACTATAGAAAATATAGTTTGCTCAAATAAATGATTGGGGCGGCCGGTGGGTGGATTAGTCTATGATACGCAAAGCCACCATTGGCCACCCCCTGCCTCCACCTTTGCACCTGGTGATGGATAAAATTGCTCCCTCTGCTCGACAGGATCTGTCACTCTGCACATCAGACAAGCAAAGAAAAAAAAAAAACAACCTCTGAATATCTTGCACCAAAATCATGAAGCTTCATTTGTATTTTCTGTTCAGTTCCAGTCCGGAAAAACACTTGAAAACTGCAAACATTCACTATTCAAATTCCTCAGCGAGGTGGGGGTCTTCAGCAGACGACTTGTTTACAACTAAATTTGTTATGATCATTTATGGAAATTCTTAGAGTTTTGAAAATCTCAGCACAGCTTGCATATTTTCTCTTTTGCTTAATTTCAACTTTTGCTTAAAGCTCCCCACCGCTCAATCTCCTCCCCTGAAATGATTCTACTTCTGTAGATTCTAATTTCTAATACTTAATAGTCGTTTCAGCCATTAATTCAAACATGAGTGAGGACTTTTACCTTTTCACTTTCAACCTGGTGCCACTGCTCCCATCGTTCTCCTGACTCTGTTTACATCTGATTATTATTTTTACCGACTTAATATGCCAAGACTGTCCGACATGTCTTCAATAGTATTAGAATGTAAACAAACACCTTTCTAATTATTGGCAACAAAACATGACTACACTGATTTTGATCAATTGTCACAAATTAAGGCAGAGTTTTAGTGTTAAAGATTGATATGTATTTAGTGGTATTAAAAAACAAAATAAATGTTAAAATCAAAAACAATGAAACTTCCTGAATTTTGATAGCTGCAGCTTTATGGTTTTGAGATGTCAACAACTCATTTTATCACGGATACACTCCGACTGGCTGACAGTTTATCAAAACAGTCAGGTATAAATTCTTATTTAAATAAGGCCATGCAAAGAGCTTTATACAACAGGTAAGATAGTAACCTTTATATAAAACTGCACCTCAACATATCTGAACCATCGCTTTAATGCAGTTTCTACTTAAAGCTGTCAGATTTGTTTGTGATTCTTTCTGTTTTATTATCAGCCACATGAACTGCTTACAAGTCTCGTGTAGTTTGTCTAAAGTTTCTGCCCGATCAAAGGTTGTCAAGATAAGGATTTATCATCTTCCACAGTCTACATTTTAAACGTGACTCTAGCTTTTTTTATGCTCCAAGCAGGCAAAGAGGTGTACAGCCAACAGAATTTATATCCATATATTTAGACCTCCGCTCTTGCATAAATGATGAATTTCTTTCAGGGTCCACTGGGAAAACCTGCAGGCCAAAGAAAAATGTAATTTGAGCGACAAAAATGATTTGTTGATCTAATTTTTGGCAGATATTGTAATTAGTGTTTGATTTGTCACAGTGTGACTGATGAAAAGGATTTCTCCATGTTTTGAAACCTTTAGGTTCTGTGTGGCGGAGAAAAAAGTGCTGATTCGAGAGCTGTGGTCTGCATCGTGCTGATCATTACTGAGGATATCTGTTTGGGGTGAAACATTGTGGGAGAGTACAGTATTGACTTTTCACAACAAATAGACACACCCATCAAGGGCAGACAAAACCTTGGTGTAAGACCCAATATTATAAGGTAGACTTTATGAATTAAAATATTCTGAACAAATGAGATGGGCAAAACAGAATTAGTAAATATCTCTTTTCTTTATAAAGAGAAACCTCCTCCACCTTTCCCAGAATATCCTTGCAATGTTGCCCCAATTAGCGTTTCAAAACCAGTAAAACCACGCAAATTTCCATTTACAGTATAAAGAAATTTAAAGGGATGATTAACTAATTAATTAAGTAACAATTTATGTCCTCTCTAAAACTCAGTATAACATCATTTCATCCATCCATCCATAAGATCTATTCCTTCTTTTATTTTTTTTCCCTCTCAGAGTTGCGGGAGCTGTTGTATCTCTTTCATGTTATTTGTCTGAGACCACCTGTCTCAATGAGATTATCTGTCTAAATAAAATAAATAAATCTTAATCGTTATCAGTGGTTGAGAGGCAAAGTCCATCACAGAGCACTATTGAACATGTTCTATACAATGTATTTACTCTAAGTAAACTAAAGTTTAAAAAAATACAGTTATGCTGCTTTTGGTAACAGTTGTGAAGGTAAATATGTCACGTTTGTTAGGTTCTGTTGCACACAGGATGGTGGTTTTCACTATGACATGAAACCAGATAGTGGATGGTCTTTGCAGGGTCTGTTCTGTTGTGTTTAAAACACAGTGTGCTCACCCTTTGTGTGTGATTAGGTTGTAGAGGGTTTTGAGGATGCACACAACTTCAATAGAGAGGTGGTGGTTGATCATTGTGGTGACAAATCATTCCCCTGGGTAGAGGGAGTAAATCCATGATGTCAGGTCTATGCCCACCAGTTTGGCTTTGAGAATTTGAAGCTAAAGGCTGGTCACACTGGCCTCATGCCTATGAGCAGAAATCGTCTAACTCAGACAAGACACCCCCGCCCCCTCATGGCACTAAAGCGTCATACTGTTGACACACTGAGTAGTTGCATCCTCAGAGAGTCTTGACCTGGTAGACATGTAGAGCGTGATGATGGCACAAAAGAGCTTCTACTAAGAGCAAAGCAGCATCCTGATTACCCTTTTGTGCTGAGCTCCAGCCACCTTTCAATAGATGATGAGTTTATGGTCGTCTTCCAGTGTGGAAGTTTGTCCAGTCTGACCTCCTGACAGGTGAGATTTAAACAGGGCAGGTAAAGTTTCTCAGCAAGACAATGACTTTTTCCAAACTGGTGAACTCGCATTAGATAGAATACCTGCAAGCTACTCAACAATGTTAATGAATGTTAAGTTCTTGAAATTCTACAAGTTCCTCTCCTTGAGCATGTTTCATTATTCCATGCCCTATTGCTCTTAGATCGGCACGTCGTCCACAGAGGGAAATTATTTCTTCAAGGATGATTGAGCCATAGAGTCTTATAGAGAACAAAACGAACCCTTGAGGCAGAGGAGTTTTCTCTTTCTTTCTCTTTCTTTCTTTCTTTCTTTCTTTCTTTCTTTCTTTCTTTCTTTCTTTCTTTCTTTCTTTCTTTCTTTCTTTCTTTCAGCAACTGTCAGGATTTTTGCTCACTTTTAGACAAATTTAGGAATCCAAAACTTCTCACCTTTAAGCTAGCAAGTCAAAAATAATGAGTTCCAGGCTGTTAAATCCAAATGATTAACGACAGCTGAAAATAGAGTCGGTGAAGTAGAAGGGAATTAAAAGGCAGTTGTCACAGTTTGGGGAAAAAAAAAAAGTTGTCCTGTCTCCTGCGTTCCACAACAACATTTCTTTGCTACGCCACCTTTTGTGCACCGTATGCCACCTGTAAAATTCATTTGAATGCTAATGCTCTAGTGCCTTTGTCAAATGTCCCAGTAGGCACTCAGCGGGGAAAAAGAAAACCCGCCTTGTCTTTTGTTCCCGTGAACGTGGGGTGGTCCAGAGACTGTGAAGTGTGCAGCACAAGGAAGCTTTTTATTTCTAAGGAACATAATTGTTCCAACAAGAAAGCCCTGGGAAAAAAAGAAAATGAATATATTCACTTTCTTTCATCTTTTCACCTCATTATTCACTTTAAACTTGAATATAGATTGAAAGCTTAATAAGAAGCAAAACCCCAGTTTTTTCATCAAAACTTTTTTGCAGTAGGAAGTAAAATGAGCTATCTATCTATCTATCTATCTATCTATCTATCTATCTATCTATCTATCTATCTATCTATCTATCTATCTATCTATCTACAGTATCTAATATAGCAAAATCAACAATATTTTAAACTTATGGATTAAAATGGTTACAATTTGTTGCAAGCATGAGTGTATTAAATTAGATTTTCTTCTTCATGAAGACTGATCTCAGAGCCATTTCAGATGACTTAACATCAGGAAATCATTTCAGGCAGAAACTCGGCTGACAGTCTGACCTTTTTTGGCTGCATCACTTCCTGTCTTTGAGAAAAAGTCTCCTGTATTTTGTGCCAAGAGTAATGTTTATATCTATACACCCCTAAATAAAATCATCTTGTGTCCAACACACAGCTGTGCACGCAGACTGTAAAAGTGTCTCGGTGTTATCATAGCAATCTTTTGAGATGCCACCTTGGTGTTTCACTGATTTATTTCCCCTGATTCTTCAACAGCTCTGCTCACCACACCAGGGGAAATCAAGCGCAGCTAACAACAATTAAATGCATAAGGTTTATAAGCACTGTGCCCAGTCTGAATGTTTTTTCCGTAAGAAAACGTCAACATGGTACCTTTAACAGGGAACAGTGCAGGGTCCACAGGGGATACACTTTAGAGGTAAATAAAGAACGTTATTCCGATCTGTTAAAGAAATTTTCACACACAATTTAAACTCAAACAAATCTAGATTGAAACAATGACAATAACAATACATAAGGTACAGCTTCTGAGAAGTAGTTGTAATTAAATGTAATTGATTTTTGAAATAAAACATATTAGAGGCAAGTTTTGGTATTCCGGACAAATAACAGTTTTATAATGTAGTGTTGATTAGGAAAGCGTTTAACAATGTTCATTGTTGTTTATCCTTCGTTTCAAATAATTCTACAATGGCATTTTAGTGCAAAATATTCACCAATAGATTGTTATTAAAGTAACTGCTTGAGCTCTACTTACAAGCCAACTTTGTTGAAATCACTTGCTGAAAGCTTGTTACCCCCTGCAGTGTGCCCATGCATTGAAGTTTACATTACACAATTATTATATAATTCCCTTATTTGCAAGCACAAATAGCTGTAACATTTTCTGTGTATCCTGGGCTCACTTCTAGCAGGAATATTGTAGCGTATCTGCCAGATTGACAGCTGGGTGAAGGTTTATGAAATAGTGCTTGCATGAACCATACAATTTTAAAATTGTAACAACTGGAGTTGTTTCAATACAGCAACAATCTACTCTGGAAATGGATTTGCTTGCATTGACTGAGCGAGCTAATAATGGCTTGTCTAAGCAGAGAGAAAATATGAGAAAAGTATTGTTATATGATTTTTCTGTGCAGAGTCTTAGTAGCTTTTGTTTTAGTTGGCTCCGTAGCTCGTGGGCTTCTCTGCTGCTGCTTGAATAAAAGCACCATGGCACTTTGTAACATCTTAAAGATGAAAACTATCAAACCAATCTTATTTTAGACGAAAGCTCCGTGGTGAAAGTAGTTAAAGGGCAGGGGGCTAAGAAGAGGCTGTATAGGGATGAATGAACTGTTAGATTAATGAGGGTTGACTGCCTTTAACAACTTGATCTTTATGGCAGCTGAAATTTACCCCACAGCGCTCTCTGTCTCCCTCAGTCTGCTGTGGCACCATTTTGTTTTTTTTTACTTGTTTACAAAAGTGCACTGATGGCATTTCTTGACCTCTTCTGGCAAACAATGAGCCGTAGCAATCAGCATCAGTCTGGCGTGATTTACAGAAGCGTAAATATTAAAGCCACATTTTCAGCAGCACCTGTTTTTAGTCGGAGCGAGCGTCCATCATCAAAGGCAGATAAAGAACAGAAGAGTCATCATAATCTGCTTAATTATAATTCTGCATTATTACATCGTGCTGGCATGTCTGGGTCTACAGTCTTCACAAATCTATCAATATACTGCTGATTGTGCCCAATGGGGCAAAAAAAAAAAAAATCCTCTCACTTGTTGACATATAATGTCACCCAACAAGTAGTGCATTTTTTTTTCTTTTTTTATGATTGAAGGCCTCAGTTCGACAGTCCAATCAAGGACTTCCAATCATCATTCATCACAGCCATTGTTGCCACAGACCCACCATGTTAGAGTTGATTTAAATGGCCTGTTTTGAATGTTTTTACACAGCTGTATCCAAAAAAGTCAGATGGAAAAAAAGCACACGTAACAGCAATTTGCATGTCATTAAAACCCGCTGTTTTATTGAAACGGTATACAAATACAACATATTTACCACTGGAAATAACGTGTTTGACATATTCTCATTATATAATTATTTTAAACTGGATACCTTTTGAACAGAGTTGTACCTGCAGCACATGCATTTCAAAACTATCACTGGAAAATGGAAAAACAGATCTTTTTTTTTCTCTTCTATAAAAACATTTCTCCTGCTCAAAAAATCAGGCTTTCTGCTGTCAGATTTAACTTTTATTGTGTTAAACTTTTTTCAGTTTTCAATGTATATAAAGTCATGAATGGTGATTGTGCGGATAAATATTTAATTATTTACAGAGCTATTGTCTTAAATTTAGTAGAAAATGCTGTATTTCTGGAATTTTTAGTTAAACGTGAACAAAAAGTATAAACTACTTTATATAATCCTATATTGTTTCTTCTTAAGTTTCACTGGGGGGTTTTTCCTGCAGAACTTTGCAGCTGAAAGTTCCAAAAATGAGTTAAAAGCAAAAACAAAAAGGAGACATTTTTACTGCAAACTACTTATAATAATTCATTGTAGTGGATTTTTATTGTTTTCTGTTTTTGCTTCACTTCCCAACCCTCTGTACACATAATGTCAGTTTTTTTTCTGCTCTGTTTTTCTGCATTAACCAGTCCATTTAATGGTGAACACGTGAGAAAGGTTAGGCAGTGCTGGTTCTGACAGCACACGCTGCAGCTGTATTCAATGACTCCTGATTAAACCACATCATACTTAAGGCTGAGTTGAGCCATCATTCTCTGATGGATCGTTAAACATCACGCAGTGATAGCGTGCAACCTCTCTGCGAGGCGCCTATAGTTCTTATCCTTTAGGTAGGATGTTTGCAAACTTGCCTGTGTCTCCTCCCACAACCATTTGTCTGTTCCTGGAACTCCTGGTTGGAAATCGCAGTAATGAACTCCTCAGAGTTTATCTGCATCAAAACATTCCTCCTGAGTAAAACAAGAGGAAGTTGTCTCATCGTCTGCCTGTCCTCTCTTCCAACTGATCCTCTGAGCTTCATCGCTTACCACCCCCATATCCTCTCCTTCAGACTATTTGAGACCCATAGAATCCTGAAAAAAACAATTCAGTAAGAACAAGTTTTGCAGCTTGTCCATATGAGCAGATAGTGCACAGCCCCACCTAAAGAATATATTTACCTTTATTCAACCAGGCAAATCCCGATGAGATCACAGAAAGGCTGCACTGCACCTAAAGGCAGCCTAACATGCAGGTATTTGGACTGTCGGGGAAAACCTGAGTACCTGGAGAAAACCTGTGCAAACACAAGGAGAACATGCAAACTGCACAAAGAAAGACCCCAGGTCTGAACCCAGGACCTTAATGTTGTGAAGTAACAGGGCTAACCACTGTGCTGTTGCAGTGCTCCCCCAAAAAAAATATTATTAATAATCTTTCTGGTCCGATTCTGAGGACCTGCCCAGATGCCCAATCAAATCTCTTTTTACTGGAGTGCTGTCTGAGGACCAGAAGATCCTGGGCGTCCAGTACTTCACTGACTCTCAGCCTTGTCTTTCTTGGTAATAATGTGAATAATAGATGTTGGTATATTCAAAGTATTCCTATTTTCAGTTGACAAGCATTATTCTGAAATTGTTTCAATATTTTAGAGAAGTTTTTTGTAGACCGTTGAACTTCTACCCATCTTTATTTGTGAAACATTCAGCCTTTTTAAAAATGTTCTTTGTATTCCCAGTTCTCTTAGTTAGTTGCAAAATACTCCTCCAGCTTTTTCTCAAATCAATTCAAGAATCTTTATTATCCCCAATGGGCAATTTGTTGCACAGTCAGTAGACATAAAAAAACAAACAAAAACATTCATACATAAACACACAAAACAATAAAAAAATCACAAATGTTTATTAAGAAATTCAACTTCTGCTGGGATAAATAAGTTTTTAAATCTATTAGTCCTACATTTGATCGACTGATACCTGCTTCCAGATGGAAGCAGCCTGATCTCACCATAGAGTGGGTGATCAGGGTCTGCCAGAATCAGTCTGGCCTTTTTCAATGACCTGACCTTATGTAGGTCAGTGAGGTTCTGTCAATTCCAGCAATTCTGCTGCACATCCTGATAATAAGTTTGTTTTTGTTCTTACATGTTAAAATGCCAAACCAACAGATAAAAGTAAAAGTTAAAAGAGACTCAATAAAACATGAATAAAACATTCTTATAAAAGTAGAATTGACATTAAAACCACAGTTTCTGATAAAATTCTTACAACCTTCTTACAAATTGAGTTCACATGAGCAACAAAAGTCAGTTTGTCATCCTAAACAGTTCCACAGGAGTGGCAACCAAATGGTATTTTCTAAAATCAATGACTATCTCCATTGTTTTTGAAACATTTCACTGTAAAAAAAAAGAAGATTCACACCATTCAGTGAAGTTCCTGACCACCGGCCCATGGTCAGGGTCATCACTGCTGAGAAGAGACAGGATGACAGAATCCTCAGCAAACTTTAAAATGTGATGCTGTGGATACTGGCTGCGACAATCATTTGTATAGAAAACAAATAAAAGAGGCAAAAAAACACAGCCTTGAGGGAAGTCCGTAGGAGGAGGACATCAGACAAAACCCCATTGACTCTGATTTGTAACACTTACATTTAGAGTCTTTTCTTGCTTCTGTCTCTATATTTTTGAGATGTGTTACTGCAACATTTTCCAAAAACTTGTTTTGTTTTCTTTGTTTCAACCTAGGTCCGCTGTGAATTGATGGGAATTGATGTGATTTGCACACCATTCAGTTTTTTTTTTTACATTTTACACAATTTCCCATCTATTCAAAATTAGAGTTATAAAGCTATAATAGTAATTGCCACATTATGAAACAGATTTTGTTTGCATTTTTTGTGAAACTGTGTTAGGATTTTATGTCAGTCAGTTTGGTGCTGCTAAGCAACAAACTGTTCTGTTGTTGACTGTAATAAAGAACATTTGTTACAGAACATCTGAATTTTAAATGGTAGATGGACTCTGTTTAATTCAATGTTCTGCTATCCTTGTCGACAATCTCACACACGCAAGCACCCATATGCATGCAACCTGACAGATCGGAGTCAGCATTTGGTTCAGTGTCTTGCCCAAGGACATTTTGACATGTAGGGTGGTGAAGAAGAAATTGAATTGCCAACTTCCTCTCTGGCAAATGGCCGCTCTTCCTCCTGAGCCAAAGCTGGTTCACTGATCTTCTGTTTATTCTGTGTGTTTTCTCCCATCAGCCCCTCTGATGGGAGGATAAGGAGGACTTCCTTTGTTTTGATTTGTTTACCCAGCCTTCATGTTGGCTGCTGTCTCAATGTGTTCTTATGAGCTAACACATTAGCACCTGAAACAAGTGGAAGCAGATGTTTGGTTTGCTTTGGTTTCTGTATTTTTGGAAGCAGGGATGCAGGTTAGACCTGTGAGAACTTATTTCTGCAAATAATGAATTTAAATACAAATGTTAACACAAACATGTAAGTCTGTCAAGTTTATTTCACACACACAAATCAGAGTAGTGTTTGCATGTTGTGAGATATCTGCTGCTGGTTTACATCAGGGGAGTAAGCATCAGCACAAAATTAGTGCCTTAAATCTCATTTTATGCCTAAACCTGATCAGCCAATCAAACGAAGCCAACTACCACTGGCCAATGAGAGGCACAGATGATATGTTGTGTCTTTGCCTTTATTTGGACAATATTTGGCTGCAGTCAAAGCTGACTGTGATTCCTCTATGAATGGTTTAAAAGTAGGCATGTAATATGTTTAAATAAAAATGGGTTCAACCTGCAACAAATGTGAGATGATAAGACGTCTATATAATAATCTGTCAATGATGTGGCACCAGTATTTAGTCTTGTCTCAAAAAATTTAGGATACTAACAGAATTAAATGTCTGAAAAAGACAAATTACAGGTGGTGTTTTCTGCTCACAGATGTGGAGAGAAGTGAAAATATTCTGGTTGTTGAAAGTTATGTAAGTGCATTTTAGAGCTCTTTGTTTAGTTGGAAGAAAACGTAGGTTTAACACAGACATTTCACTGTAGAGTACAACCTTTCACATTACATTTGCTTGCTAATGTCTTGCAACAGATGCTCAGGCCCAATAATGTCTGCAGCAAGCAGTGTACTGCAGAACAGAGTCCAGTTGACTGTGTGTGTGTGTGTGTGCATGCCTGTTTTTTAAATTGTGCTTTTACAATCCATATTACAACTGCACAACAACCAATTAATGAAAGCCCCTGCAGTGATTTGGACCGATGCGGTGCCAAGGGGCCATCATTCAGCTTGTATTTCTGGAGAGTTCTCCAGATTTTCTGAAGATTTTGGGGTTATTTTGTTCTGAAAACTACACATTTTATTTTGATTTGTGTGATCATTTATACAGTAAATCAATCAAAAATAGTTAAACCGTTATTAATCACACAAAGTAAAGGATGGTTGTCGATCAGTTATTAGGTATCATCATGGCCTCATGATGTCAAAATGTGAACATGATGAAGATTGTTTAAAAACAAATTCTAATTGAACCAGGAAATTTCTTGGTCGATTCTTGGATCAAACTCTTGTTTTTGAGTTGTGTTGTTATGCTCTTTGTTAGAGAACAGCAAGTTGTGTAAAAAGTAGGTTTTAATGAATTTTAGGTTTAGGAAATTTCCACCAAAAGCCAAATATCTCTTGTTTTTATTTACCCCAAATGTTTCAGTTTAAGACAAAGTAAATCTCTCATTTAACCAGTCCTGTTATAGTTGTGTTATAGACAAGTTTATTAAATTCATTTCTGTCTGTCACTAAAAAGCTGGCAGTTACGTAACACCATTTTTACTTCAACCTACTTTTTTACATGCAGATGGCCTTGTAAGTTGGCCAAAATGTATATGAATGTGTTTATTTATGCAAATTTTTGTTGTTCTGTCTGTTTTGAAATAAATATTAATTCTATTCTATTCTATAAATGCCTCTGTTTATACTTTGTGTGTTATGTTTTGTTAATTAGCAAAATATCTAATGAACAACCTTTATTGAAACTTTCAGAAAACAATTATTGGATGTACATCTACGTACAACTGATTACTTTTAAAGTTCAGGTCCTGATGTATCTCAATAATCCAGTTGGAAAAATCTTTAAAAAATTAATAAATTAGTAGGTCCTCCGGATGGGTTCTAATTATGTGTATTCTTTCATTTATAATTACAATTATAATTTTGCAAATACTTTATTTTTTTTTACACTATCTAATTGTTTCAGTATTTTGTTTCTTCTATATGTCTGCAAGCTTTGTTTTTTCCTTCTTTAAATACCATTTTCAGCTTTTTTGGCAGCATCAAAATGCGAACCTGTTATGCCGTCTTTATATTTTCCTCAATTAAAACCCAGGTTTGAATAATGTGAACAATGTTGCTATTTTTAGTCACATTCCACAAATTATCACACTCTTGATGGAAGCACAAATCTGTTCAAACACAAGGTGCTTCAGCAGATTAGATATAAAAGACTTGGGTTGATTTAAAACTGCTTCTACTTGGCTGACAGTAAATTTTATTATTCATATTATTTCAGATTTAAAGCGTCACACCAGTCACACTGACAGCAGAACATGATGAGTTCTTCGGATCAATGAAATATTTGCATCTGCTTTGACAACTCACTGAACATTTTAGGACTTGCTTTATGCATTAATGAATGAGGGAACGACTGTAAAATACATTTGATGTTGTGGCTCTCAGAAACAGAAATGGGACTCTATAGATCACCTTGAGTGTGTTAATTATACCATCAAACACTGATTTAATTATCCAGCAGTCAGCTGATGAGTTTTTTTTTCATCCAAATATAGAATCATTCTTTGGGCAGATAAATTGTTGATAGAATAATTATACATTGATATGATTACCATGATTTCTATTTTAATATGTTTATTGGATATGAGAATATTTTCATTAGAATATATTACTGTCATAAGCTGTGTTCCCACTGCTTGTTGTGGTCTGATAATCTGAGTGGCCATGTGCTAGGAGTGTTGTCATAAAATAATATTTCACCCTGTTGAACCAGAAAGACATCGGGGGGGAAAAAAATTAAACATTAATTTATTTTAATTCATGTAAAAATGCACGGACGCATTTCAGAGCAGTGAGGAAGCTGGATAACTAAAAGACAGTAGAGCAGGGGGTGAATTTGCTCTTTGGTAATATGTGTTTGACACGTCTCTGACCCCAACCTTTAAGGAATCGTAGAGTCGAGTTATAGCCGGGAGGTGTGGAAACATCTTCGTGACATCCAGAATGTGCATTTGAATTGTAAAACTAGTCCTCTAATATTAAGAAAAAAATAACATAAACGTCTGTGTCATAAATTAATACATAACTGGAACACGAGTGTTGAACTTTGCAGAAGTATGAACTTCCTGTGATGAGTTGCTTAATGCAGTTTGGACTCAAGTGCATCCAGTAAATATAGAAATCGTATATGATAAACTTTTCAAAAACACAGTTAACTCTTTTGTTTTTTAAATATCTTCTGTAATTTGATGAGTGTTCACTCAGAATCTCACTTTCCTCTCATCTGACCCAAACAGAATAAAATGAAATTTAGTTTTTCATCTGTTTTGTTTCTTTGTGTTTAATTGCACCATCATTCACCTGTCCTCAGTTAGTTCTCAGCTCCTCTGTGTTTTTTCCTTCGGCCTGCCACGCCCACTTCACCTGTTCCTCATTCCCAGTTAACCTTTGCTGTAGTTTACTTCCCACATATATTCATTTGTTTTCTACTGCCCTTTAGCAGTGCATTGTTTTATTTATTGGTACAGTTCTAATCACTTAACTGTGTTTGCTGTTTCCTGCAGAGACTTTTATTTATATATATATATATATATATATATATATATATATATGATAACAGAATAACAGAAGTTGAGGTGCTGGAGGAACCATCATGGGAGGACAAGCCCCTACCTGGGATGTACCACCGACAAATAACCGAAGTGGCTGATATCAAGAAATCCTACCAATGGCTGGAAAAAGCTGGACTCAAGGACAGCCCTCATCCTGGCCGCCCAGGAACAGGCCCTAAACACCAGAGCAATAGAGGCTCAGATCTACCACACCAGACAGGACCCAAGGTGTAGGTTGTGCAAGGAGGCCCCTGAGACAGTCCAGCTCATAACAGCAGGGTGCAAGATACTGGCAGGGAAAGCATACATGGAACGACATAACCAAGTGGCAGG
>JARVJO010000394.1:19700596-19712274 GCA_031762555.1 Cynodonichthys magdalenae | reverse complement strand
GGCCTCTGGTAGAGGACCCGAGCTCAGAGAGAAGACCACCCGCGGTGGGTGAGAAGGGAATTTTTTTTTTTTATATAGGTTTTTGTTTTCTGAGACTGCATTCTGGGTTCCAACCTCCACTGATCATGACAGACAGACAGTTATTGCCCTCTTGTCTTCAGCTGAGGATGATAAATATTGTGTAATTTTCAGTTGCTGTTGGACCAAAAATCCCAGGCCTCACAAAGTCATTTTCACACATAAAGAAGAGATGTATTTGTTCAGTCAGGCTAAAAGTGTGTAACAAATTCTGAAATCAGCCAAGTTCTCTTAACTATTCTATTTACTTCTCTATTTAACATTTGTTGGAGGCTGCTCCTTTGCAGCAAATTTACCATTTTGCTCCAGGACAGTGAATGCAGCACAGACTCCAAACAACCATTACTTAGGTTTTTCACAATAAAAGATTAAATGAAGAGCAAAGCTCATATTGTGTTTAGAAAAATTAACTAAACACCTTGACTCATCTGCAAACTTTGCATTTAATAAGCAGAACTGCATAAATTCCAACCTGTCCATGAAAATCCTCACAGAAAAATGTGTTTGGCAGCATTAGAGTGAAAATGTAATTTGATAAAGCGGTAAAGGTTAATTAGAGGTCTCACATGGAATGATGTTTAATGAATCATAATTTATCTCTTCAGAATCAGCGAGCGTTCTCTCTCTGAATCTACCAACTTATCACATCCTCTCGGCTTATTTATGCATCGAATCGTTAAAACTCTCATTAAAACACTGTGATGCAGACTCACCTGTGCATCAGTGTCGTGTCTCACATCCACAGTCTGAGAATTAAATGTTGATTTAGCGACGTCTCCAACTGCAACACACGGAATTAAAGCATGAAACGTTATCAGTGCTTGGTTTAATTCTTTTAATTGAGGCGCAGAATCATTACAAAAAGGAACTTTCCATATGTACAACCAGGGGGAGGCTTGGCTTGTTGTGAATGAGAATCTATGAAAAAAAATGCAAAAAAATAGAACAATCTAAATTTGGTAGTATGTGTTTTCTATCGCCAACAGCCGAAGGCAATGCAATAATGTTTTTGCCTATGTGTGGTGTGTGAGTGTGTACTTGTAGTTGTTATCTTTTTTAGGACCATTTCTGGTGTACACACCTACTTTGTCAAGACCAGTAGTCCTTATGGGGGGACCAAAGACCTGTCCTAATATAGTGGAATTCCATTTTTGGGTTGGGGGTTAGGTTGAGGTACCTCATTCTTAAACCTGAATTAAGTTTAGGTTAGGTATATACTAGTGAAGGGTAGGTTTAGGGTAAAGGGTCAGTTAGAAATGACTGGAAACGAATGGAAGTCAATGAACAATCCTAAAAAGGATAGAAATACAAACTTGTTTCAAAGCCTGGTCCCCATGAGTTCGGATGCTGACTTTGGGTGGGGGGTTAGGTTTAGAACCAAGGTGTGTTAGGTATGTACTGGGGTGGTTAGGTTTAGGATAAGGGGTCAGGGTTAGGTTGAAGAAAAAACTGGAAAATGAATGGAAGTCAATGCAAAGTCTCCACAGGGATAGAAAAAACAACTTGTGTGTTTGTATTTGTTTCTGCTACAGAGTGAGGACTGTTGTGTTTTTAACCAACAAAGTGAAGTTTTTCCTCACATACAGTATTTGCAGCTCTACTGCGCTCCACTAGTTAAGATTAGAGGTATGGTGTGAATTAAGCTTTGTTAAGGTTAGGGTTAGGCTAGTAATGGTTAGTTTTTGAGAAAATGTCTGGGTTAGGCATAAATGCAGTCACAAAAATGAATACAATGTCCTCAGTTTGATGCAAGTACAAGGTTGTGTGGGGTTTGTCAACATGGCCACCACAGCTTATAAACATTAGCCTGCACAAGAATGTCCACAATTCAGTCGATTTTTTAGATATTTTGCTAAATTTGGTTCAATGGTAGCTGGGCATTGTCCTCAATACACATTCTGAATATCATAAGTTATTTTAATACAAGACCTCTTTAGAGCTTGTTGGAAAAAAAAAAAAAAACAAATGTGGAGGAAGTAGATGAGAATTTGTCTATATGGTCTCCCAAACAGCAGCAAACCTTTCTGTTTGGGATTCCTCAGAGTGACACAGAGAAACTGCTCAGACTGGATAGTTCAGCCCACCTAATCCCTGTTGAACTGAGGGATTTTTGCCATCTGTGTGTTTTGAATGGAGCGAGGCTGCTGTCCCCGGTGAAAATGGGCAGCTCACTTTAGAGCTGGTTCATCCACCCACATCACCCATTCATCTGAGTAACCTTGTAGGCGTGTATTTACAGTATGTTGGGGAAAAGTTCAGAGTTATTATGAAGGTACCTCGTGTAGTTTTTATTCTGGGCTGTGTTTTCTTTTTATAAAATTATGTTATGGGCTATGAGTTGATTGGAAGCCAAAGGGAGAACAAGGTTTAATTAAGATTTAAGGCATGAACATGACAGAGTGTAATAGTAAAGGTCACTTTTTAAGTAAACTCGAAGTTATTAGTTAACTCTCTGCCCTTTAGCCTGAGGGAATATTTTTGGCAACTGATCAAACCAGCACTCCAAGCTGCTTATAATAATAGAAAATATCTCAAATAAAGAAAGTATTTCTGACTCAGAAGAGTGACATCTTAGTTACACAAACTTCCTTAATTCACAGCATTGGTTTTGTATTCTAACACTAAATAAACACTGCTGCAGCAAGAAGCCAAAACACCTAATGTTACCTAATGTTGCAACAATCACGTTCACATCATCAGTGTGAAGAAAAATCAGGTTTTAGGGCCCGGTGCACACTTTTACAGTATGTATGCAACATACTGTGGTTTAAATCTAAGTTCAAGAACCTTTGTCACATTGACAATCCTTTTGAAAGAATCTGGTCCTGTTTCTGTAATGAGTTTCCTATATGGTGGTAGGGCTCAACTTCAGAGACAGGGTCAGGTCGTCCCCCAAATGAACTTATAGAGCCCCTGCTCCCCCTCATCTAAAGGAGTCAGCTGAGATGATCTGGTTAACTCTCTAAGGTCAGACTAGAAGTTTATGTTTAATGAAATGAACCATTCTAAAATCTGGAACAAAACTTGGAACAAATTAGACAATCGTGATGCAAGTGTTTGTGGCAAAATCTTAAGCTGTTAAAATCTTGTCCAGTCTCAGTCTTGTGGACCAAAAATCCCGACTCGTCACACGAGTGTCTGGTTTCACCTCTAGTTTTAGTTAACCATCAGCTCGTCTAAAATTCTGGCCTGAAAGGCAGCTGGAGATATGCAGTTCTTCAAGAAATGTGAGGTTTTAATCATGTGTTTTGTATCTGGTGTAAAGCACTTTGTTACTCATGGTTTGTATGAAAGGTGCTTTAGAAATAAAGTCTGATTTGAACTGAGCTTATATAAATACTAATTATGTAACATTAGATAGTGGCAATTTGTAAATGACAAGTGTCTTACTCTGTGTAACACAGAGAAAAGGGATCATGTAATATGTGTGTTTGGGCACATTTTTGATACACCACAGGGATATGAAAACAAACCTGTGTGTAGTTTTCAGCAGCAGAACACACAAGCGACCAAGTCAGGTTTGTTCATTTGCAGCTGTGGCACAGATCAGTGACAAACAGCATCAATAGACTGCAGAGCGTGTTGTTGAAACTGAGCTGTTATTGTATGAATTCTGTCCCTTTCAAAGTAAAACAAATCCTATAGGAGAATCCCTTTAACTGAGCGTCAGCTTGGTAGAAATAATTCTCCTTCCAAATGAACGCTTTTCTTCTTTTTATTGACTGATGAGCCGACAGACAGTGAAGCAGAACAGCTTCCGTCCAATCTCATGCTCATCACCAGTTACTCTTCACAGCTCAGTTGGTGGGCGAGTCTTTTATTCATCTAGCTTAATTCATGTTTTTGGAAAAAGAAATGGCTATAAAATTACACGATTAAATAATAATTCCCCAGTGTTTATGGGGAATGTGAGCCATCATCATGGAAGAGAGGGGGTGAGATCTAAAATGCTTCCCCCCCTTCTCCATCCCACTCCTACAAGCCGGGCTTAGAGGATCGGACTCTCCACGGTATCCTTCTGTGTGCCAGACTTCACTGGGTTTAACACAAGAAGCACAACTTATTGGATTATAGAGTCCACCGTCTATGCTCATATAACTGGAGGGTGTTTGTGTGTGTCTTAGTGAGTGTGTAGACTGATGGTAAATTTCTATTTACCTGCCAATTTTGTATTTTTTAATTCATTTTGGAAGCCATTCTCTGAATCCAGAGGTTGAAAATTTTGCACTTCCAGGCTCACTGAGGTTTGTTTCACACTGACTGACCTGCTGTTGTCAAATTTCAGTCCTCTGGAAGTTTTTCGTCTGCACGGACATGATAAGTTTTTGGCAAACACTCCCTGCTGATGATATAATGCAGCATAATTGCGCAGAGATTTGCAGCAAAGGTAAACGACTGTGTTGTTGCTCTCTGTTCTATGAAGTTCAAACCTGTGAATCTTTCATAGAGTCGAAAGCCGAAAGGCTGAAATAAATATTTCTACTTTCTTTTCCTTTCATCTGCAATCTGCATTTGTTAATTAATGGAAGTGACAATTAAAATCATGAGAAAATGTACATCTTCAGTTCCTCAGAATATTGGTTTGCAACATTAAAGTAAAACAGAATGAACAGAAAAGTAGCAAAATGTAGCAGTAGTAAACAATGTCGTTGACACCTAAACATACTTTTTAAGTGAAAGTTTGATGTGCTTGTGTTCTTTGTCCCTTAAGTCCTCGTAGGGACTGGTTCAGCTTGACATCATAGAGTTTATCATAAACACTAGGGATGTCAAGAAAACACAGCAGAGAGGAAACAGACTCAGGGGAGTCCAAATGAAAGGTTATTTACACTACACAATTGATGCTGGGTGTATCTGAAAATGAGGGAGAGGATCAATGCTTTGTCCAGGCAAACAAGAGTTGTGACGAATCGAGTTTTTACTTACAGATCCGAGGAGGTCCAGCAGCGTAGAGAGGGGGGTAAGTATCCAAAATGTGTTGGAGGACAGGTAAGTATTTTGCAGGTGAAGACAGAGGGGCAGACAGGTAAGTGGAGCTTTCCAGGGTTAGATGAGCACAGAGGGGGTAAGGATGCTTCCAGGAGGAGTTCATACTAGAGCATTGGTAAGCCCAATTTAGATTCTTCATAACAACAAAGGCACCCATACCAGTAGTACATGATGTTCCAGCAAAGATACTTTTTTTTCTTGGATTTTTTGGTGGTTGTCATCCATCGTAAAGATACATTATCACCATCTACTGTGCTGTAGTGTGGGCCACAGTATGTCTACCCAACTGATCCATATCCTTGTACATAATCCTGTTTCTTTTAGAAGTTTAATAAATGCTTTATTTATCTTTTCATGTTTAGCCAATACCTTATTCATCCTTAATGTCTCCACATCATATTTCCTTAATGCTTGTTTTAACTTTCTCTACTCATCCTACTTTTCACAGTGAATTATTACATGTTACTGCATGCCACACTCACATCTACCTGTTGGTTTACCCACTAAATGCAATGTTTTATTTAACCCTGCATGTCCCAGCCACAACCTCGTCCGCAAAGACCAATTTATCTCAGCACCCATGGAGCTCGTCAGGAAGATCAGGACCAACTGCAGCCAATTAGTTCTGCCGGCCAATCAGGAACTGCAGGTCAGGACACTTAAAATAATCAACAAACACGCTACGGGTTGTTGTAATCATTATGGACAAATGGAAAGAATAGAACACATTTTCTTTGAATGCAATGAATATACACAGGAAACAGAGATATTAATTAGAAATTTGAATAAAATTAAAGTTAGTAATAAAGGAACTGCTTCAAAGATCATCTGGGGATACAATTTTAACAGCATGTTTAGGTTCTTAAAACAAACAGGTAATTTAGGAATAATATAATAAAATTTTAGCATCTGGTCCATACTCCAATCTGGACGGTGCACCTTAAGTTGCCAACTGCCATAAAAATACAAGAAGAAGAAATGCAGAAAAAAAGAACAAGAATCCTGGAGTTCTGGTACCTGACAGCTTGTGCTGCAATGCAGTGGTTCCCAACCCTGGTCCTCAAGGTCTCCTGTCCTGCATGTTTTAGATGTTTCCCTGATTTGACACACCTGGTTTGAATGAATGAGTGATTAACAATCTTCTGAAGAATCTGAAGACCTGCTGAATAGCAAGGAAACAAGTAAAACATGAAGGATAGGGGTCCTTGAGGACCAGGGTTGGGATCCACTGCTGTAGTGGGTGGTGAGAATCAACCAGTAGGTGTTGGTCTGTTTGTAGGTTTTCTTTAGACCTCAGTGTTAAAGCTTCCACATCTCAGTGTGTCCTGGAGGTAACCTGTCTTGACTGGCATCGTCCCTGGTGAAATTGATCTTGTTGTCCACTAAGTTGATCTGTTTTGTAAATGTTTCAACTTCTTTGGCCTCTGACAAAGAGTCACCCATTATCTAAACAAGTGACTTGATAAAGTTCTCTTGTTTACGACTTTCTTTTCTGCTTCCATCATGTAAAGCTGGCCACATGGGGGTAAAACCGGGGATCCAGATCAAATCTATGCTTCTGTCTGTAAAAGTTGGTAAAACTGGGTAAAATCAGATCCAATCGTTTTAAACTTCATCAGAGTCCATGCCTCCAGCAAGCAATCGTGTTTCAATAGACGAGGATCTAGATCCTCTGTACCAAGACAAGTGAAGAATGGGATGATTTTTTACCAGGCAACTCCCTTGTGTATCTTGGAAAGACAATAAATAGCTTCACCAGAGTATAATCTACGGCACAGAGCTCCATCAATCACTTTGTCTTTTTCCCAGACTGCATACAAAAGCTAGAGTTGTCGAATTACTAATCTTTTTGTTTAAAATGTTCGAATACAAGGCAGTGCGCGATATGCATCCTTTCAAGGTAAAATAGTTTTTAATTGTATGAAGGAAACAAGCTTTAATGAGTTCAGTGGTTTTGTTCCCAGTTAGAAATATTACTGTAAAGTAAAAAACATTAATAAAGTAGGCCTAGAAGGAGATTCTCAAACTCTCACATTGCAATATTTTTCTGATAAATCATTTATGAAAACGGCAAAATAAAACTCCTGAATTTATTTTTACAATTTTTAGTTTTGAAGAGCCACCCCAACATTAATAGTGGCCCCTATTTGGTCCCTAATTAGAAACTTTTCTTGAGATGTTGGAAGAAAAAGATAACAGTTATTCTGGATGCTGGATGAAAACTTTACAAATCAATGCCTCTGCTCTACATTACCACACATTTCATTACCTCCTAGACTGCAGAGTTTGATTGTACATAATGAGCAGAGCAGTTGTGATAAAAACAAAAGACTATTATAAGGAAAGTACATAAAAAGTGAGTATTTACAGTAACTGTTTGAATTCAGAGGGTGATGTGTGGTGTAATCCAAAGTGTGCTGCTTGTCTCTTCTTGTGTTGCTTGTTGAGGGGATGAGTGATCACCCTCCTTTGTGCTGAAGGCGACATCCTCGTCCCAGAGACTTTCTACTTTTAGAAGACAAATTTATGTGTCTAACTTTGACGTGCCACCGCACTATTTAAGCATAGCTGCTAGCAGGCCCAGTTTTTCCTCCAGCCTCTCTCCTCCCTGCCTCGTTCATTTGTTTTCCTCTCCTGCTACGCTGTTTTCCTGTAATTTGGACATCTGTCAAGGTGATTTGCCTGCTACCCTGTTGTGTGATTAGGCCACCTTTGCCAAATCTGGGAGTAATATATGAGGACTGAAGCAAGTCCTGACTGTGTAGACAGAAAAGTCTGGCTGCTCCTCATCTTCCAGGTTTAGTAGGGTAATTAAAAAAGCTCCAGGCAATAAAAAAGGGGTGCTGAGATGAAACAAGTTCAGAACATTTGGGTTGTTAGTTGCACACGTGAGCATCATCCTGTCTCAGTCTGTTGTTTTTTTTGTTGGTTTGGTTTTGTTTTAGACCCAATCAACACAGGAACAGCATTTTGTGAATATATACTTTTTTTTCATTGTTTCAGTCTTGAAGCCACTTGGAAGTGATGCTTTTGGACCCTTCAAACTGTCACCCTGGCCCTTTTAAAAAAGCATGATGTCATAGTTCCACCTGTAACCTGACCTACAACCCCAACCGTGACAAACATAACACGATGACAGATTAAATGCTTGCGTTGGTGCTAGTTTTTCAACTACAGCAAAATCTTTGTTTACCATATCATTTCAAGCAACAGACAAGGCTGAAACAGCACGCCCTTAAATAAAACAGGAAAAGAAAACTTATTATTGTACCAAATAATCTAAAGATTTATATCACTTTACTAAACTGCCAACCATATAAAAACAAACGTTGCAAAGATAAATTATGAACATTGAGTAAACATTTAAATCTCTTAAGGAAAGGAAATAGTTTTATAAGACTGTTTCTGGCATAGAACACCACTCACATATATTTTTGGAATAATGTCAAACAAGAAATAGATTAAAAAACAAAATGCAAATATATCACTAGACCCATTGATATTTTTTTTGGGAAGTACAATTTAAAAATATATACCTCAAAAATAAAGTACATTTTACTTATTATTATTATTTGTAAATCAAATGATAATGGTCAACTGGAAGAAAACAGAACCCCCAGCTGAGAGGGTGCAAAGACTGAAATGGTTCTACATACTGTATTAGAACAAATGACTGCAGGTTTAAAATAGAAAATGGATGTCTTTAAAAACGTTGGACAAGTCTGAATCCAAGTTTGAGAAAATAATGTGGGATGTGAGCTAATAAAATGTGAAATGGTGGTGCACATGTGTAAAAAACTAATAAAGGTGGCTTGAAATTATATAACGTCTTATCAAGTCCTGTCCAACTACAAAGCACTTGAATCATTCACACACGGACGGTGGTAAGCTACAATGTAGCCACAGCTGCCAGGGGGCACACCGACAGAGGTGGGGCTGCCAGTAAGGCGGGTGAAGTGTCTTGCCCAAGGACACAACAACTGAGACGAATGGAACGGGGGGATATAACCAGCAACCTACCGGTTACTGGACAACTTCCCTAACTAAAGTTGGTTGAATTCCTCTTGTATATGTACCTTTGCTCATTGTGTAAAACCTGTTTTATGCTTGTTTTGATTGCTTGTGCAGTAGTGAATCATAAGATCACGTCAGAGAATGTTTTGTAAACAGATGAAAAATAAACAAAAGTTCCAAAAAAGGCTGTATTTTATGTATGAACACTGTGAGGTAAAAGCTTCCCTCCGTCCCTCTATTCTGTGCCTGAATTGTCCCTTGTGTCTGAGTATTTGTACTGAATCGATTCTCAATTAACGTGACACAAATGTGCACAAAAGATGTTTGGACACTAATTGTCTTCTCCATTTTTGTCTTTTTTTAATCTTGTGTTTACATTTTAAAGCATCCAAGTCTGTTTTTGTTGTATTTTTGTGACTTTGTTAGGCCTGCATGGTTACTGCTGCATTTTGGTTTGTTTTTATTACAATGTTGCCAACTTAGCACCTTTGTAGATATATTATTATCAAATATTCAGACCACTCTAGTAAATCTTTTTTTTTTCTTTTAAATAAAAACAACTCATGACAAAACTAGAGACTTTTTGTGGCGTTACTGAAAACCTTTGGAGACTGACACAAAAGCACACTAGCAGGTGCAGCACTGAACCCCTCTCGGGTTTTATTGCACTCACCAGTGGTCCTGTCCGGTTGCAGCCTCCCACCCAGCTGAACATAGAGCAAGACATGTTCAACACTTTGTGTCTAGATTTAAAATTAATCATATATGCATGAAGCCGACTACGACTGATTTTTGGTGAAAATTTGCAATATTTTTTGTTTAAAATAAATATCTGTACAAAAATAACTCAGACCATCTCTTGTGTCGGTTTTGTTAGTCCTAAGCCCAGATATGTAGGAGTTGTGCCCACACTGGAACTCCAGCATTAGAAAACCATAATAGGTCATATGCCACCTTCTACGAAGGATGCCAAAAATAAAAAAATGTAAAAAAAAGCTCAGATAAATAAAAAAGGTTTGAATTGTTTAATTAAAAAATAATTATAATAAACAGACAAAAAATTAGAGATATAAACGTATTCCTCACTTTTTGTCTCACTCTTTTCCTCTCTGGCCAATAATACAAATTAGGTGATGACATCATTTAGTGACTTGTTTCAGGACAGCCAATAGGCGGAGTCTGCAGTGCTAGAAAAAAGTTTAAGAAAGACTGTTTTGAAAAGACGTCATTTACACGTGGACGGTGCTTTAGTCTCATTCTCATGCAGTGTCCCAGTAACGTCGTCTCATCACGCAGTCTGTTCAGCTCTCCCGGGGGTGGGGGGTAATTAACCTCCTGCTGCTAAAGCTGTCATACCTTGCAGTCATACACAAACTCTAAAATTTGCAGAAGCCCAATGCTTCACTTCTTTTATTTTATTAATTTTTTTTTTTTCTGTGGAGGATTGGGGTTTCTGTGTGGGGGTGGGGGTCCAGGCATGGAGCCCAGGTGCTCGGAGTGAAAACGCACAGCTTGCAACAAAAAGACAGGGAGGGAAGGGGGAGCATTGCTGATTTCAGATTTGCTTTCTGATCATGTTTCATTCTGAGCGCTACTAATTTGTTCATCCCCATAATGAACAATATTGGCAGCATGGCATTAACCCAGCACTTGAGTTTCCTAATGGCCAACGTCACGCTCCTGCGAGCTCACAACCTACTGTACAACTCTGCTGCAATCAATACGGAATCATTTCACCACCAACTTCATTCAAAGTGTCTCTCTTTCTTTAATATTCCAGGATCAACACACTAAGGGTTTGGGCTTTCAAATTGATGATGCAGAGCTCTTTAATCAAACCCGTCCTTCTGTGGTAAAGTGCAAATTAAATTCTTCACAGTTAATGGTAATTTGAAGTTATTTCTGAGCTCAATCATTTAATAAAGTCTTTGTTTAGAGCAGCTGTCACACTGCAGTTCCGTCAGTTTACAGTTTACTGTCTATGTGTTGATGGTTGTGTCATGAAGAACTGCTACAAGTTAGTTCTCTCAGGTGTGTGTTTTGTTTTCATGTTAGAAAAAAATCTCCATCACTGCAGATTTGAATGAAAGTCTTTGAAATTAATCATTAGCGGTATTATAATAACTGGTTAACTTTTTGAGCCAACCCAATTTGAGCAACTTCTGGAAACACAAAAATAACTAATAAAATTTTTTTTTTTACGGATATTGAGCTAAAATCTAAAACTAAATTTGTTGGAGTAGTAGCTGAGAGTCCTTCCTAATGCATACCCCAAGGGTTAACTGTTGCTTCAAATGTTGACAATAAATATTGAAATCCACACTATGTTAGCAGAATTTCTCCCAAACTACTGGAACAATTCTAATAAAACTGGATACCTACAACTGATTAACTTTTGGAGTCACCCCAGTTTAAAATGGCCACAGCTAAGAGGCTTTATAAAACCAAAAAAGGTATAATTTAGTCATTTTGATACGTATGAAGCTAAAACATTGAGTAGTTGTACCTGAGAACCATTACCAACATACACTCACCGGCCACTTTATTAGGTACACCATGCTAGTAACGGGTTGGACCCCCTTTTGCCTTCAGAACTG
>JARVJO010000394.1:19650320-19685882 GCA_031762555.1 Cynodonichthys magdalenae | reverse complement strand
TCCTGTCGGATGTGGTGCCCGGGGTGATCATGCTGAAGTGCTGCATCTCCATCTCCATACACCTGGTCATCCATCTCCGCCACATGAAATCCAGCAACAACGGCACCCACCCGCCAAAGCTCGGCTCTCAGATGAGGGTCATCCAGATGTCCCTGCTTCTCGTGGCTAACTTCATTATTTACTTTGTGATCGACGTGTATGCAAACTACCAGTTTGTAGTTTACCATGACACGTCTATGGGCTTCACATTCTTTATCACATCAATCTACACCACGGTCACCGCCATGGTCCTCATCTACGGTAAAAAGAGCCTTTGGAAAACTTTAATACACGACCTGAACAGCTGTCTGGACGAGTATCCATGTTTGTCTTGTCTGAAGCTGCCAGAACACAAGACTACATCCCTAACTCCTGCAACAGTCAAGAACTGAAAAACCTCATGGTCATCTGAGCTAACCTACTTTCTGTAGATATTCTTGACATCCTGCTGAACCGAAGAGTTTTGCTGCCTTGACTTGTTATTACAGGACAGGTAGAGCTATTTGAGTGACGCATGCAAAGCACGATTTTATCACAGAACACTTGATAAAAAATGAATTTTTCAGTGAAACAAATAATAGTCGTGCCTGCAAAATCTATCTCCTGAGCACGGTTGCCTGGACATGATGTAAGTCTGTGCCCATCTGAAATGTTAAAAAATACATGCAACTGCGGTGAGAGTACAGAGCATATTAATAAAACACTACAGTACACACAACTTGATAGTTCTTTTTTTATTTATTTATTTTTTTGCCCTGGCAGGGGTTTCTCAGAGGGCTTTCCTCGACCAGGTCCCAGGTTGTTGAAGCGGCACGCAGGGATCACAGCAGCAGGCTTGTAACTGGAGTTATGCCAGGCCAAAAGGCTTCCGAGTGACAAAACAGCAACTCCCTCCTCTCTGTGTTTGTTACATTCCCAACAGGAATGTGTGTCCCTGCAGTTTGACAGCTTGTAGGTGTGACGGCTGTAACCACATGTGTGGTTGAAAAGCTGGGTGTTGCTTAAAAGTGCACTCGCTCGTGCCCAACAAACCTTCAGTGAGCAAACAGACTTAGAAAAAAAAAAAGAAAAGAAAAGGCACCAGACGACTTTGCGACATTCCATTAGTTCACACCCTCTGGCACCACCTAGTGAGGTTCAAAGCAGAGATACAATAATAAAGTTTAATCCCTGTACATGCAGAGTGCTGGGCTGCCGCCAGCACAGAAGTGGACAGAGTAAGAGAGGGCATATTTTTTCTTTGATGCAGGGGAATTAAGTCGGGCGAGGCCTCTGCTTTCATTACTCAAACTGCTGGAAGGAGCTGAACATGACAGAGGCAGGAGGGAGGTCAGCAGGAGAAAATACTGCCTGTGATTCACACACAAAATTATGATTTGTGTTATTTACATTATAGGGTTGTTTATGCAGAGTGAACAGGAAAATAAAAGAACCTTTATAGGCATTAACACTACCAAAGGTTTACTAAAAAAACATTACTTTTCTCTTTGCATGCTTCCATTTCACTGTTACGCTGATGACTCACCGATGAATCTTCATCTAAAAAAAAAATGCCTCAACGTGGAGCTTATTGGATTGTCTTGGTGAGTTAAATCAGGTAAGAATCTGAACTTTCTTCACCTTAATGAAAGAGAAATAGAAGTACTGCTCATCAGCTGTCCATCACACGTCTCACAGTAAAGATCTTGGATCTGTGGAGTTTTAGAAAACATCCTTTGCAAAGAAACTGTTTGTTTTTTACGGCACCATTTTCAAATAAATACTGTTGTCTATTTCTTACAGCTGAGAGATGTTTTTTTTAATTCACTGATTCTGAAAAGTATTAGACCAGTAAAACCACAGGAGACAGGCACCAGGTCCCTGCAACCCTGCATGGAAAAGTGGATAAATGTTGCTGTAACAGTAGGGGAGACCGGGGATGGTTGTAACACTTTTTGCTTCACCATATATAACTTCATGATTTTTGGAGATAGAGTTCTCAAACTGTTATACAAAATACCTTTGTGTTTACTATAAATGGTACTGATTGAAAATCCTGTAAGTAGATCATTTAGTTTGTGACTTAATATCAAAGACACAAATGCTTTTTGTCACAACTTACCCCAGTAGTGGGGCAGGTTGTAACACATGCTGGGGTGAGCAGCAACAATAAGCCAAAAGAAGCAAAAATAAGTTTATTTGAGGGATTCAACAAGAACAATGTTTTTTGTCACTTTTTTCGAATAATTTCAAACACCCATTTTAGTCTTCTCTGGCTAACGTGTCAGTCATGCAGGGCCAACCCATAGACGTCTGCTGCTAGACTCAAACAGTCATAAGATCTTTTCTCGTGCCTCAGAAAACTCTGCTAGTTCTGTAAAATCACTGATAAGATCACTGGATCCGTGTTTCCTCAGAGTCAGTAGTGATTTGCAGTATCTCATCAGCGTAACGTGGCAAATTCAGGGCTGTATTATAATGTTACAACCCGCACCTGTCAGCCTTTGTTTAGCTGTATTAGCATTGTGCTTTGAAATTAGCTGAGGAAAAAGGCATCACATTTTGCTTAAGAAGATACATTTTTAACTTACAGCCGTTTTGAGATGTAACTGTGCGGGCATCAAACAAAATATACATTTGGTCAAAAAAAATGACTTGCTTACCTCAAAATCAGTTTTTTCTCATTAAAATTTGAACACACCAACAATACATAAATAAAAATGCTTCTAATACCTGCTGATATAGGTTTTCTTTTGTTTTGTTTTTTTGAAAACCGTTCCACCTGTAAGTTGATTTTGGTTCTTTAAATCGATTTGGCAGAGAAATCCTATGTCCCGTGCAGCTTTGGGAATTATTTATTAACTTACATCTATTTTCACAGTGGGAGGGTCAGATTTACAATTTCAGCCTAAATAATTAAGTAAAATTGGGGTTTCAAAAAGGGGACACATGAATTTTGAATGTGTATCATTTTTCTAAAGGAGACAAAAATATACTCAGTCTTCACACTCTGGTCAGCTTTATTTAGTTTAATATAACTAATCAGTTATAGACTCTTGAGAAAAACAGAAAGTATATATTTGCAAAATTCAAACAAATATTAAGATTAAGTTATCACTATGCCACTAATTTACATTCTTATTTTATTCTAATGTTTTGCAGGTATCTGAGCAGTCACAGGTGAGATGTGTCAGAAACATGACTGAGAAAATGGCTCTATCCTTTGCTGAAGTTTTCTTTTACCTAACATAAAAAAGTTGGCTCTTAAAACTGAATAATAATCTAAAACAAATGTTTTCTAATGAACGTTTAAAGCTGAGGTCTTCAATTATTGGGTCACAACCCGTAGTGGGTCTGTGGAGGTACTGCAGGAGGGGGTCAAAAGATATTTGATTAATTAGACTTTTTTAATTATTTTTTTTTACTTCAAGGTTAATAGTTTAATTTTATGCAAAATAACCAGACAGTTTGTTCATTGCATTGTTTGGCCATCACACACTTTTGTATTTAAACTTATGTTAAAACATGGAGGTATATATTTTACTCTACATTCAAATAAAAATGTGTTAACTTAGTATCAAATGCACAATAATAGGATGGGTTTCATGTAGTACATATCTCCTCAATTTAAAGTGTTTATTCACATGTTTTAAAATCAAATGATTTCTTTCCTTTTCAAATAACACACAAAGATTTAGAAGTTTCTTGCTGTTTTTATGACTTAAAATGTTTCCAAATCTTTACAGTAAAGTTATTTGCTGTAACACAGCAGGTGTGGCTCACTCTGCAGGATTTTTTTTTATTCAAACATGCTTCCTATGTAATTTTATCTCCAAATCATGCAGGAGTACAGTGCATTTTTATGCAACACTGGCAGCAGTGTTCCTTTGAAAAATGCATTCGGCTCCAGAGAAACGGCTCCATGTGTCGCAAGGACAAACAAAGCGCCAAGCTGAGCCTAAAGTTTATGAGCGTAAAGTTAAACATGCACACAAAACCCAGAGAGGCAGAGCAGAAACAGAGCGGAAAAACAGCAGGTGAAACTCCAGCACTGAGCTGAAAGGAACCCACACAGATAATAAGCTGCTAACTGACTGAAGAAGAAGGCAATATGCTGCAAAACACTTCCTGTAGCTAAGCTTGGTTTCCCATCACCAACACTGGAAAAGTAACTCCATTTTACAAGAAAACAAGGAAATTGGATTTTGTTCAACACTTTATTCTGTGATTTGGAGACAGTCACTGCTGTGAAACAGTTCCAAAGAGATACTGATTATTGATCATCAGAAGCATTTTTTAATCTTTTTGGACCAGAGATACTGCTTTTTTATATTATTTCAGACTTGTTTTATTTTTCTTCTGATACACTAAACCAAATTGATCTGAGTCTTTTATGCTAAATTCTATTTGTAAGAGAGACTACTTATCCACGGTCAGGTTGCAAAGGAAACAGGTTCAGGAGGGAACTAAAACATCCATCTTCATCCCAAACATTTTCAGGTCAGAGAAGAAACAAAATCTCTCCACTGAGTTCTTGGTCTGATCAGAGGACATCCTAATCAGATGCCAGAACCACCTCAGCTGACTTCTTTTGATGCAGAGAAGCAGCAGCTCTGAGCCCTAGTCAGCCATCAGCTTATTTCAGCCACTTGTATGTGTGATTCTGTTCTTTTTGCTTCTGATCAACCTCATGACCACAGGTGAGGGTTGGACTTAAGACCAGTGAATCAAGGACTTTGGCCACACTTCTTCATCATGACAATTCAGACCCTCATTAATAAAGACGAGACTCCCTTTCATCAGTCCATAATTAGGTTGAACTTTAACACCTGACTCACTCTCTTTGAGATTTTTAGATAAAACTGTTCCCTAACTGCGACTACTTTGGAGATTTTTGCTCCAGTTAGGTCTCATCCTTAGACAGAAAAAATAAGAAATTTCTGTTGGTGTATAAAAGAAATACTAAACTACTTAGAACAAAAAAAAATTTTTTGAAATTATATTTAAAAGAAATAAAAATAAATGTATAAAAGGCACAAAGTGTAAGTTAAATGTAAATTTTGACAGATGCTGTAAAAAATATGTGATAAATGTAGAAAAAGACCGAAGCAGTTTAGAAACAGTGGTTCTCATATAAAGATCAGAGGATATTGTTAAATAATTTAAGGCATCTGGAAACATATAGTGTAGTCAGACCAATTTGTATTCCAGATTTATTTTGAAAGGAATGGAGGCTTTGTGCTCCGCAGAATGAAGAATGAACCATTCATCCCCCGTTCCTGACAGAAAGTCCAAAAACCTGTGATAATGTGGGCTCATATAAGAATTTTTTTTAAATAAAGTTTATATTTTATACTTTTGTGATGGCGGTATTTGTGCAGAAAAGTACTCTGATATTTTAGAGCAACAAACTTTGTATGCTTGATGTCTTTTTTTATAGAAGTCCAACAAGACAAAATGGAACCAGGGACTGCACACTTTACTTTGAGGGGAGGAGGAGACTGACCTACCTGAAGTTCTGACTTCTCCGTGGTTAAATGTTTTTAATTCTAAACAAAAATCATCATATTGTTGCACGTATTGTGTTAATAGGAAAAATGGACGCTACGACAGTCAATGCTTGTTCAAATTTACTGTATTATAAGCAGGGCTCTAAAGGTTGTAAACAATTAATATCTTACCTGTAGTTCTTTGATCCAACCCAGTTTGTAAAAATAAAGTTTATTTCCGACTGGATAGAGGAGCTAATTTCCAGTTTGAACAAGATCCAATCTCAAACATTTTTCAGCAGTTCCTGCAAATGATAATATATGGATTTTCATATCTGTCAGTTTAAAAGTAAATCATTGTTTACATAGATGTCCATAGTTGTTTGCAAACAAACAAAATGACAGCAGCTGTAGCATTAACACTCCAGCCTGGAACACATACAAGAAATTTCCATCATATTTATGACAGAATAACTGATTAATGCAAAAACTGACTGAGTGTAAGGGTTCATAAAAATGTGTGTCCATGATTTATTTTATAATGGATCGAATATTTGAGATTGGAGCTGATGTAGAGTGACAGCATTTCATTTGATCTAGACCAGCTGAGCAATCCTGGTCCTTCAGGGCTGCAGCCCTGCATGTTTTACTTGTTTCCCTGCTCCAACACACCTGACTCAGTCACTGAATTACCTCTTCCAAGTTCTGCAGGAGCTTGATAATCACCCATTCATTCAAATCAGGTGTGTTGGAGCAGAGCAACATAAAACATGCAGGGCTGCGGCCCTCAAGGACCAGGATTGCCCACCCCTGATCTGGACGCCTCTCAGAATAGTCACTAGCTTATTAGCTTAGTCAGAAATAAGTCATTTCTCCAAACTGATTGTTCAAAAAACTATCCACAGCAGGTAAGATATTGTTTACAACCTTCCAAAAGATCCCCCCACTTCAAAAGAGCTGAACTACCACTTTAAGTTGCAACAAACCCTCCAGGTTGTATGGAGTGCACTTGAGGTAAAAAAGAAAAAAAAAAAAGTTATTTTTCTTTAAAACCACCTCTACCTCTTTATTTTATTTTCTGAAGCTGTTTGCATCATTTTTGAAGAAAAACACTTGAAAATGCTTTCTACTGTGTGCTGTTTCAAGGCAAAAGGGACGGTGTGTCCTCACTTTTAGAAAGAAAACACTCGAGGGCAGAAGCAGATGTGTCCCTGCAGTAAAGCCAGTCGACCAAACGCAGGGCAGACATCTTTAATAAATGTGAAAAGAACAATATGTTTAACAATCAATACTCGATCTCACCAGTATGAATACATAAACCTACTACCTCCTGACCAGCGTTTCCACCGAGTGAACGCTTCAACAAATGCTTCATCGCTCCTGAGATTTCCAGGCAGAGTTATCTCCTGTGCCTCCCTGTCTGACAGGAGGGTACAGATCATTAACATTTCCGATTAGCAGCACCAGAAGCCATCACACACTCACCATAAACAGCTTATAAACCCTTCCATACATAATGACTCCCAGTGAATCACTTACCTACATCTAACCTTTTGTATTTGAAATGTATAAATCACCAGTTTTATGCCACCTTGTTAGACTTGTTGAGCTTAAATGTGTCATCTGTCGGCGCATCAGCATTCGAATCACAGTCTGTGAACGTGCAATGCTCCCTAATGCTCCTAATCAATCATGTTTTTTGTGATTACAGAATTGGATTTCAATATTAAAAGAGCACTTCTTTCTAATATTTATGTATATTAATCACAAATGGGGCTTGGCTTTTCAGAAAAGTCTTTATTTCAGTTCAGTCAACAGGTTTGTTTGTTTAAAAAAATATCATTATACATCTCTGGAGGCGTTGTCGCAAATAATCTGAAGCTCGTTTAGAAAAGCGTTCTGTACAACCACTTTAATCCCTTGTAATACAATTTCACTTTAAACATAGAAAAATAAAGACAACTTACTGTAATTATAATTTGATCATTTAAAAACACTGCAGCTCTAAAGGCACGTCGTCTTTTTATTGCTCCATAAAAAAAAAAAAAAGGAAAAAAAACATTTAGACAGTGCAAAGGAAAGCAGAATGTTGTATTAAAAATGCACTGCCTGTTCACACAGGGTGTGCATGTTTGAGGAAAAAAAAAATCCATATTTTGAAATTTTACAAGTAAAATGATTTAAGAAAGAATTAAAAAGACACCGGGATATTAAAACCAAACAAATGTGATCCACAACAATGTTTTAGTTTGCTTTATGAAGAATTTACAGTTCAGTGAATTCCAAGTTTAACAGATTTAAAAATGTATGTATTTTTTTTAACTTATGAAAAGACAATAAATATTTACCTGGAGTCTGAAGCAGGAAAGTTTAGATTACAAGGATTATAGTTTAGTTTGGAGAAACAGAAGCAGAAAGCAGCCACTCAGGATGAGAACAGTTTCAATGTTTCATTCATTTCTTTCTGTTCTGGAACGTGTTCAGGGTGAGCAGAAGAGTTCACCCTGAACACACACCTGAGACAGCCGGCTCACGATCAATGGAAAACTCAGAATTACCCAAATGTGCATCTTTTCTCTATTACACCACCACACCATTTGTTAAAGGGATAATATGTCCATTTATGAACTGAGGTTAACAGTTATGAATGTTTGCTATCTTACCTGCCGTAGATAGCTCATTGAAATATCTCATTTTGGAAAAAAAATTATTTATTTCTGACCGGACTGACGAGCTAATCTGAATGCATTGCTGGATTGCTGCAGTCTTGAGACAATCTGAAAAATAAAACAAAACAAACCCACAGCAGATCATGCAGACACTGTTTTATAGACGTTTACACTGCAGCCAATTACACAGCTATTTAAAAAGAATTGGGGTTATTTCCAGGCTCAAACAGCAGCGAAGGCAGCTAGGTTTAGCATTTACAGCATAGCTTGGAAATCCGGTGAGAATTTCAAAAATCATATATTTAAAACTGACAGCAATGTAAAGATTGAAGTATTAGTGTTTGCAATAATGGATTTTAAATTTTAGAACATTTAGAAAATTAAAGAACAGGTGTAATAACAAGGGCTGCATTCCAATTCAGCAGCTACACCGGCTGGTTGTTCTGTGAAAGGATTTCTCAGCGGAACTCCTTCTAAATGGAACACAGCCCGTCTAAATAACTTTGCACCCTGTTTATGTTTTTAGGTCGACATGTTTGCCACGATCCACTCCAGTCCTGTCTGCATTCAGACTAGCCGTTAGCTCGTCAGTCCTGTGGGACGCGAACTGTGTTTCTGTAAACTGAGGTCAACCAAAGAGCTACAACATGTAAGATATTTTTGCTTAGAACTTTTCCACAGAACTCAGTTTCAAAAAGTTCAAAACGATTTCTTCAAAAATTTAAATAAACAAATTGACTTAATAAGCTCCATAGCCATTTTCTGGGGAATTTAGTGGTTGCCTCATTAAACACTATCTATTTTTATTTTTTTACTTGACACCAATTATTGATGCTTTAACTAAGAATTACAGATAAACTGATTTTGTTACCTTGGAAAAAATCTCCGCTCGTTGTTTCCTGCTGTTTACTGGCTCCAGATACATATTTAATGTACCGACTTGACAACCCTATCAAATATCTTTCAACCAGAGGATGAATGCCTTGAAGGGAAACAGTTCATCCACGTGACACCTCCCTCAGCGTGATGTAGTGTATTTTGGAATCATCAGGTACAGTACTGAGTTCATTTCAAACAATAAAACAATTGCAGAATCTGCACCACATTCATTAATGCCATCCAGTGTCTCTGAAACCGTGTGGTTTTGGAAAGTTGCTGTGCTCATACTAGGAAACACAAAATAAGTACACATCAAACAAACAGTAACCTTCTACACACTGTGTTCCCTGCTCCTAATCAAGTTTGACATTTATCTAATGCAGCTTTTTTTTTTCCCTGATCATATATGAAATGCTGTTAAACAGCCAGAAGGAGAATGATTCATCCAGTGTCACTCCATACAAACATAAACATAAAATATTACATTGTACCATTATTCATTTCTTTTCCCTGCACGGATTAAAAAAAAAACACACCATAGTGAGTTAGCTTTAAAAAGCAACTCTTTCATTCTCTTAATAAGCTGAATCCAAGACTGTCCCTAAAATCGACCCAGAATCAAACATCTGTTTCTGCGAGCCTGCTTTTCCCTTCAGCTTCATCCCAAAAACATGGTTTAAATTTGAGAACAGAGGCCTGTTTGGAAATGTACGCGACCTGAAAGAGAGAATTTACTGCAGCAGAAAATCTTCCCCACGTTCCTTCTGTCTGAGTCCTCGCTGCAGCGTTCCCACAATGTCGCGCAAAAAAAAAAGAAAGAAAAAAAAAAACAACCCAGTGCTTTCATCACAGTCAAATCAGAAAATTATTGAAAGTTGGAGGCCTATGCGTAGGTGAAGCCTTACTGAGGGGGGTGCTCCTATGAGGGGAACATTGACTTTCGAGTCTTTGGAGGCGGTGGAGGAGGCTTGCTCTCGATTTTCATTGGTAACGGAGGAATGAACTGTGGGGAAGAAAAAGAAAAAAAAAAACACGAAGAGAGTTTGTGTTAGGACTTTAAATAAAAATAAAAACAGAATATTTTAACGTTTACTTGTCATTAAATATGCATTAGCAATGGGTTGTTATTTTCTCTGAGCAGATGTACCTCTGAAGACAAACCAGGGTTGTCAATCTCATGCGGATGCTTCTTCGGAGGCATGGGTGGGGGGGTCCCTGGGGTGTCAATAGTATTGGCATCGTTGTCACTGAGGAGTGATGAATAACCTAGTGCAAAGGAGAAGGAATAAAAGCTTTTCAGACCACATTGCATCTGTGAGTATGTGTGACCTGATTAGGTCTGCAGACCAGAATGTGCTTACACAAAAACAGTCTGCAAGAAAATCCTCCTTTTTACTGTGAAAAGTCAAACTTTAAGAGAAGGAGAGATAGAAAATGCTGGCATGTGCTGCGGTGCTCGTCAGAAGACGGGTTCTTTTGCTACGTACTGGAACTGCGCGGCGTGTGTGGAGTGTTTGGAGAGGCAGGAAGCGGGCTGAGAGGGTTCGACAGGCTCAGATGCGATGAAGGCCCCTGGAACAGGGAGAGGGTGAGGCGTCGGTCTCCCAGTTGTAAACTTTTGGGTCTCTGCTGTTTATCTGAAGAATTCTGGGGGATAAAAGATCAGAGTAAATAAAAACTATGGCTCACTCTTTACAATTAAACCTAAAAGCATAACCTTCAGTGTAAAGAAAAATCGATTGTATACTCCACAAATAAAAAGGCCCTACCTCGTCTGTATCTGACTTCCTCTCCAGCAGGACTTGGGATTTGCTCACGCTCCACTCCTTCCTGTTCTTTCTAGCGATTCTGTTGTCCTCCTCAGAGCGGGACAGAACAGAAGCCCTGCGATCACTAGAACAAGACAGCAAGGAACGGTTTGTGAATGACCCGAGGCGGAGAAACGGAAGATAAACCCTCTATAAAAAGTAGGAGAAAAGGGTCCGCTTTGAACAAAATGTTTGAAAATGAGAGGAAAACACGGGGACTCACTCTTGGGAGGAAACAGGTCCATCTGAGGATGCCGAGCCACTGGAGAGGCCGGAGGAGGCGGTGGACAGGGTCGATGCGGTGGACATGCGACGCAGGGTGGAAGACAGGATGTAGGGCATCACGACGGAGCCCACGCGACTCTTCTTCTTCTCAGTCAGGGAGCAGGGCTGAGACACACAAATGGGATTAAGCATCAACGGGGGATCTTGGCAGGGAAGATGCCAAGTGACAGGCAAAGCGCAGGTTGCAAAAGCCTGGCTAAAGGAAGATTTATGGTCCTGGGCTAATATAATGTACACTCCGCTTTGAATGAGAAGCATTTGATAGGAAGGAAAGAGGGCCAATAGCTAGACTTGGCACCCTCTTGCATTAAATTGAGTTTGCAGTTGGCAACGCACCAACGTTATGACACCATAAAGAGACTCCACTTTCTCCCGAAGGTCTTGGAAGCAAGTGACCAGATGATTGTGCAAAGGCTTCAGCTGCTCTGTGGCTTTCTCCCCGTGGATTCGAATCCCCTCCTCCAGTAGAGGGATCTGTTGGGGGTGGGGGCGACACGTTAGTCAAGCATATATGCGACTGTGTAAAAATGTCAGCGAAGGTGAAAGAATCTACCTGCAGGGCGATGAGATGTTTAAGGGCCTCGATGTGTTCGTGGTCACCTGGGTGCTTCTGGATATAGGTGTCTGTGAAGAACGCCTGCAGAGGAGGAGAACTGGGTGACATCTGGGCGTTTTAAGCTCATTAGAAACAGCAGCAGGGACGTCAGCAGAATACTACTGTTTTACAAAAAGGCCACACACAACTTTGTAACTCCTAAGAAAATAAAAGACTAACTTTTATTTGCTGCCTTAATATGTTTGCCTATTTTTGTTTAGCTGTTAGCAAAATATCTCAAAAACCACTGAGCAATTTTGAATGGAACTTGCAGAAAGTGCATGTTCATTTAAAACTAATTACCATCTGAAATCAACCCGATTAAAAATGACCATTTACCGGTAAGTCTATTGAATTAAAAAAAACAACACAAAAACGTCTATAACTATGTTAATTTTACAAAAAGTGACCTGCAATTTAGTGTGGTAGTAGCTGGGAGTGATCCCCAACACTTACACTGAGCTTTAACACAAGATCTGTTCTTTTTTTCCATTTGAAGTCAAATCTCTAAGCAAATATCTCATGAATGATGATGGATTTTAATGAAACGTTCAGAATATAATCATCAGAAGGACGTTTACGTTCCACTTTTGGCCCCAACCCATTTCAAGATGACCACCGCACTCAAATGACTTCAGAAAACACAGAAAGTGGTTATACAGTTACTGTGTGGTTGTAGCTGAGAACCATCTACAACACATGGATTATTTGATATTCATTGTGAGATTTTTGCCTATAACTTTAGCATAAAATCTCCTGAACCACTGGATGGATTTCAGGGAAAAAGTTTTTAAATTAACCAACACAAACATAGAACACGGTCAATTTTACAGATATTGAAATTGAATCTGATTTGGTAGTAGCTGAGAGTCATTAACGACACTCTGAGTCTGAGTGATACATGAGATCAGAACTCAGCATATTCTTATTATTATATTAAACTCTAGCATGAAAGGGGACAATGCCATTTCTGAGCGTGAGAACATTTCTGAGGAGAGGAGACGTGCGCTGATGCTAATTTCTAAATACGAGGGTTTTGTACAGAATCAAGTTGATGAGCCACACAATGAAAATCCGTAAGACAGTTGTGGAAGCTAAATTTAGAGCAGAGGTGATGACGGTCTGTGAGCTGCAGTATGGTTTCATGCCAAGAAACGGCACCACAGATGTCATCATTGCTTTGAGGAAGGCTGATGGAAAACTACAGAGAGGGTCAGAGAAACCCTCATTGTGTCTTTGTGGATTCAGGAAAAACATGACAGGGTGCTGAGGGAGGAGCTGTGGTGTTGGATGCATGTGTGTGTGTGAGGAAATCTGGAGTGGTAGAGAAGTATGTTAGACTGGTTCAAATGGTGAATTTTAAATGGATTGTAATTATATAGTGCCTTTCTAACCAACCTGAACGCTCAAGTTGAGAAGGAGGCAGGTGGAACAGTGAAACTACAAGGAGCAGAGGTTTCAAATGTGCAGGACTTCAAATACTTTGAGTCGTCTGTCCAAGAAAACGGAGAGCGTGGTAAGACCAGATGGTTTGGACATGTCCAGAGTTAGGACAGAAGGTTTATTGGTAGAAGGATGTTAGAGATGCAGGTGCCAGGAAAAAGAAACAGGAGATACTGTAAATGGATGCAGTTAGAGAGGACAGAGTGAGATGGAGGAGGATGACTCACTGTGGGGACCCCTGCAGAGGGAACAGCCGAAAGAAGAAGCAGAAAATGACGAAGGCACGAAAGGGAACAGCTTTTAATTAGCCCAGCTTTCCATGTTTGATGACATTATGTGCTTAACAAGATTCAGTAAACACCTAGGATTCCAGAAAAATTGTGCCGCCCCCAAACAGATACACTGTGAAATTGTTTTTTGGTTTTTTTTGAGCTCCTCTGTACTCTTGCATAATATATTTAATGAATATTTTTTAGCATGGGCGTCGTTCGGTCTGAGCCTCTGGAGCGGCAGCCCCAAAGGTTTTCTCAACAGCTCAGAATCTCAACGAGAAAAATTCAAAACAGATTCACTCCAAACATGCATCGGACCCTTTTGAATAATATAAAATCTGATGTTTGATTAAAAACAAACCAGAAATCGAAATTTCAGTGCATCTCTATTTTATACAGGCAGCACCTTCTGTGCTGCATAGTGCTGCCAAAGCTGAGCTGCAGCAGGGAGAGAGAGGATGATCAAGTCCATTGGACTGAAATCATTAGCATAAAAGGGAAGCTCAATTGTGTTACTGATAATAAAATGATTGGTTTAAGGAAGAATGTGGGGTTAAATAAGGAGGTGTTATGGAAGAGGTTTCCTGTCATTGTGGCAGCAAACAGGTACTGCTTCCTTTACAAACTCAAACTCGAGGAGAAACCTTCATCCAACCAGGCTGCATCAATGGTTTTGTTACAAATGGCATAATTTTATGAAAACAAGTACTTCTAAAGCCAGTTTTTATAAATATATAGTTATTTATTTTAGATAGGCTGATTAAATTTCAAAACTGGAAATTATGTTAAAGCAGGTGATTGGAAAATTGCAAGTGGAAAAAAAAAATTATATCAAATTAACAACATTGTTCACAATTTGAAATGCACACTGTTCAAGGCTCAACAAACACTGGAAATTAATTGTTTACAGCAAAAAAAAAACAACTTAAAAGTTACTAGTTTTTGTGTTGAAATAAGTTATTAAGTCTGAGTGGACAAATAAAAAAATTCAAGACCTTGCATTCCTTAAAGCGATCACTCCATCTTTAATGTTAAGGTTTTAAATGGCATTGGTGCCGTTTTGCTCAACGGTTGTGGACAACATTAAAGACGTCATGTAATATCCCATAAAGTCACACTCAGTAGGTGTTGTTAATACCACCACATCTAATTTCAGATCATTATTTGTAAAATTCGCTGATTGATAATTCTTCTGGAGTCGGCTGATGTTGACCAGCTGTGGATCTTCAGTTGAATTGACTCCAACAATTAATTAGTTGTGAATATAATTATATTTGAACAGGAGGAGAAGAAGGAGATGAAGAGCGAAACAGAGGTGACACCATATGTGACCAATCACATTAAATCAGGAATAAAGTTGGATTCAGTCAAACTAAAAAAAGCAGATTTTCATTTTGAGATACATTTTGAGCGATTCCAGAGACATGGCTGGATTTGTCTTGATAATCGGGACGATGCCTGGAAAATGGCTCTGGATTCTATTTTTAGCGTATTCTAATGAGGATTTTTTGACGTCATTTGAAAGAGAAAACCTGAAACCAAATTTGGATATCAGGATTTTCCAGCCGGTACTGAACCTTGCAGATTTGAGGCTTTTCTGTTCAAAATCTTCATTTGTTGTTGGTACTGCTAAAAAAAGTGCTTCGAAAAATTCATTCATGGAAGGTATTTGTTCATCATACTTTGACAAAATCCAATTATTGTAATTATTTCTACCAATGCACTGTAGTTGCTTGTAACGCTCCTCACTCCTAATCCTCGGTTCGATGAGACGGGTTATGTATGATCTGAGCAGGTCATCAGATCCATCACTGCAGTTCTACATCAACACTTTAAAACATTTCTTAGATATTTTTAAGATTCCAGTTTAAACTGCAATATACAGAGATGCAACATTTTTTCAGGTGAGGGACGAGGGATTGCAAAGTGACCCAATAATAATAATAATGAATGAATGAATGAATGAATGAATGAATGAATGACTTTTTTTTATTTCAGACAACAAATTTAAATAATAAACAAATAAATAATAATAAAACACTAAGATTCCTGCCTTGCAGCTGTAGGCCTGAGTCAAGCAGTCAAACTGCAGTTCACAACCAGTCTAATTAAATTTGACCTTTTAATTACAAAATGTCACCACAGTGTCACTTCGTATAAACACACATTTATGAGAGTCTGTGTCCTTATAAGTATTGATGTCTTTTAATAAATGCCATAAGTATGTTTTGAAAGGTTAAAAGGACAGTGAACTTCGATCCTGTAGGTAAATCAAAAGAAAACTATTTAAATCTGCTTTTTGAATACAGCAGCATCCACAAATAACTGAAAAGAAATATGGACACCATGAAATTTTAAAGTGTCCAGTTGCTGGAGGCACAAAAAGTGCACTCTGCAGCAAACCTGTCACAGTAAATTAGAAAATCAAACCTTCTCGTAGTTGGAGAAGCCACCCATGACGGCGGGGTCAACGATGCCGTTGAGCATCATGGACAGCGGGTTGACGGACAGCGAGCGGTCGTAGGCTTGCTGCTGCACCAGATTACTCAGCTTCTCATTGGTCTTCTCCATCGTCTCGATGGCGTTCCCCAAAGGACTGATCTCCTCCTGTCAGGCGAGCAGGAATTCTCAGTTTATTTATGAATTGGTTAAGATTCAATAATACAACAAACAGCTCAGTCTGAGCATCAAGGCTGCCTCTTACCACAGAGAAAGATTTGACTTCAAACCATTTGAGGATCCCTGGGAGGCGATAGGCGGTAACATAAGTTGTTCTCTCAATCCACATAGTCTGTGGGCCAGAATATCAATAAATTATTCAAGGGTGAATTTTTTTTTTCCCCATGTTTTCATTAATCTTCACAGTGTAGTACGTGCATATACAGAGTTAATTTACTTTTATCTGTGCGTGTGTGCTTATGCATATTTTTACTGCTTTAAAAGTGAATTTTAGAAAAGTGCTCACTGCAAATTCATTGTCTGGGTCCTTTTCACCTTTCCTAAAGGGTCTGGAGTACTGGAACTGGTCCACTTCATTGGTTCTATAATAGCTGCCGGAGAACAGGAGAGGGACAGGACTGAGTGAGCGCTTTGCCTCGAGAACAATAAAACCTCCCTCCCTCCTGATTTTCACCGTAAAAATAAATCAGGCTTTTAAGAGTTTTGTTACGCACTTTAATATCTGCTCTGGAACCCCCTTGTCTTTAAAGCGGGGGGGCACTGTGAGAACGGGCTTCACGGTGAAACACTGGATGTCTGTCGAGATCAGATAAGGATAGGAGCAGCAACAAAGAAGAAAAGCAGAGCAGATAAAGAGAAGTGAATCATTCATGTTTTAGGTTTTAATATATGAAATAGTCAAATTTTGACGTTGCCCATGTTGAGAACAATTATCTTATTCATCACATTACTTGTATAACATTTACTAACTAGAAATAACTTGTGAAAAATGTCAGGACTTGAACTGAATGTTGGTTCAGTTTGCTCTAAATACAGTGGGTTGCAAAAGTTTGCATAATCTGAAGGTAGCTTCTGGTCATTTGTGACTTTTAAAGGTAGTGCTTTAAACTTCAAGACAAAGAAGGTGAATACATGTGCACATTCAGTTTCATTTTAATTTTGTCACAAATGGTAAATGGTAAATGGACTGAACTTGTATAGCGCTTTATCATCTCTCTATATCTAAAATAATTGTTCCCCATATGAATGGAGGCCTTGGTTTACCAAACTGGCTCTTGGTCCCCCAACTTGGTGCCTGTGTGTTGGATTTTTCCCCAGAAGATGAGTGTAGCTTCCCTGCGCTTTCGGGTGGCGTGACAGGTTTTGACAGTTGTTTGTGGCTATGTGTTGAACGCCTGACTGGAGTCCTTAGCAGGGGTGCTGGGGGTATTCTGCTGGGGGACTTCAATGCTCACGTGTGTAACAATAGTGTGACCTGGAAGGGCGTGATTCAGAGAAATGGCCTCTCTGATCTGAACACAAGTGGTGTTTTGTTGTTGGACGTTTGTGCTAATCACAGTTTGTCCATCAAGAACACAATGTTCAAACATAAGAGTTTGCATAAGTGCATGTGGCACCAGGACACCCTACGTCGCAGATCAATGATATTGACTTTGTGGTCGTGTCATCTGATCTTTGGACGTATGTTTTGGACACTTGGGTGAAGAGAGGAGCTGAGCTGTCAACTGATCACCACTTGGTAGTGAGTTGGATCAAATGGTGAGGAAAGATGCTGAATGGACCCAGTAGACCCAAAGGAGGGTTTGCTGGGAACGCCTGGCAGAAGAACCTATCAGAAACATCTTCAACTCACACCTCCTAGAGAATTTTAACCACATCCCAGCTTAGGCAGGGGGCATCCGAGTCCGAGTGGGCCATGTTCCGCGCCTCAATTGTCAAGGGAACTGCCTCAAGCTGTGGCCGCAAGGTTGTCATGCTTCTTGCGGTGGCCATCCTCGAACTCGGTGGTGGACACCCTGGGTAATAGAGGCTGTCAAGTTGAAGAATAATTCCTATCAGGCCTTGTTGGCTGTTAGGATTCTGGAGGCAGCTGAGGAGTATTGGGGGGCAAAGCGGGCCACAGTCCTGGCTGTTGCTGAGGCAAAAGCTCGTATGTGGGAGGAGTCAGTGAGGCCTTGGATAAAGACTCTCGATCGGCTTTGGGAAGATTCTTGCAAACCACTCCACTAAAATACTGACATATCTCAACAACAGTAACGTTTTACAAGGTTTCTGTGGTTTATTTGAGGATACACTGTCCAGACGAGTTGCAGATGTCGTCTCCAGGGGGCGCTGTGCTCGTCATACGCACTGCATTCGGGAACTGAGAGAGCAGCTTTAAACTGAAGTCTTCCAGCCACTCGTACTCTTTACCTCGATAGACAAACATCTTGTTCTGCAGGGGGAAAAAAATCACTGCATCAAAGTCTATAAATAAAAAGAAACAATTGTCATTAACGTTAACATCTCATGATTAATGCTTTGACAAAACTGCCTTCATACTGACATTCTCTTATGACATCAAAAAGCCAATAAACTTCATTAGAATTATTGCGCATTGCTTCAAGAAATGTTACAAAATGCCAGATCGTTGCATAAGCACAACAATATGAGAGTTTCTCGGAATCTCAGTTTATTGAAACAGGTAATAATTTTCTTACCCTGAGGAAAGAAGGGAGTCCAAGGCCGTAATAACCAACAGCGAAATACTCTGGCTGTGGCCGCATTGCATGCATTATGTTTTCATAGAATTTTGCTTGGTTTTTCTGGAACAAACAACAAATAGTGGTAAGAAAGAATTGCATAATGTGGTATGTTGTAAATCGTCTGTCAGCGGTTACAAAGAAGAAATGAGGACGGCGATCAACTTCAAAACTACACTGACACTTTATATTTGTATTTTTTACGATAAAATGAAACTAACAGTATTAGCAGACGTTAACAGGGTAACAAAATTACATAAAGTCACATTCGTGTCTCATTTATTGTGTTTTAGGCATTAATAATACATTTTAATATAAGTGTTTCTATATCACTTTCTGAAGCTGAGGGTTTTTTTTAGATGTTTTAGGTGAGGTGATGCAGAATTATTTGTGCACAACTCTTCTTACCAGCAGCTGGCTCAGCTCCATGAAGTCAAACATGTGGGTCTCGTGCATCTTAGCCAGCTGTTTGCCCAGCTCAATGGCCTTCTCCCACATCTATGGAGACAAGCAGAGCAGTCATTTAAAGGGGGGGAGGGGGGGCATAAAAACCAAAGCACAAATTAAACTTAGCCATCTGCCTTTCTTTAATGAAACCTCCCCCACCTTTACAACACAAACTTCTGTGGTTTGTGTTTGAGCTGACGTAACATCCCCATGAGTTTCGACACAATCCCTCAGAGTAAATTATGCATTATGTTAAGCTGACATGTTCAGCAGTTACAATCACCTTGCCCTTGTCAAAGTAACAAATGATCTCGTGGAAGAGCCTCTCCTTCAGCTCCTGTTGGGTCCACACACGCTCCCCGTCCCGAGGTATCAGATGAGGGGCACAAGGTTTGTCTGACCACTGGGGAAGAAAATCATCGTTTAAGACAAGTTTAAAAAAAAAAAAAATTATAAAAGCATGCAACACAAATCTTTAAGGTGTGGGAGACCTCCAGTAACTCAGCATGCAGCATCAGTGTATAAGCAGCTTCTGTGTAGTTCTCGCAGTCCAGATGCAGATCTCGCAGCTTGTGCAAATATCTGTTTACAAAGTCACAGCAGTCATTAGACCAGGGGTCTTAAAGCAAAAAACTGGAAGAGACAATTTTACCATCTCTCCTAATAAAATCTATTAAAGAAAAAAATGACTTTCAGTTTAAAATTAAGATGACATGATTCACAAAGTTTTATTATTTCATATCCTGTATAAATACACTAGGTTATGTTGTATTGTGGCATTTACATTTTTATGTAGAAAGTTGCACAAACAATGAAAAGAAAATGCTAATCTGTTAGCTCAATAGTAAAACTGATCCTTGCATTTTACATGTTCTCGTGAAAACTCAAACTATAATGAGCTCATTCTATATCTCATATATGTATACTGCTCCTGTCTTCAGGGACCACCACAGCAAACTAATTTGCACAAAGATTTAGCAATTGTTTTACACCTGATGCAACCATCGAGCTACCGCAGCCCACATGTTCAGAGCAGAGGGCTGCCACCTTGGGTGCACAAGGGAGCAGCTGGTGGGGTTAAAGGCCTTGCTCAAGGGCCCAAAGTGGGGCAAATGAGGGTGGAAGACGGTGTGGGTGCTTCACCTTTCCCACCTATATTTTGATGTAACGGTCAGGGGGGATTTGAACTGGCACCATTTCAATCACAGGCTCGCCTTCTCTAACCTCTGCATCACCACTCCCCACCGGACCCCTAACCCACCAGATGTTTCCACACATGAATTGCAAAAGACTGGCTAAAGGAACTCGGTTTCATTCTCAGATTAAATTTAAACATTACTCGTGGTTGCAGACCCTCCGAGTTAGACAGAATAAAGGAACTGGTTCAAAATCTAGTCGTTTGTGATCCTTCCTGACTCACCGGATGTAAATGTCCTCCCTCTTTTTTTCTTTGTAGAAATTCTGCAAACAGAAAAATATTTCAGTGCAACATTCCAGGAAACGGCTTCTATTAAGAACGAGTAATCGCTCCGCATGAACACACAAACTGGGTTAACTCTTCCAGACCACAGGTGGAAAACCTACCAGCACGTTGACGGTGCAGCTCATGCGGTGCTCGGGACTTCCATCTTGTGCGATGGTTCGGTACGCCAGAAGATTCTCCAGCAGGCTGCTGAGCAGCAGAGCCAGCTCCTCTCCTGACTGGGACAGGTATCTGTGGCGTCTGCAGTGCTCCAGTAATCTGCACAAACCCAAGACTTCATAAACATCAGCTCTAAATGACTATTTAATGCAGATCAGTCAGCCAAAATGTACCTTTTAACTAAGATGTTGTTATTGCACAGAAACAGCGACAGTATACCTCAAACAATTTTACAGATATTGACCTCAAATTAGGCGTGTCACAGCTGAGACTGATCTCCAACACACTATCAGGGCCAACATATTGTGCAACATATTTGTGTAAAATGTTAGCCTTAAGCTTTTGGAATCAACTCATTCTGTCTGTTAGCATAATAACTCTTGGACCACAAGATAGATTGTAACAAAACTTTTATAAAGTGTTTATTGGATATACTGTATATCTACAAGTTATTAGCTATTGGAGCTAACACATTTCAAGATGGCCGCCACAGCCAACCAACCTCAAAAAAACATAATTGGCTCTAATTCGGTCAGTTTTACAGACATGCAGCCTAAAATCTGGTGTGGGGGTAGCTGAAAGTGAACCCCAACACATATTTCAAGCGCTAACAATCTTTCAAGTTTTGCTCTCAGCTATTTGGAGACAACTGTCTGTTAGCAAAATATGCCAAGAAGCATTGGATGGATTTTAAAGAACCTTTCAGAAAGTCATCATTTGAAGTTCATCTAGAACTGATCAACGTCTGGAGTGAATGCACTTCCTGATGATCACCACAGTCACATGGCCACTAACTGACATTAGCTACAAAAATGGCTTTAACTGTCAGTTTAATAAATATTGAGCTAAATTTTCACGTGGTAGTAGCTGAGCGTCGTCTTCAACACACGCTTGAAGCGTGAAGTCTCTGAATGTCATGACATTTGTGTTTAATGTCAAGGTTCGACTACAACTTCGTCACGTCTCAACATATTTTAGTCTAAAACTCTGGGATGAAAGGCAGCAGGTGATATCCCTTCAGTAAATGTAAGGCTTTTTTATAAGGTTTAAAAATTTATTTTGTGCGCTCAAAGAAAATTCTATTGATCAGACTCTGTTTATAATTCTACTTGTCTGCTTAACTGAAGACTTTTTTTTAACCAGTCAGGAAAGAGTTCAGCATATTTTACAAGTAACTTTTTTAAGATTCCATACTAGACAGCATTAAAATCATATTTGATATGTTGTATTTGATAAAACAAAAAAAAAAACTTTCAAAATGCAAGATATATTTTATTTGATCTTCTCCTCGGCCTTACGTTTTCTCCAGTAGGACTTTGTACTGCTCATCCCCTCGGCCTCCCTCTACCTCTTGATCCAATTTTGTTATCAGCTCATTCTCAAACTACAAACATAAAAGGGAAATAAAAGAAGATGAATGTAAAGAAAAGAAAAAAAATCAAGTGTCATATTTATTTATCCAAACGCAGCTTTAAAGTGAATCGGGACTGAAGGAGCGAACGTTTGAGGCAGAAGTTTACCGTTTCAAAAGTGCGTGTAGGGCTGAAGTTGTGCTCACACTGCATCATATCAAAGAAGATAGGAATGGTAGCCTTCCTGAGCTCCAGCTCTGGCACCAGCGTGACCTCCAGAATGGGCCCGACCATGGACGGAATAAACTTCAATTTGTGCGGGCCTGGAGGACAACAAAACATTATCAGGCAGAAAATATTATGGCCTGATTTGAGAAGGCAATATGCTGCCTTTTTCACTTCCCTACAAACAGAGGAGAAATCTAATAATGTGCCAAAGAAAAACAACACCATGCACTGAAAGTGGACAATAATAATAATAATAAAAAAAATTGTCTTGTTATTCCCTGTGCATTACCAGCAGGAGCTGAATAAACAGCAGTGTTATCAGCTGGTGCAAAATACTCACCGAGGTTGTACCACATATCTCGCATCTTAAATCCAATCGTCTTCCTCATGTCTCCGTATCTGCAGCAAATAGAAACCAGAGAAGGGTTTAATTAAGTTCTCCTAATTCAAACGACCTTTTTCGGATGACCTGTAAGTAATCTCACTTGTTCAGTATCTTTTTCCGTTTCTCTTGAGAGAAGGATTTCAGCTGCAGCGTCTTGTGGGTGAGGAACGCCACGCTCAAATGAAAGTAGTTATTCCATAGCTGCGAGGGAAACAAGGCTTTTCAAATATTGATACTATAATTATCTTCTCACGAGGCTCAGCTTTAGTTTAGCACGTTGCTGGGAAAGAGAAGGACGAGACTCACCTGGAGTTCAAAGTGGGCCTGGTCCAGGAAAAGCTTGTTGAGCACATCTGAGTACTGGTTGATGGCCCTCAGGAAGACCTGCATCTGCACCAGGTTCATGACCATCCAATCAGCGGGGAAGACGTTTCCCATCAGGTCTTTAAACATGATGAACGTCTCCATGAGGAAGTCCTAACGTCAGGAGGGGAAATAAAACAGATGAATCAGCTGTGTCGTTCTCTAGAGAAACACTTTGAGGAACATCCGAAAGATGATGAAGCACACGACGTCAATCAGCAGCTCCGCCCTCACATGTCAGTCACACATGATGCCCCCACCCCCCTGAGCTTAATGGAGATCCGGTAACATCCTCATCCCTGTCGTTTCAATCGGCTGCATGAGATGTCTGTAATCAATAATCTCTTAAGGAGCAGTAAGTGGCCGGGGTGGTTTATCGCTCGTTATTGATGAGATGCTTCGGGACAAGATGTGGCGGAGGAGTCGAGACACTTACAATGATATCCTGTCTCGTTTTGAAGGTGCTGATGTAGTGGGTGTAATGCATGTCATCCATTTGCTTCAGAATGGCCGTCATGCAGGCAAGATAGTGGCCCTGTTAAAGAAGCGACGGTTAATACTCCAGAGATTTTACAGAAAAAAAAAACTGATATATTTTGGCATAATAAAGCCCATATTGTTTGGACACATCCAAGCTGTTATGTTGTGGTGGAGGCCTTACGATGAGAGGAGAGGATCTTTCCATGCTGATGACAGTGCGATTAACCCTGCGAAGAAGCCGCTCCATTATCAGCTGAATGTGCCCTCTGGTTGGACCCTGCGTGCACACAACAGAACCCGGGACACTTATCAGCCACGATGCAGCCGCTGCAGTGCGCCGACAGATTAAAAAGGACTGATTCACACCTCATGTGCCACATTCCGGCTGTTTTGTTTTCACTGACTTGGATTCATTTGTTTTATTCCTATTCCATCCATTTTCCACAAATACAATGAGTTTGGTTAATTAAACAGTCAAACAGCACAATAATAACCTGAATCTGTTTTGGTAATTATATGATTGTAAAGTGATAATACCAAATTTACTCATGATTTATTTTAAAAATGGAACATTGTGTTTAAGATTTTAAAAACAAAGGCTGCCACAAAGCAAAGAGAACGGTTGGAGCTCATTGATTACTTTTTCAGCTTTCACTGTGCAAACAAAACAGACCAACATATCGACATCACCGTCTTCATTACAGATATTAGTCGGTTTCCATTTGCACAAGCAAAGCTGAAAAATTGATCATTGATCTCCAGCTGTCATTTAGATGTTTTATCGTATTGTCCTTCAGCTGTGAGGTTCCTGTTTCAGTCATTCGTTGTTGGAACACGTGTCCTATTTGTAATTAAAAATGTCTGTCGCTTTGATAGAGCTCAGGCTCACCTTTCTGTTTATTAACATTTCACAAAAAGAGCCCCATTAGTGAGAGTGAATAAAAAAACATAATAGATACATTTTACAAAATGTTTTAAATGAGGTAAATCAGGGGGATTTGTTATAAAAACTGACTACACTGTCTTTTGATTTTCAATAGGCCTGAAACGATTCCTTAAATAATTGGATTTACTCGATTACTAAAAATCCTTGAGGCAAATTTTCTGCCCTAAGGCTTTGTTAAAAATATACTGTCAAACTATTCAGCCTACTTTTGTCCATTTGGAATGTTATTTGTGTTCCGCTAACGGCTACACTGTTGTCACATGTTTTGCTAATTGTTATATTTAGCTATGAAACGAGACAAAGAGTCCTAAAACAAAGCGCCCATAAAACGAGAGAAAAGTGTCAGAAAAGACAACAAAGCACATTACTTTTAAATTATATATGTTTACCTAAATCTGTGATAATCTGTCATGTTACAGATGTATAATGTATGTATGAGGTATATTTTGGCTAATGTTACATATGCTGATTAATCATAGTGGCTACCAGGCAGGGTATCATTTAATAATGAGTGAGTTGTGTGATAAAACCTCACATAAAGATAAAAGCAGACTGGCTGCTTTATTTGTTGCTATTTTTCTATCTTGGCTTAAATGAAATATTTGGAGTGAATATTTCAAGTTTAAAAATAGTTATAGTAGTCAGTAGGATTTTTTTGCTACTCCCTTTTATGACTTTAAAACCTGTCATTACAATTATTAATTTATTACTGCTGTCATATTTGTTTATAGCTAAGCAGTCAAAACTAAATATTTTATTGCCAAAAATGGGAACACTGCGCCAACATAATAATAGTCTTAATAAAAATATGAATTTACTTTTACTATTAACAATAACAAATGAACTCTACAAAACTCTGTGAAAACCTCAAACTTTTACATTACTTCTCTTACTTAACCAATTCCTAACATAAAAGATCACATTTAGTTTTCCAATGCATAAAAAATCATTTACAATGCTTAGATTTTCTTGCAATGGTTAAAAATGATTCATGACACAGTGCTTTTAATTAGTGCACCCTCAAACCTCACACACATAAATACAAATAATTGGAGCTTTAAATTTATAAATAAAATACAAACTAATATAGTAATGTTATTTTGATTGCAGCAGGGTCATCAGCAAGCGTAGATTACCTCATCACAACAATTAAATTACTGTATTAGTAATAAAAGAAGCTTAAGCAGTTACTGCAGAACCTGACAATTTTTCACTAATTACTTGATTAAATCGCCAGAATAATTGATTAATAAAATAATCGTTAGCTGCAGCGCTAATTTTCAGGTTTTATACACGAGGACATCACCATAACCAAGTGTTTCTACTTGTTAAGTCAAATTGCAGAAGCAGAAAGTAACAATAACTACCGGTACAACTTTAACACTGAACTGGCTGAGACCTGCAGGGTCTCCCTCGTGGGTTTTTATTATTTTACTAAGCATTGAACGTTTGACCTCAGGGTGAATTTATCGAGACATTCACCCCTGGGAGGAACTGTCTTCAATGTTTTCCACCCGTCAATAATTTCTTTCCTTGCAGTACGATAAACGGATTTTAAATGGTTTGAAAATTGTCCAAATTATTCTCAGACTGGCGGGCAGCAGCAATTGTTTCTCCATAATTTTTTCAAATTGTCTTTTATCTTTGGTTTTGTGGTAAAACTCGCCTGAAGGCTCCAGAAAAAGCAAATCGACCAAAGATTATTATTGTTATCAAAGATCTTACATTTACTGATGATCAATGAATCCATTAGATTTGATTAGCAGCTCTTGGCTCTTACACATTACCCTTTTTATTCCCATTTTTTCCACAACTTGTTTCTGCATTTGGATTTAGCTTTTGTCAAATAAACAACCTACATTCATTCTACATTGCATCACTGATGTTGTGTTGAACGACAATAAAGTTACTCTTACTCTTACATATAAATGTCACGTTTTTCATCTGAGATTGCAATGACCTCATTTTATGACCTAGTGTAAAACTAATGAATATATTTTTATTATTATATCCTGAAATCCATCCATCCATTAAACTCCACTTATTAAAAGTCAGGTTCTGGAGTCAACAGGTCATGCAGGGAAATCCAGTCATTCCTCTCCGAGTCCTGAGGGATCCTGGGGTCAGAGAGGATAAATAATTCCTCCAGCTGGTTCTAGCTCTGCCTCTGGTGACTCTACTTATCCGACATGCCCAGAAAACTTCCAGACAGATCAGATGATCAAACCACCTCAGCTGGCATTATTTTCAATACAGAGGAGCAGTGACTCTACACAAAGCTCCACCAGGACGATAAAAACTCACCCTTAAATTGAAGGCAGGGGCAATAGATGTTCACAAATATATAGATTTTTTTATTAAATAGATTTTTATTATACCTGGACATCAGCTGCCTAAAAAAAATGTATATTTCTTCAAAACAAAGTTTTATCTAGTTCTTTATAATTATTTGTACAAGTCTACATAGGTTAAAATACCCCTGAACAAAATGTGGCGAAGGATCATTTTTCTCTCCCATCAATGAATCACAATTATGTCCAACTTCTACCATTTTGAAAAAAAAAAGTCCTGGATTATTTAAATGCCAAAAAAACTACTGTTGGACTGCACGTAAAGAGCCTCTCAGGCCAAATTCAATTTGTAGCCAGCCCCCCCAGCATGCTCACAGTCTGCCCACAGGCTTCCCTGCAGGTCACACTTTCCTGGACCCCTTCTAATAAGCAGCTGAATCCCCTCCACAGGATCCATAAAACAACAGTTCGACTCTGAGCTCCATATGGGTGCCTGTGTGAGGTCTTCAAACCCTGACCCAAAGGGTGAGCAGGGCCTCTAAGAGAATTAAACTCACTTTGGTCACTGATTTCCACCACAACAACCTGACCACGTCACTCGCTCGTGTGCAGAGACGAACAATAACTCCTCACCACATCTTTGCGGTCCAGGTTATCCAGCACCGTGCTGAGCAGCTGGACACAAGCCTCATAATCTGGTTTACTGGAGTGGTCGTCCAGCTGCCCGCTCAGCTGGTCAGTGACGAGCGGCAGAAGCACATCTCGACAATCTGCAGAAAGGAAAAAAAAAAACAAGAAACACTGCCTTAACTCGACTCCGCAGCACATTTCTTTTTAATTAAGGTTGCCTAGTAAACATATGCAAGTGTAATGCACATAAAATGATTAAATTTTTCATCCTGTTTGAAATGTCATTATGTAGTTGTGAGGCCCCAAAAGCTCCTTACCTGGCTGCTTGAAAAGGTCACTCTCAACAATTTTGCACATGCAGCCCAGTTTCTGACGCACGAGCTGCGACTCGGGAATGCTCTCAATGAACTTTGCAAGAACAACACTGAAGAGAAATTAAAAATAAATAAATAAATAATGCGAAAGAAAAACATCTGTCTAGACAATCCTGATGCTAATTCATTTCACAACTTGTAATTATCGTCACAGAGCGCTAATAAGCAGCAGTCAAGACGGGTTGATTTTACAGCAGCAAGGATTGAGAAGAGCACCTTAATGCAGAAGCGAGTTTGATAATTTGCAGAGACAGGCAATTATCATTTCCTGTTGTGCAAACCCTCTGGTGACTTACCTGAGCTTCACGGGATCAAACACAGTCTGGATGTCATTAATGATGCTGGGCAGGTATTTCAATATCGCCCCCTGAAAAAACAGAGAATCCGTTCTCATCAGACTGAAGCTTAGGAAGGTTTTTGTTCTTTTATTCTCAGGTAAAAACAAACTTTACACCAGCGTTTTCTCCACGCTTTACAGGAAACTACCGACAGGGAGCTCACGTTATTTTGCCTGACATTTCAGTAACTATTTCACAACAGCATAACACATTTTCACAGCAGGATTTCTGCGTGTAAACATAGCTTAGAGACAGAAATAAGGGCAACGCTTTCATTTTAAGTGATCGAGTGCATTGGTTTTATTTTTTTTAAACCTTATTTTGCTGTTAAAACAGAAAGAATATATAAAACGTACCTTTATTTTTACCCCTTCATCCAGAGGTCTGTCCATCAGAGTGTTGAAAGAAAGGAAAAGTGCATGGATGGAGCTGAAAAAGGCATCTCCATCCTCACTGTTCCCATAGAATCTGAGTAAGAAAAGTCAAAAACTGCATTAGGGACAAAAAAAAAATCATCTTTGAAATATTTAAATGTAGAGTGTATTCAAGTGTGGTAAGGCTCTTGGTACCTGAGATAGAGGACTCGGGATTGAACAATAAACCTGAAAAGGTACTTGAGAGCTTTGAGTGCTGCGTAGAGCCTCTCCGTCAGGGTGGGCTCCTCGGCGTGACCCACATAGTGGTTAAGCACCTTGGTTAGCTTCCTGAGAAAGTGAATGAGCCTGGCATTAGGGTCTCTGGGTAATTTGGGCATGAAGAGGAGCTAAAAGTACTAAAAATAAATTGCATCATAAGCTGTCAAAAGTAGGAAAGCCAGAGCTCACATGTAAGCCAAAGTGGCACTGAAGTGCTTGTTGATATAAGTTTCCAGGACTGGATTAAAATGCTGGAACTTGATGTCGCCGATAAGGTTAATGATAAAAACCTGTCGAAAAACGTGAGAAGGAAGAAAAATGAGAGGCTTGCGCAAGTAAAAACTGTTTAAAACTTGATAGAGGTATTACTTGGGGAAAAAATGAGTAAAAGTTAAAATACTTTCGTTTATTGTTGTTTAGTTATCACTTTTTTTTTCTAATTCTTTGTTTTTGTTTTGTTTTCCGTGTTTAAAATAAATAAACCAACTAAAATACTTTAACAGAAAATGACTTAAGTAAAAAAATAAATAATTGCACTAATAAAAGTACATAAGTAATGGTCATAAAATTGCTAACAATAATTGGGAAAGTAAAAGTACTTTTACACACACTAAGAAATAAAGTGTTGAATTTACTTTACTAAGTTATGTCAACTGGTTCCATTAAAACGAACTGAGTAAATGGAAAGCAATTTGCACATTTTTTTTAAGTAATTATGTAAACTGCTCAAATTACTCAACTCAGTTTAGTGGAACCAGTTCACATAACTTGATAAAGTAAAATTAACACTTTTTTTAGAGTGCACAAACATTTCTTCATGATGAGTAAAGCAAACATATGTTTAGGTTTTGAATGTAACAAAAAAAGTCAAAGTAAAGATTTAAATTAAAAAAAGTACATGGCAAAATTACAGATCTTCAAAATAAGAGTACTTAAGTACCATAAGAAATAAATGTATTTTGTTGATTTACACCTCTGGTTTTAACTCTGCTAATGTTGGATCAAACCAGTATTATGTTTCTAATGCAAGAACTCAATAAAAACTGCTGCTTTACATTAGAAGATGGTTTTGCGAGGACAGGGCTTGTTAAGATGATGGCTTGTCAGACCGCATCAAGAGGCAAACATGTTTATAGTTTGGTTAAATTGTCAAGTTTTGCAGCTGAAGTGAAAAAACAGCCTTCACAGGCAGGCGAATTTAATAATGGAGCTGACAACACCCATTTTTTGAATGTTGCTTTTTGAAAACAGTCTTGCACTCAGCTGTTTCACATGAAAAAAAAAAAAAAAAGTGCCACAAGTAGTTATGCAACAAAAAAAATAAAAGCTGAATCGGAAGTTTAAACCCTTTTTTTTTCAGAAGCCACAGAAATAAAATGTTCCCAGAAACTTCCAGATACTTATAAATGAAAGGTGTTTTTGTGAAGCCTTTCCATCCTCTGACAAGAGCTTTGTGATGCCCGAAACTGTGACCTTAAATGTCTGAACAGCTGAAGGCAGCCGCTAAGAAGCAGTCAGAGGAAATGCTTACAATATTGCAAATTGCAAATATGTCTCAACAAAACAAGTATTGCCCTTTTCTTTTCTACAAACACTGTGGTTTTAACAAAGACTAACCAAGGCATTGAACACCAGGGTATCATAGGTGTCCTTTTCTGACGTCTCCATCATGATATTGAACAGAGCATCAAGAGTGTCCTGCAGAAACTGAAGAGCAAACACAAACCTCTCATTAAAATACATTTCAACACCATAAAAAACTGTGTAACATCATAAAGTATGGGTAAAAAAATACATATATTTGTGTTGAATCATCACATTATGGGGTAAATTGAACTGGCAAACAAATCTGTTAGTAGCAGGGGGAACATTATATTATCAGTATTTTGCTGTGACAGAAAGCAAACAAAGCATGAATGTTTGGGTTAAAGTAACACAGAGGCTTAAAAATTGTTTCTAATTAGCTGTGTGAGAGATAAGAGGCGCATGTACGGCAAGACATTATGTCATATAATGAGCATTTTGAAATCATTTATGATTGGCCATTTTCTGTCAAGAGCAATTTTCCCTCAATCCTGCTCACTAGCTGAGAAGCTAGGTGCTTCACGTTTTATTTATTTTGTATTATCGTAGCCAGAGAACAAATTTTATCGAAGGTCTCAGAACCAAATCATTAGATGTACAACTAATTCACTTCTGAAGAAAACGTTTTTCAAGATGGCCACTATAGGAATGCAGCAAACATAAAAACGTCTGTAAGCTAGACTTTGATCTAAAACTTGGTGTGGTGGTAGCTGAGAGTACTCATGGAAACATAATCTGAGAACTAATTGATTGAATGAGAGTCGTTTTTCAAACTTCAACTCTTCTTGTCTGTTAGAAAAATATCTCATGAACCACTGGACAGAGTTTATTGAAAGTCACAGAACGTTATTATTGGATGTAAATCTGCAACTTTTTTTAAAAGGTTTTCACAGCTAAACATTAGCAAACACAAAAATGGCTACAATTCGATACAGTTATTGAAATATTTGGTAAAACAACTATTACTGTCTTTTCTCTACATGAAGAGATTTAGTTTAAAACTGACATAATTTGATAATATGCATTCTCTTAAAAACTGCTAGGTCTTTGTTTTGTCTCTGAATTCAGGAGAGTTATTGTCTATTTAAAAAAAAGGCTTTTTTTCCTGTTGTGCCAAACTGTGATACTAAACCATAACTTAAGTATACTGCTACACCCCTATTATAAAGCATTTTATTATTTTAACACATGAGAATTTACTTTGACGATTTCCCCTCCTTCCACTTCCATGAGTCTCCGCAAAATCTGCTCAAGATCTTCAGGCTTAGACCTCCAGTTCAACAGGCCCAGCAGATCCACTAAAGAAAAACAAAAATAAAACATTAACACCTGAGAACATGCAGCAGAGGAAGTCCTCGGTAAGGTAATTATGTTCAACGCTTGAAAATTCAATAAAAACTTCATTTAAATGGTATCAGGAAACATCAGCAAAATATTAGCAACACAGATCAACGTCATGAATTTTAAAGCAAAAGAAGGGGGGAGAGAGAGAATGAAGCTGTCCATCACAAAATGACTTGTGACACAAATTTTTTTTTAAATGATTGTTTAGTTTAGAATTGGATGTAAGGAAGGGGAATGGGAAATGAGCCCGGTGGTACCGTTCTGGGTGAGTTTGGTAGAGCAGGTGAGCGTTGCGATCTGGAAGCTGTCTTTGGTCACAGGTATGGCTCCTGAATGGTGAAACTGTTTCCCCGTCTGCTTCTCCGTCTCCTCCACCTCAGCCCAAGTTGCTGGCAACGTGACGTAGACGTTTGCATCGTCTGCCTTCTTCACGTCAACCTAAGAAATTCAGAACACAGAGAATAAATCATAAAGAGTATTGACTGACGGAGATGTAATCTCATTTTTATTGACTGAGGGATTCATGAATAATCCATCCGACCACAGTCAGAAAGTCATGACAGATTTTATTTTTTTTTTGTATAATTAGATTATCAGCTCATCTTTAAATGCAGTGAATTAAATTTAACCTACAAAATAATAAGATGTTCTCCTGTGACACTACCTTATAGACGATAAGTTCGTGTCGGCCATCTTTTAGCGTGGTCCCGTCTCCTCTCATAAGCCTGACGAAGGCCATGCCAAAAGGCTTCTCTGATTTGTCCCTGGCTGAAAGAACAGGAAACACAAAAAACATGTAACTCTGTAAATAAACACATGGTCCAAAACTTATGAAGTGATGATCTGCCGAAAAAGATTACAGATAATAAATATCTTACCTGTTGTAGGTATGGTTTCGACAAGCTCAGTTTGGAGAGTCATTGTTAAATTATGACAGGACTGACATTCTAAAAACTAGTCCAATCACAGCCAGAGCCAAAGGGTACAACTGTGATCTCAAAACCTTCCCAGCAATTTATCGCCTCACTTTTTTTTTTTTTTTTAAATCTTTACACAGTATTAGTTTCACATTAGACAGCTATTTTCAGTGGTTGGAAATGGCACCTATAGACAAGTATACAAGAAACGCTATCAAAGTCATAGACGTCATAGAGGATGAAGAGGACGAAATTAAACTTAGAGATTAATATGCTAAAGAAGTATTCCCATCATAGAAACATAGCCCCATATTATGGTGCTTTCATTAAAAAGCCCCCCAGGACATGATGACCAACTATGGCCGGTGCTGGTTCGATCACAGATTTAAAATAAAGTTAAAGTTTGCATTTCACCTGCTCTTCTACATAAACAAGCCCACAAAGGTCTGACCAATCACCCAACATCTGCGAGACAAGGTTCTGCCAGAAGCTTATGCACAGAACAAATACTTGCAAGATCAAAATGATGTCATTTTTATCATGAAACTGCAACAATGAGAACAATATACATCAAGTTCAACTTAAAGCTGTGTGGGAGACGGGCAGAGGGAGGCAAAATAGATCTGTTGTAAGTACTCAGAAACAACATTTAACAACAAGAACTAAGTTTACAACAAAACAAGCAATGTCAGTTTGAGCTAACAACTCAATACATGATTGTTGGGGAACCTGCAGAGAAATATGTGACGCCAAACAGTCCTCAAGATGCAGAGGTGTCACTTAAATAGAAATTTGTTATTTATACCTTAGTGGAGTAAATATTTTTCAGCCTACTTTTTACTTCTACTCCTTACATTTTCATGCAATTTATACTTTCTACTCCATACATTTTAAAAATGCAAAAAGTATTTTATTTCTATTTAACTTCAGCTTGTTTGTATTCCAGCTTCTCATCGTTCAGAAAAAAATAAATAAATAGAAATCTATCCAGATACATGGAGCCCTTGGATAGAGTGAGTTTGATTATGGTTGGATGAGAAGTAGATATATACTATTCTGACACCTTACTGGATTGAACGCAGTCCATCACCCCTATATGACACAAATCACTTCACACTCCAGCAGGATATAGCCATGTTGCCTAGAACGAGGATGATCGTGGCAGACATAATGTGAATGAAGAAAGTAGTCTAGTCAATGCATCCCAAATTTTTCAACATTAACATTTTAATTTAACAATATACTCATTATTGCCTTTAGAAATAATTGGTGGGAGGTGGTTGTGCACAACCCTAGTATCTATACTTCTATTTAAAAGGGGCAATATTATGTGTTTCTCAGGCATATATTTAAATTCTATACCATAATAAAGTAACTATGTCCCTTTTAGTTGTTATTAAAATGCTGTTTATATAGAAAATAAACTTGACTTCTCATCAAATTTGTTTCTAAACTCCTTGAATTTGGTCTCTGTCTCTTTAAGAACCCCCTTCCAATTCTGTCCCGCCCATTTCAGCGTCATCACAGCCGCTTCTCTCTACAGGACTCTGTTTACAGCCTGGAGCGTTGTAGCAGACTTTGTTGTAATTATAATAAATAAAGAAGCAACATTATACAATATCTGTTTTGGAAAATTGCATCTCAGGATACATATGAACCTTACAACTGGAGGATTACAGAGAGGACATTTCAACTGGTAAGATTATTTCAGTCATCCTCACAGACACACGTACTGATCATAAATAAGTTACAAATCTTAACACATAGACCAAACAAGGATGTGAACAAAACAACGTGAGTTGTTTTTCAGCTTAACTGCAGAGGAAAACGGTGTTTGTTTACTTCTATAATTGCTGCCGATAGACTGCATTAGTCACGGGTGGGCGGGGTGTGCGCGCGTGGGGGTGTGCTGTGATGCGGAAGCTCAGCGTAGTTTACTTGGCATCTGAAAATACATTTCCTCAAAGATATTTTTAATCTGAAAATGACTGGAGGGAGAAGTGGTTAGTATTAGAGCTCAGTAGACACGGTTTTCACCGGGTGTTTGTTAGTTGTTGCTGCTGAGAGCTTGCAGGAGTCACGGGGTGGGCCGGGGGGTGGGGAGGTGTGCTCTGTGATGAGGAAGCTCGGTTCAGAGACCCAGTCCAGGGGAGGAGATATTACCAAAAGGCGGTTCTAGACCCAACCGGTCGTTTTTGCTCTCCTGCTTGGCTGCCTCAAGACAGCACAGGATTTCTCAAACATGCATGAATGAGTCAAAGCAAGACTCTGGACATGTGAGGCTAGATTTGACTATAAAAAAAGACTTTGCAGCTATTTGTGCAGACGCAAATATTCTGCTAAACTAGCCATGTTCAGATGACGCATTTCCAAACCAAGCAAATCGATGTGTTTAGGTGTAACAAAAGCAATGATTTTCCAAACTGAATAAACAATTGTTGATTATAACAATCATGATTGTCTGTTTTTTTTCCTCAATGAAGCAGCAGGACTTGTTTTCAGACAACTGCAGTCTTTGGTCTAGGCTCCGTTGGAGTTAAGTCACAATTAATGACTTATTTCAGCAAAAGGAGGACGTTCAAAGAGCTATCTACTAAACAGAAGGTAAGACATTTTTTTCAGAACCTTTTTATGGAAGTCCACTTCAAAAGTTCTGAACTGTCCCTTTAACAAGGTGGCATTATCTGTCACAGAAATAGTAGTAACTCACAGTCTTGGGAGGATCTGTGTCGAAACATCACCCTCAGGTGGCAGCGGCACACGTCTTCAATGGGAATAGTCACCTTGAAGAGGAAAAGAGTTATAAGCATCAAATTATACCTACAGGATTACACACAAGTACAAATCCTTTATTTCTGTAAGTAACTAGAGAACATACACTCACCGGCCACTTTATTAGGTACACCATGCTAGTAACGGGTTGGACCCCCTTTTGCCTTCAGAACTG
>JARVJO010000394.1:19625096-19636078 GCA_031762555.1 Cynodonichthys magdalenae | reverse complement strand
GCAGAGAACTGGACAGGATTGGAGTGAGGACAAGGAGGTGGGCACGTTTACATTAGTATGCACAGCACACTGCGCCTGTTAGCTCAACATCTTTTTTGAGCGGCTACGCCGGCGTGCTTCAGAGAAGGGAAGGGGGATGCGTCACGGCCTGTCGTGTTCTCGAACTCACCTTCCAATTTCTCGAGTATGTGCACCGTGTCCCCCACCTGTAGACACAGCTCCTGCTCGCCACGGGGATCATAATTGTAGATTGCTGGGGAACAAAGCAAAGCGGTCTCATTACACGAGAATGAAAAATAAAATACATTTAAAAGTAGTTTGCAAAAAAAGCTGACAGTTTGACTGACAAGATTTGTTCCCTCTCAAGAACTACTGGATTGAAAAAAGAAATCCCTTCTCAATCACTTTCTGCACAGAGGAGCAAGTCTGTTTGTGTGGGAAAAAAAAACGTTCTGCTTGAAAGGTTTGCAGTTACTCCCAGGAAAATGAAGCCAATTCACCCTCGTTGTTGCAGGATTTAAACTCGCACCAGAGAGGAGGCGAAGCTTTTCTGCCATTTCAAACAGCAAACCCGCATTGAGTCCGACTTTAAAAGCATTTAGACTATTTTTAATTGAATCTGCTGCCTGGAGGCTGTGTTTCCAGTTCCTCTGATGGGACTGTGCTGGAGCAGGTAGCTGCACAGGCGAGCCACAGGCCTGATGGCACTTGAGCCTTTATCATCATACAGGTGTGGACTTCGATCAATAGTCATGTTGCTGCCAAGTGGCACACCTGCGCCGCCCTTGTGCAATTTCACTTTAACCTACAGGCTTTACAAAAAGGGACACCTTTTTTTTGCGTCTTCACAGATATTTATGAGAGGAAACATTCTAGACCACATCTGTGAGCAGAAACGTACACACATGAACCAAACCAGAGAGATGTTGCAAAAGAGAAACCTTGGCAAACAATACTGCAGCAAAGGTCTTTGTCATGACTTGAGGGAGTTGCAATAACGCACACAGCCACTCATTCTGGCAGAAAGATAGAGAAACTATGAGCAGAGCTCTGCCCTGACTTGCATGGTGATAATGCTCGTTACTGGAGGCCAGATTTCACAGCATGCTTCAACTGGCTCGGCTCATAACACCTCAGTCAGAATACAAAAAATCTGACAGGTCACTGGATGTGGGTGACTGCAAGTTTGTGTATGACTCCTTCATTAGAAGAAGATTTTAAACTTTCATCAAATACACAGAAAAACATCTCCAAACGGAATCAGATTATAGTGTAAGATTGTGTTTGGGTTACCAGCTCATGAGCTATTAAGTATCAGGTTGCACAGAGTATGCAGCTATGTTGACCTAAATACATTCATCCAAGGTGCCTGCAGTCATCTGTGTACGTGTCCACAGTTAAGTATAATTTGCCTGTAATTGTGAGATCCCTGAAAGAGTCATTGAGGGAAAAGAAAAACAAATCCTGCACATCAAATTAAACTAATAACGTTTTTCTTGCTTTCTTATTTTTAATTTAAAGAGATGAGTGCCAGGAATGATTTTTCTCAAATACAGACAATCGCATGAATCACCAGGAAATCACACTGAAAAAATGACTTCTGCCTTTAGTCACGCCAGGAGTGACAAAAGTCCATTCACCAAGTTGACACGGCCTGACGACAGCGGGGCGTTGAGCCAGTGGGCGGAGCCACGATGAAGATGCTGCGACGCATCAAACACTTATTAACTTAAAGGCATCGCGGCTCATCTGTGCCACTCACTGAGAGGCGCACTCTCCATTTCAAACTTCAAACGCAGCTGCTCTTGTAAATCCTAATGAAGCTTTATTGGCTCAAGTTCAGGTTCATGCGCATGCTAATGTTACATCAAAGTCAGCCAGATTCACTCTAAATGATTTAGCATTAAAGTAGATTAGGCAACAATTAAAGAACACCATAGCTGAGCAAACTGAGCAGCAGCTGGCAGCTCATCAAAGTTAACACAATGCAATGAGAATCTATTGTTCGCATCACCCAACTCAGTGAAAACAGAAAAATATGTGTGTGTATGTGTGTTTTACATTAGGAACTCTATAAAACACACAAAAAATCTAGTAAAAAAACATCTAAAATATTTCAAAATACAAGAAAATGGTAAATAATCCTTGGCTCTGACTATTTCCAATCTCATTCTCAGCTGGAGAAACCTTTAATATAAAACTTGGAAAAAACACAATAAAAGTCAGTAATGAGGGAGGCAGCTGCACAGTGTCTGATGTAACAAAAAGCTTGCAGACATTTTCATTTGCACAAAGCCAAGTCCATTTGATCAGAGCTAAATGTTCAGATTTAACTACGAAACAATGAAAATCATCGCATTGAAAAAAGCAGAAGTTTCCATCAAACCAACAGAAAAGGAGTATTTAATGCAAAATCATGCGTTGTCTTTCGTGAGCAGCATAATGTACGCCTGTAAAAAGTAGGAGTGGGACAATGTTTTGTTTTTCATGTGACATTACATTATAATTATTAAGCTGGTGACTAATAGTCCGTTTTATATTAGTTTTTTTTTTAATAAAACAACTTACAACAGCTTCTTAAACAGACCCCTCCCTGAATTGTCATTTCCGTGGTGCTGAGTTCATAAATGAGTCAAATTTAGCCAGAAGTTGAGGAGAAAGTTGATAAAAAAAACAGAACTCAACTGCAGTGAAAATAAAGTTTATACAAGATTACACAACCAAGTCCAAATTTAAAAAGGTATAAGAGGGCTGCAATGTGTTTATAAAACTATTTCTGATGCATTTTGATTCTCTTTAAATTTAAATGGATATGGCTTATTTATATATTTTTTTAAAGTCATTACTAAAACAGCCATGTTTTGATCACTTCGTCTAATAATTACAAACATTTTAACTTCAGGGTTTAGCAAAGAAAGGATAAAAAAATATGTGGAAACATACAGTTTTACTGCAACATGTTTGAAAGCTACAGTAACTCTGTTAGGACAAACAGCTTTGCTGACTTTCGTATATTGGCAACACGAGTGTTACTAAAACAAATTTTTGACATTTGAAAATCGATTCAAAATCTCCCACGTCCGCAACGCATCTATAAATAGATTTTACCCCAGGCCCTTAAATATTTCTGCCGGAAAACCTAAACTATTGAATTCCGACAGTGATGTAAAGATTCATAAAGTGGCTTTTGCATGAAAATTTTAAAACAGGAGTTGTTTTAAGAGGGCAGAAATCATTGGTCTTAGCCTGTCTCTCTCTTACTAGCTGTTATGAGGGCTGTGGACTGCCAAGACATTGGTGATATGATACATATCCTGACACAGGGGTCAGGATATGATATATTGCGATATATTGCCATTTTTACTTGAAAATATTCTAGTTTTTTCATTAATTCAGTTTAATTTCAGTATATTATTAACTCAGTTTATTTAGAACAATAAACAACAATGAATTGCATTTGTAGTTCACATTTGTTCTTACATCAATCCATTAAGCCTTAATTAAAAAAAACAATACAGTGCTTTTGAGTATCAGGAAATTAAATATTGTGATACTTCAGTGCATCAATATTTTCTTACACCCTTAGCTGCTAACTCATCAATCCAGTTAGAAATAATCTCAAATTATTCAAACTGAGGTCATACAAGAAGCTGTTTACAACAGATGAGATCTTAATTGTTCAGAACCTTCCCAGAAAACATCACTTCAAAAGATATGAACTATCCTTTGAACTTTTAAATTCACATTTTTTATTTGTAATTAGGAGAAAAAATTATCTTAGAAAGATTTTTAGGATCGTCTAAAAGTTAATTTATTATTATATAACTGCTGTTTTGCAATATTATTTGTATTGTGGGCCATGCACGGGTTATCTTGAGAGTACCATTAAAGAGAACTAAGCAGGAAGATGGGCCTTTTGCCACTGAGTAAATGTACTTTTTCTTTTTTGTTTGTTTTTTTTTTTTTTGCTTGAGCCAATTCTGGCCAGGCAGTGTGTTTTAAAAAAATAAAGGGATCGAGTGAAAAGTCTTGTGCTACTTTCTGTCTAGACAGCCAGAGATGATCTGTGGCTCCTAAAACTGTGTTCTAGCTAATAAGTCCTTATAAGCCACTCATACATCAGAGAGTTAACTCTAAAGTTCAGAGCTAATAGTGCAAAAAGGAACTAAATTAGATCAGCATGAGCTTCATCTCTTAATTCAGGTTAAAAACCCTCCTTCGACATTTAGTAGAGAAGATTACAGAATTAAAGAGGGGGGAGGGGGACTCTGTTGCAGAATGTGGTTATATTAAAATAATTCATCTAATTTTAGCTTATAAAAGCCACAACTGACCCTCCTTCAGGTCAGCCCATCAAAACAGTGAACAAGGACAGCAATTATCTCTGAATCACTGCCTGCAATCAGGTTTGACTCTGCAAGGTGAGCAATCAGAGATGTGATTTATGGATAAGATGGTAATCTCAAGAGCAACACAAGCGTTTTGTTAACGACATGGAAAACGATAAAAAAATAATATAGAAAACAATCTTAAAATTCTCTATTACTTTAAACAAACTTAGTAAAAACAGTTAAAAGAGTTAACCTAACCCTAGTGGGAAAACCCAAAAGTTTATTTAAAATTTTTTTAAATTAAAATGGTTGTTTCGTGGAAATCTGACATGATTACGATCTATTTTTACCTGAAGGAATGCATTTCACTTACTGCCGTTCATGTCGAAGTTTTAGTCTAAAGGTCTGTTCACACGACTAAAGCCTTTCTGCTGCATTTCTGCTTTTTCTGTATACAACAACTGCACTTGTACTCGGACACAGAAACGTTTTGAATCCAGGTCTGATTCAAATATCTTTTGTATGAATTCTTAACTACATAATGTACATTTTAAAAAAAACACAAACAACCGCTGTTTGAAAAAAGGACCCATTATCTGTGCAGCAGCAGGTGATTGATTTATTTTTACAAAGAAAAAAAAAAAAAGGACAACAACAGCAGCAAGTCAGTTCTGACACAGCGGTCTACCTTACATGCATATAAAAATGAAAAATCTAGCATTCCTGGAACCAATGTTTATTGTTGCCGCCTTTCTTGTCAGAGTTTTGAAATAAATTCATCCTGTTTTGTGAAGAGACAGAGGTGCATTAGCTTCAAGTTGGTTCAGTCCAACTCAGCTGAACCCTGGTACCTAACAGCTAACAAAAAGCTCAAATTAGCATTCAGCTTTAAAGAGGAGAACGAACAGTTTTAGTTGAACAAAACTGAAGGCTGAAAAAATAATTATAATTTAATAAATAACCATGATGAACATGGAACCCCAGTCTCCTATCCATTACATAAACAAGGCAGACACTAATGGCGGACCTCTTGTCGGACTCCAAGTAGACATGTCCACAATCCTGGTTTGGCGCCAACATTTTATCATATAATCAGGTAACTGTGTTTATACACAATCCTATGCAAGATATCACACTCAGATGTGTCGAGACTGAGCCTCAGCTAGGACCACATCAGATTTTAGCTCCAATTTATTGAACTATGACCACTGAGATTACAAGATCTTTTTCAAGGGAGCCCTGGGCCTTTAGGGAAGCAGCATCAAATACTAATATAATACTGATAACATTTGGTGACACACAAACACACATCAGCAAAAACCTTATTGTCATTATTTATTGCACAGATTTTTGGTTGGCCTTGTTGCTTTTTCCAAGTGATAAATAAAGCGATCTGGTCTGGTGTGGTATTTTTTAAAAATGTACAGGAAAACTTCACACCAACAATGAAGAAAACAGAAGTAGATGAAAGCTGCTGGTTCTTTATTGACTGAAGGTAAATAAATGACTCAATGAAGCATCATTAAGCTAATTGCTCCAGTTACACTCTGTTTATGAAGGGCTACTGATGGATGGAAATGACTCATGCAGGTAAATATTGTTCGACCAAGAACACAAAGCCTTTTCAGCCGGTGTTTGATTATGTTGTTGTTTGTTTGTTTACATTTGTCAATTGTATTTGGTAACCAAGGTTAATGAAGAATGCAGGTTTGAATTATTCAGTTTACAATATCAATTATAATCCCACACAACCCTTAAAAAGTGATCAAAATTGTAATTGCATAAGTTTCTGTGCGTGTTATCTGTCTGTTAGCTAATATCTCATAAACCACTGTACAGACACCATACAGATATGGTGTGGTAGTAGGTGAGCGTCATCCCCAACATATACTCTGAGCTCTAACAGATCACACAAAATCTTTGTTTAAATCTTTGACATGTAAAGTGGTGGGTAATATGCATTCCTTCAAAGACTTCTAGTTTCTTTAAATCAATGTGACATAGTTTTGTTACACTTTTATTAAAGACTTCAAGAAAAAAACAAGACAGAATATTAATATTAAAAAATGAAAGTTAATATAGGCCATTAAAAGTTATTTTGTCATAAATATTATTCCAAAGTTTGTTCAGATACTATGACGAACTTTTAAGTTTAAACTGAACACCCCTACTAAAATGTACATAAAAACATGCAGAGGTCCTTTGATGTAGGGTTGTGCAAATCGTTTAATGACCAAAATTAGCCCCATTTTTAATCAGGTTAAATAATAAAACCATCCAAAATCTGACCATTTAAATTCAAACATGATGACAGAGAAGGCATGCTCTGGTGAGGAGGTTGTTCTCTGAATCTAAAGGACATGATTCTTTTTAGAACTAAAATGATCAATTTAAATCAAAATTCAAACATGTTGAAGCGCACAGCCAACAGCCGGCATAAGAAAAAAAACTCTGCAATCTTTCACTGGTATCTGCAGAATTTGAATAAAAAGCCATTACAAATACAAACTGAAAACAGGCTTTGGATGCCTAGTTATAGTTTTTATAGTCAAACATAAATCTGTCAGATATCTGATATATGATCTTAGCCTGAAATATGAAATAAGAAGCAGAAGACCCTTCTCAGATGTTACATTATAAGATTTATTTAGTCTGTTTTCATAAAACACACAAAACCAACTGAATGCATGTTCAAAGCAGAAATCAGTTTCCCAACAAACATCAGGGGCAAAGTCCTTTTCAGTTGGATTTTAATTGTACGGATTCCTCCGTTTAATACCCTGGAGATTTTTCTTTTAAGATTTTGAATTGAACAGCTCTGCGAACTGGTGCAAGTTCAGAGAAAATTTCATAGTTAGCTATGTTCAATGTTACAGTAACAAAGCAAACAAAAAGAAACAATTATTGAGTTAGTTGTACCACAATAGAGAAGAAAGAGATGAGAAGTGGAAGGTTTTATTTAACCTTGCTGACTCAGACTTTTAAACAATATTTGGCACGCTGACAATTATGGCTCATAGAAAGATGGTCAGAATCAGACGTTCAACAAAATTAGAAATCAAAGCCGAGTCAAAGAAATCACAATTACTAAAATTTCTAGTTGTTTCTTTTTGACTAGGCTTATGACATTTGTTCTTTAACACACCGACAGTGAACATAAAAATACAAAAACTGAAAGAAAACATCTTAATATTTAAGACATTTGGCATAATACACAGGACTTTACCAGTTTGTCACAAAAATGGCATATTTTTATTTTGAACTTGGTGTAACCAGTGGAAAACTCGCTGGTTTTCTTTTTTAAAGCAGACAACATGAAACCAAAATGTAAGCAGCCAGGTTGTTGTAAAATCATTAAAGAAGGGGGTATTCTGTATTTTCCAGGCACATATAGTTCAAATCCAAACCACAATCAAGTAGTTATTTATTTTTATGTACTATATATATATTTTTTTCTTTTTGTTAAATGGGGGCAGACGTCATAAGAGTTTTTCTTCTTTCTGCTCCTTTTCATTTAATGATATTGTGTTCGTGTTGAATTGTTTTGTTTTTAATGAAATGAAAATAAATAAACTAAACAAACTAAACCAAACTAAAAAGCTGTTACCTTCAGTTGTTATGAAAAAGTTGTATATATTAAAAATAAGTTGACTTTGCATCATAGCCTAATCTAAACATCTTGAAATTGGCCTCTGTCTCTTTAAGAACCTCCTACCATTTCAGACATTCCCACTTCAGCACATTTACACAACAATGCTTTGGGAGAGGGGCGCTCTGTGGGGCGGGAGCTCAGCTACAGACTGAGCTCCAGGGAGGAGCTTTGGACAAACGGGCGGTGCTTTGTACCAGCAAGTGTTTAGGCAGCTCCACATGGCCACAGGAAATTCATGGATTTCAAAGCAAAAGCAACACTCTGGGTATGTTTTTGACGATGGAATGACAGATTTAAAACTCAAAAATGTTAATTTTGCATAATAACATCCATTACATATGGTGACAAAAATGCATTACTGCTTAGTTTTCTCTACGTTCTTATGGATAAGAAAGTAAGAACTGCCTAAATGCTCTGTTTACATGCAGGCGTTCTTCTTCAGTGTCACTAAAGAGCCGTCTGAGAGGGCCTTTTCTTTGACATTTGAGACATTTATTTCAACAACCGTTTATCTCAGCGACGTAAAATCTTTTTAAAATTATATGTCATTAAGTTATCTTTCGAACAATGCATTATTTGTCACTAAAATTTGTTGCCACAGGCAATTTAAGATTACAAACTAGAAACTGAGCAGGTAAAACTTTCTTTAAAGTCAATATATTCTTGATTATTATTGTTTTGTTGTTGTTATGAGGACACTGACCAGTGAAAATTAAAGGCTTTTTCATTTTTAAAAAATTGCAAAATGGCCACAAAGAATGGTCAGAAGTCTCAAAGAAGGCATCATACATTAAAAAAAACATAATTCTAATCAGTTGCACATCCCATGGATCCCAATTATGATATTAATTCTGTACTGTATATTGTTAGTGTTACTATTATTGCTGTTATTGTTAATCTTGTTTTTAATATATTTTTTAACACTTGTTTAACTTGTGTGTGAACCTATATATCTGATGCTGCTGTTACACCTGAATTTCCCCTCTGTGGGACAATAAAGATAATCCCTACCCCACCTCACCGGCCTCTTATGTAAGAGCTTTAAGGTCATAAGATCAAGAAGGCTGCAGTGAAATGCTCTAAGGATATCTGTTTAAAATCAGTGCTATACAAGTCATAAAAAATGGGATTTTTCTACATCAACAATCAGTAAAAATTGAAATGTTTATGTCTTTTTCTGATAAACAAAACAGGCCAAAACATTACTACCTGCCACAAACAAGAAGGGTGGACAGTTTTACTTTTGACTTGGTCTGTGTGTGTGTGTGTGTGTGTCTGTCCAAAATATGAATGAACTGAATCAATTTTAATAAAACTTTTAATAAAAGCAATCATTAGAAGTAGTTATTTGGAGTCAAACAAATCCATGACAGCTGCAACACACACAACTGACCTTAGAAACTCCCAAAATAACTACCTCAGTCAATTATACAACTATTGTTTTATCATGGTAAAAACCATTAAAGTTTGAACAAAACATCTTTAAATCCATCATTTCTCATGCACAATTTGTGCAGAACCTCAATCTTCATTAAATGACAGAAGGTCATATCAAGTTTGGGAAACACTTGCAGCATCTTTCCTGAGGTGTGAGCAGGTTTTCTGTACAGTTCTGAAATGTCTGAAGACGGTGGGTTTGTTGTGAAGTGACAAACGTATAGCCTCAGGCACAGATGAGGAGCAAAACCAGGAAATCTGGTAAACCGGTTCTTTACTGGACCACAGCTCCAGATTTATCTCCGTCACAGACCTAAAACTCCAGCTGAAACCTTGTGAAGTGACATCACCTGAGGTGATTCATCAGTCCTAACAGAGCTCCTTCTGTTGACGCAGATGCATCATCTTCCTCCAAGACCGTCTGATAGTTCACAGGAGCCTCCAGTGTAGCGCTCCTTTTCAGGATGTAAAATTAGAAATCTATCCTATTATGACTTTGTCACACATTCACCATAAAAGATTTAAGCCTCACATTATCAACATTTCCCCGTTAGCAAGCATGATACGACTGATGCTATCAGAAATCTTAAAGACTCTTCTTTCACCCACAAATGTAGCTGCCTGTACTCGGGCTCAGTGGAGGTTAGCTAATCGGATTAAAAATGTAAGTCCTTGTGCAGGGTCCGATGGCATTTTAAGGATTAAGTGCAGCGTCGATGACTTCTGCTCTGTTTCTGAGGCGAACGGCAGGAGGAGGAAACAATCAGCCAAAAACATGGCGCTACCGATGGCTTGGAACACCACCCTGAGATCTATACAGATTATCAAGAAATCCTCACCAGCAGCTGCTAGAACAAGGTCACACTGCACACAACCAGGAGGTAAGACAGTTTGTGTCGCACAGCTTTACCTGAAACTGTAGGTTAACATGTTTACAGAAGCAACAGAAACACGCTATGCTCAAAAACGTAAAAATTAGAGGTTTGTCAGGGGAGAAAACAAACTTTTTCTGTATTTATCACCTGCCGCTAAAAGAAGGCAGCCTAAAAAGTTTGTGATGCTGTTAGCAAAATATCTCATGAACCACTGGATGAACTGAAACTAGTAAATAAATCAACAACTAATTAACTTCTGGAATCAACCCAATTCAAGAAGGCCGCCACAGCCAATTGGCCTTACAGAACACAAGAACAGCTGTCAGATTTAGAGATGTTGGTCCAAAATTTGGTGTGGTAGTAGCTGAGACTGATTCCCATCAGATATCCTGAGCACTAACATACTGCACACAATGTTTGATTAAAATGTCGCCATTAAATGTTTGACGGCAACTTTGTCTGTTTGCAAAATATCTCATTATTCACTACAGATTTGAATGTAACATTCAGGAATACTGAACGTGTCTACTACTACTACTAGGGCTGCCACAAACGATTATTTTTATAGTCGACTAATCACCGATTATTTTTTTCAATTAGTCGACTAATTGGATCATACGTTAATTGAATATAAAACATACAGCTTATCGCACCAGAATGCAGCTGCTATTATATAACCATCATTAG
>JARVJO010000394.1:19602525-19624996 GCA_031762555.1 Cynodonichthys magdalenae | reverse complement strand
CTTGTCTGACAGAAAGTGGGAGATCGTTCCACAATCTGGGAGCAGCAACACAAAAAGCTCTGTCTCCTCTTAGCTTACGTTTGGACCTCGGCACCTCCAGGAGCAGCTGATCAGCTGACCTGAGGCACCGAGCAGAAACGGAAACGGTTTTACCTTTGCCAGCTGCCTGAGATGATAAAAATTAACTACTGCTCCAATCTGAGAGTCTAATTTAAAATCATTATCTATTTTAAAACCCAAGTTACAAATTGTCGGCTTTACATGCAGTGCCAGGGTCCCAGATCAACAAGGGGACGTTCACAGGAGAAACTGGGACCGAACACAATCACTTCTGTTTTTTTCTCATTGAAATTATAAAAGTTTGAAAACATCCAAGCTTTGATGTCTTCGAGACACAACAGATATGTCCTAATTGAGAGGGCATCTTTCTTTCTCAGTGGTATATATATCTGACTATCATCAGCGTAACATTGAAAAAAGATCCCATGCTTCCTGAGTAAAGAACAAAGCAGGGGACCTAAGATGGAACCCTGGAGAACCCCAAAAAACAATGGAGCAGTGGAGCAATCAGAACCAGCTATGTTAACGCACATGGTTCTGTCAGACAAAGACAAGTTTCAGGAATACTGGATCTTTTAGGAACTTTTAGAGCCAGCTCAATTCAAGATGGCAACCACAGCCAAATGATATTAGAAAACACAAAAAAGGGGCTATTATTCACAGTTTTGAAAGATATGGTGCTAGAATTCAGTTTTGTAGTAGCTGACAGTCATTCACAAATAATACTTCAACTGCTCATCAATGCACTTGATTTTACTAAAAAAAACATCACCGACAACTGTTGGAATCAACCCTGTTTGTCTGTTAGCAAAATTTCTCGTGAACTACCCAACAGATTTTAATAAAACTTGCAGAAAGTAATCATTAGATGTACATCAACAACTGATTAACATTTGGAGTCAATCCAATCCAGGGTGTCCTCTGAAGCTAACTGGCTTGTTTTATTGGAGTCATTAAATACAGCATACTTCTTACAATCCTGCATGAAATTGTGCAAAATGTAATTTCTAAACATAAAATAATCTTAATCTAAAACTCTGGCAACAGTTTGCAGTAAACCTGAAACATTAATACAACTTAAAAGAGTGAGTGCAAAAAAAATGAATTGGGTCACACCAAACTAACCTGTGTTTACTTTAAAACCATCACAGCACAGCAGGAAAAAGGTTGTTCAGATTTACCTTTAGGGTGTGAATTGCTTCACACAGATTGCAAACAACAAACACACAAGTCCAGGTGACACACAGCCACACCTTGCTGTAAAACATTGTGGTCTAAATGACTGTTTTTAGCAGCACGAGAACATTTTCTACATGATCAGAGTTCACAAGACTGTGAAGCTGTGTAAACACGCTCATTCTTCAGGTGTTCAAATACATTTAACTTGTATTCTCACTGGGGATTCCTGAAGGTGGAGTCAAAACAACAGTCCTTAAGGGGCAATAAACAGTTCTTCAACGCACTAAAGGTACATTTAAGTCTATTTAAGTTCACAGGAAATTCTTCGTGACTTTTAGCGCAAGAATGACTGGTATGCTCATTGAACTTCGGGATCTTTCCCTTATTTTCCCCCATATCGTCTACTCTGAGGCACTCCTAAAAAAACACAACCAGGAGGGTAAATAAAGTTCCTAAAACTTGAAAAACAAAACTGTTCTTCACTTTCAAGACCCAGTATGCGTGGAGAGAAAAACAAGTTTCTCTTTCCCAACTTTTCTTTTTGTTTTTTTGGACCGAGTTCCGTTTGTTTCTCTTTGAAGTTCAGAGGAGCCGCCGCTGTTTGTTCGAGTAAAAACACGTAGTTTCAGAAAAACACTTACCCACTCCGTACTTCTCTTTTTTAGTGGGAATCCAGCGGGTCATAGCGGAGGGGGACAAAGAGAGGGAGGGGGTGGGAGGAAGTCAAAGTTGTCTGAATAAATAAATTACTATGTACACTTGCTGAGAGAGGACGGGCGGTGCTCTCCTGCTCGTCCCGAAGCTACAGTTCCGCCATCATGACTCCTGTGTTGAGAGGAGGAGGAGAGCTGCGCGAGGAGGGGGGAGAAAAGGGTGGGACGGGGGAGGAGAGGAGGGGAGGGGTGGGACAGTGGGTGGACAGACAGAAGGAGTGGACAAACACGGAGACAGAGGGAGGAGAAGACAGAAGTGGGGAGACAAAGGGGGAGAGGGGAGGAGTAGGGGACACATAAGACAGAGGGGAAGTGGAAGGTAGAGAAGAGGACAGAGAGAGGGGAGGAAAGGGGGAAGTTGGAATAGAACGGATGGGGGACAGAGCGAAGACAAGAAAGAAGTGGAGAGACCAAGTGAGGAAGACAGAAGAGGGGAGAGGAGGGAGGAAAATGTGACACATGGGGAGGACAGTGGGAGACAATAGGCAGAGGGAGAGGACAGAGGAGGAGATACAGAAAACAGAGGGGGAGAAGTGGAGACATGGAAGGAGGACAGAAAGAGGGGAGGAAATGGGGAAGTTGTGAAAGGACAGACAAGAAGGAGAGGACAATTGGGAGGACAGAGGGAGGGGTAGAAAGGGGAGAGAGAGGTTACAGAAGGGAAGAGCAGAGAGGAGAGAAGACAAAATGGGGACAGGACATCGGGTGGTGGATGGGGGACAAAGGGGACAAAGAACAGAGAGTAGAGGGAATGAAAAGGGGAAAATACAAAAGGTGGGAGGGCAAATGGGGGACAAGCAACCCCTACTGCCTTATTGAACAGCCAGTGTCAGATCCATGAATCAGTTCTCTGAATAAAAACCAGCTTTTGGGTCCCAAACACTTTGGCTTTCTTCCAGAATATCCAACAGAACTGTCAGAAAACATCAAATAATCCCTGTAGGACAGTAATGTAGTCGGAGCAAAGAAAAGGCTCTGGATAGATTCAATCATCATGACATGTTCTTATCAACTTTAAAAGTTCTACTAGGCCAAAAAGTTCTTCACTGGTTCAGTTCATAGGTTCATAGGTTTCCAACTTATAGAAAAGCTGTTTATTAATGATTTATCAGTGCTAAATGGAAAAATATGCAGATGATGCTACCATATTTGTGAGTCCAAAACCTTCATTATCTTTGCTTAAAACCTTGGTGATAAATGTTAATCGATATTAACCAACTGAAAATGGCTTTAACTCATACAGATATTAAACAGATACTGAGCTAAAGTTTGGTGTGGTAGTAGCTTAGGATCATCCTCAACATAATCTGATTACAATATCGTATAGGAAAGTTTAATAATGAGGGAGGTCATGCATTGTAGACCTTAAAGAGGGGGTATTATGTATTTTCCAGGCACATGGCTCTATTCTATACCACAATAAACTGTTACCTTCAGTTGTTGTGAAAATTCTGTATATATCAAAAATTAATCTAAACTTCCTGAAATTGGCCTCTGTCTCGTTAAGACATTACCATCTGACCATCATTACCCACGTCAGCATGCCTTCCCAACTATGCATCATGCCGTTTACAACCTTTTATAGGAACGTTGTATTTTGTTGTGAACAAAAAAGCAACATTATGTAATATCGGTTTTCAAAAATGGCAACTCAAGATGCAGTTGAACCTTATCTCAATGATCCCACATCACACCTGGGAAGAAGGTTTTCTGAAGAACTGAAGTGTGTACAGAGGCTCTTACAAGACGTTGCAGCTTGGTCATGTATCTCCCTGTCATCCTCTCATACACATCAGCTACTTTGCAGAGAAACTATAAATAGAGATCATTATGAAGCTTTGTTTGACAATGAAACCATGAACATCCTCCATTTTTAAGCTCAAGATGTGCAGTTCCACTAGGTGTTTGCTAATTGTTGCTGCTGCTAGTCTGGCTGGGTAGGGGTGCTCTGTGGAGCAGGAGCTCAGCTGGGGACTGAGCTCCAGGGAGGAGCTATGTACAAAAAGGCGGTGCTTTGTACCAGCATGAATTTAGACAGCTCCACATGGCTACCAAAGGAGATTCAAGGATTTCTCAAACATGCATGATGAGTCAAAACAACACTCCGTTTTTGATTAGGAAATTACATTATAACATGATATAAAGCTCAAAAAAGTTTATTTTACATATAAATGTTTTTCTCAGGTCTGTTCAGTTTAAAGTCAATACAATGAAAAGCCTCTGAAGGCTAATGTGCAAAACTGATTTTCCTTTGTAACAATTCCTTTAGTACTGTCTATTTTAAATACAAACGAAAAAATTCACATAAAATGAGACACAGACACCCGCTTCACTTAGTTTGCCTCCAGGAGCTCTGTCCCATTTGGCTCCAGAGACATCAATCAGTCAATAACTGTAACAGCTTCTCATAACGAGCTCCAATTGAATTAGTCATATTACAGTGAGACAACTATCTTTCGTGTCGCTTCAAGGACTCTTTTAAGTATCCGTAGTTGAGTTTTCGTCTTGAACGAAGCACAGTTTTTACCAGTCTGGAGGGGAGCAATTAATCGAAACAGTCTTATAAATCACTGCTGCGTCATAAATAAATGATTACCCGGTTATTGTTTTTAATTAAATCCAGATGAATTGCAAACGCTGCGGCTCACACTTCAAAACCCCGAGCGCCTCAAAATGAGACCTTCTGTATTCTGGGCGAGCAGAAGTGAAACAGACGTCCTCGCACGCAGCAGAGGCCTCATTCGATTTTAACTCAGCAGAATATTTTATACACAAGCCTCACAACTAATTGATGTATTTGGTGGCTTGTCCATCACGGAGCCGAGGCTCCCAAACAGCAGCGAAGTCCTCTCGCAGCTGTTGGCTTAGAGATGCGGTCGTCTGCTCAGCCTTTTGTTTGCTCATCATGTTGTGTTTATATTCCTGCTGCCACCAGTCAACCAAATGGTGCTGTCAGGATTGTTTAGCCGTTCGCTGCTTTTGACATTCAGGGATGGTGCCAATCAATATCCACACCGTCTATTGTGATATGGGGCTGCTTTAAAAATAAAAAACAGCTTGTGGTGATTTAGAGCTAACACCACCCAATCTGACTGGGAGCTTTTATTGAATATTTTAATTTTTTTTCCAGCCTCAAAGCACAGCTTTTGAATTATATACCGTATCAACAGCTTTTGCCCGAGGCTTTGGTTCTGTCCAGAATACAAGCTTTCTTTCTTCAAGACGTTTCTCAGTATTGTTACTTTTTTCCCCTTTCACCTCGTGACGCAAAGTTACTCAGAAGTGTTAACATGTTATTCACGTTTTTCTTTTCTCAGATCCAGAAGTGCAATGTTTTACACATTTGATTGATTTTATTTTATTTTGATTGGGCCCATATTGAATAGATGTATGTTGTGTCTTCACAGGTTATGAGTTGAGCTTTCCAAAAGATTATTGTGACCTATTTCTGTATTAGCTGTGGGTGCTCGCTGAGTAATCATATGGAGGGAGGGGTGGGCTCTTATCTGCTCACACCCATTTCACCTTTGATTTTTCTAATATGTAATCTTCCTTATCAAAGGAAAAGAGCTGCTTTGAGGTAACAAAACAGAAACAGCAAATATGATTTCTAAAAGGAAGGCAACATTGCCATCACCTGTCTGTTTTATGTTATTGCACTGGACAAAACCTCCACATTGCATCAGCTTGACATGTTAAACTGAACTTTAGACTTGATCCAGACTTAAACAGGAACAGACAGCCCAGGTCAAATTTTTTTTACATTCTCCCTGCTTTCACTTTCTATTTTGTATCATTTTGTGAAATATTTCATATAATTGGGCAACATTTTTTTCTCTCTCAAAAAAAAAAAGTTACAAATGTCTGTATCCATATCTGAATTTATAGTGACCAGATGCTTGTGTGTGTTAAAAAAAAGAGAAGGAAAACAGGTGCACATGTGAAAGCCTGAACAGCTGGGACATAAAAAGGCTGCTTGTGCTCCTTTTCAGCATGAAAGCTTTGAGAAAGACTTGGTGAGCCGCGGCTGCAGTCGTTGGAGATTAAACGGCGAGATGGAGGTGCTGTTTTTGTCCTCGCGTGGGGATATACTGTCTGTTTACTTTGCCGACGGCCTTCTCAGCGTGTTGCCAAACAGATGAATGAACATCTAAAGTGACAGACAGACTAATAAATATGCTCCCCTTCTAACATCCTCTTCCCCACTTTTTGCAGTTATTTTTTTCGTGTGCTTGAGTGCCTGTGCCTGCATGAGTGTTTTCTTTTCATGGGCCACATAAAGATGAAGGACGTAAAGCATCCATATGTATGAACTGTAGTGTAGGAATAAAGCCTGACCTGACTTGACTCCATCAGTGGCTGACATTACTAAACTCAATGAACTGTAATTTATTATTATTTTTTTTTACGGTGTGCAAAACTACAAAGCCTCAGAGGCAGGCAGGAGGATCTAAACACATCAGTGTACAGCCCACTCTGAGGGGGTTCAATTCCTCAGACACATGGTGGGAAAATAAAGGGAGGCCTAATGCATTTACAGATCCACAGCCACAACCGCATGACGCCAGAGACAAAGAGGGGTCAAGCCTCCACCTGGCTGCCTGGCTGCAGATTCAGGTAAGTGCTCAGTCCGGTTCTGAGGACTCAGCTTCCTGTGGTGGAGGTCAGGCTTTAAACTGTGAAGTGACTCACTCACAGTTTTTATCCTTCAGAAGGGCCTCATTGTTTTTACTAATACGAAACCATTTGTGAGTCATTATGAATAATGTGTAATGATGCAAGCGTAACGAAAGTACAGCTAAACGCGTGTGATTACAGAATTTGATTCTGCACCAAAAAAAATGGCTTCATTTAGTCCACGTCTCATTTCCTGGCTGCAACAGAGGAATTGACCCTGAGGCCATATGTCTCGGTGCGGTGAGTAAAAAGCAATCTAACGAGAGCAGTCGTAACCTTTATGCATGCCAGGAGAAGAAATATCTAGCTTCGAAATTAATGTGGAATGTCTTTTACATGAAATAGTCTCTCTGTGTTCTGTCCTCCAGGACATAAAAAATGGGCTCGTTCTACACCGGCTCTTAATTAGGTGATTGCCTCAGCTCAGCAGAGGGAGCCCCAGCTCTTATCTAGATTTCCTTTTCTTAGTGTAGACAAAGTGAGGCTGTGTGATGTCTAAAAAAAAAAAAAAAGGCAGACCGCAGCGAGACTGCAATCACTGTCTGGACAAGAGCCAAAGAGGGCGGAATGCTACCGCCGAGGATTTAAAACACTATTATTTGGATAAAAAGTGCTTCTTCCAAGGTTGAAAATGTCCTCTATTCAAAGACCCCAAAAATGATAAACAATTCTTGCCTTTAGTTCTGTGCACCAAGATTTATTGAAAGGTTTAAAGTAAAAATAGGCTTTTTTTCAATGCAATTTTAGATATTTATACAGCTTGAATGCAACCCTTGACTGCAGTTTTACAAGCAGTGCTGCTGGCTGTCTGTTTTGCTGGTTAGTTTTCTGACAGTTCAAATCAATATTTCACTGTTTTTTGTATCTTAGTGCAATAAAATATATATTTTCTGTAAAGGAAGTCTTTTTGTTCTGTATGTCCTGCCACAGTCTAGGTATGCAAAGTGTAATTTGCTGCTGAAAAAAATAACAGTCAACAACCTGACAACAATCTGAAATTAAAAATAATGGGGTTAACTTGTGTTTTTTGTCATTATAGCTCAGAAGAAAGTTTACCACAGAAACTTTGAAAATTATCATGCTAGGTTTTTTTTTTCCTGTCTTGGAGTAACACTTTTCTCTCATTTCACAATAAACTCAGCTGCTGATGCCTCCTGCTGCACCTTCAGTTTTTTTTTTCTTTTTTTCATTTTCATGATACGAATCTAAGTCTGGGAGGTCTCTGCAGAGCCCCACAGATGGGGCTTCCTTTCTCTGACGTGGCGAACGCCCCGAGGAGAAAACGAGTCATAGGATTTATGCACCAGTCAGCTCACAGACACCAAGTGGGCTGGATGAAAAACAGGCAGCAACTTAATATCTGAAAGATGAAATGGGATAAAAATAATACAGAACGGCTTTGAGATGCTGCATTTACAGGGGATCTGTGTCCCGCTGATGCTCCAACATGTGCATGCACACACGGGTACATGTTTACAGAACTGAACGAATGGGAGCGTGGTTTACTGGGTCTTTATTTTTTGAGGAGACTCAAAATTATTGCTGCTTCCAAAAAAAAAAGTTACTGACAGTACTGCTGTATCATTGAGCGGTGAAATGTGTGTGCAGAGCAAAGCCTAATTTATTATAGAGTATAATGGCTGACTATTAAACTGAGTGCTCCTCTGGACTAGTTTGTATCTGTAGCAAGTGAAGGTAATAGAAAGTTCACAAGAGATGCTGTGGTTTTATCTCAGTTGGGATTACAGGAATGTCTGAAATGTTTTCAATTGGATATTTATTTTCAGTTTGTTTGTGTTAATAGTTAATAGTCTTATTTAAATTTTTCTATTTTTGCTGTGAGTGTTCTGTAACCTCTGAGTACCTGTGCTAGTCTTGGCCAGGATTCTCTTGCAAAAGAGATTTTAATCTTAAGTAGATTTTCCTGTTGAAATAAAGGTTTATTATTATTATTATTAACAACAACAACAACAGCAACAACAATAATAATAATAATAATAATAATAATAATATAATAACTATAATAATGTATGCATCAGAATTGGTCATGGAGTTCCTCAGGGTTCTGTGCTTAGACCAGTACTTTTTACTTAATATTATTTAATATGTACTCTTGTAAGGTCAACTGGCTGTAACACCCTGAACAGTCCAGCTCCTGACTGAACCCTGAAGCTAAGCAGGATAAGGCCTGGTTAGTACTTGCATGGGAGACCCCTGAGACCCCCAGGTGCTGTAAAACCAATGTAGGAGTTTTGCCCACATAAGAAAAATTGAAAACCTTTGACCGTCATAGGTCACCATCTGAAGGATGCTGGAAAAAAAGTAAAGTTGTAATTACCCATGTAGCCTGACAAATTACTTAAATTGCAAACATTAAAACCTGAATGACTCTTAATTTTCTGCTTGTAAACTCAGACAAAACAGAGGTTGTGGTTTTTTGACCTGTGGGATATAAAAAAAAAATCAAAAACATGTTGATGCAAAACTGATACAGAAAATCATTCATCACTTTTACTGTAGGCTCGACTGTTTTACTTCTTTATTATCTGCATGTCTAAAACACGCTCTGAAAAGCCCCCAGTTGATCCAAAACGCTGCTGCTAGAGTTCTAATAAAGGATAAAAGGAGAGATAATATTTCTCTATTTTCAGCTTCTCTCCATTGGCTCCCTGTCAAAATCAGAATATACTTTAAAGTCTTACTTCTAACATACAAAACTCTGAACAGCCAAGATCCATTTTATACTAAAACTCTCCTTGTTCCAAAATGTCATGACAGATCTTTGCTCTCAGACTGCAGGTTTACTTGTGGTTCCTATAGAGTTTCTAAAAGTAGAATGGGAGGCAAAACTTTCAGCTCTCAGGCTGCTCTCTTATTGAACCAACTTCCAGTTTCTGTCCATGAGGCTGACACTCTGTCTACTTTTAAGACTGGGCTTAAGTCTTTCCTTTTAGTTAGGATTGACTTGGATTTTCTGAGCTATCCCTTAATAATGTGGTTTAGACTGCTGGAGGACAAATGGAGCACATATCCTCACTCTGCTGCTGTCGTTACGCTCTACTCTTCATGCTTGTATTCTTAATTTTTGCTCTCTTTAACAGGTTTTTCTTTGTTTGTTTTACAATAGAAATTACTGTTGGACGAGCTATTCTGTGTTTGTCATCTCTTTTCTGTCCTTTCTGACCCCGGCCAGTCAAGGCAGATGGTTCTGGGTCTGCTGGCTGAAAGTTTCTTCCTGTTAAAAGGGAATCATTGTGAGGTTGCAACAAAGTGAAGAATCTCTCCAGTCTTCTGTGTTTTTTCTAGAAATGTTTCTATAATTTTAGAAGACGTGTTTAAGACAAGGACAACAAAAATGTTTTGTTGGTTTATTTGTAGTGTTAAATAATGAAACACCTATATGGTTGAATTACAAGAATGTCCAAACATTTTACTGCTGAAAATATATACATATAAATGTACTAAAAATGTTCAAAAAGTATAAAAAAATAGCTGATTTGAATAATCACTATAAACAATTTCCGAAATAAATATTTATTATTTGATAGTCTGTGAGATTGTGAATATATGTGGGAATGTGGGTAATCATTTTGCAGACATGTATGTTAGTATAAGTACATATATTTTTTTTTCTTGCATGAGTTTCTGCTCTGAGGTAGTTCAAAACAAATTGATCAAGTATACAATGAAACAATACCCTGAGATGACTTTGGCTGTGAGTTGCTGTATAAATAAATGAAAGTGAATTAAAACAGAGACAATGAGTGCCCCAGTGTTGTTTTTCATATAACATCTACCACAAGTTTCCAAAATGAAATGATGTGCTTCTGTTCATGTAATAAGATGATGTAGTATTTTAAACAGAGGCTCTCCCTGCACTAATGTGTGTGTGTTCATCTGAGTCAGTGAGAAGAGAAGACAGATGGTCAGGCTGCGTGTGTTTTGGGTTCTCTTAAGTGATTGAAACTGCCTCTCTGCAAAATGCCTCCGAGGAGCCCCTGATTCTCCCACCTTGCCTCTGAATAATAAACACTCCGTCCTCTGTCAGGGTTTAGTGCAGTGAGATACGTCTCAGATCCTCCTCCTCCTCTCCTTCCTCTCTTAATGAAATAATGACATTGCTTTCTTTCGCTTTTTTTTTTTTTGTTGCTTTGCCTGAATCGACACTTGGCCGGCTCCTGTGGTGCAGGAGAAGCTGAGTCATAAAGGTTTCAGTGCCCTGATTTATGGACAGTCATGTGGATGAGGTGGGGTGAAGAAGAAGAAGAGAGGAAAAGCACTGGCGTCAGCTTGCTGATCACAAAGACACATGTCAGGACAGAGTCAATCTGCTGACTTCTGATAAAAACAAACAAAAAAAGGAGCTTCTAACTCAAATCTTTTGCTGAATTCTGATTCTCTAAAATACAAAATAAATCAGCGGATTGGCGAGTTAAAATTCTGAAGCTAATACGCCGGTGTTGTTTTGGTTTCATAAATTTTGATTGACTTGCTGACTGTGCATGCAGCGTTCCCTTCCTGTCAGCAGTATATCACTGTGGAAACAACCGGGTCTGTGCCTGCCACACTTTTCCATTAACCTCCATTAACTCTCCGCTGAGAAAGAAGCAGGTTGTTTTAAACTCAGAATCCAGGGCCCCAGGCTGGAAAGCATGCAAAATCATTTAATTCTGGTTCTACATTTTGTGTGTGTGTGTGTGTGTGTGTATACGGTAACAAATAAATGATTTGATTTGACTCGTCAATGCAGCTACTGGTTTATATGAGCAAAAATGAAAAAGCCCAGAGCCAGCTTTAGGTTGACAAGGCTTCAAGGCTTTATTGAAGTTCGGTGCAGCACATGATGAGACTTAAAGCACTCAGTGGGGATTTGAAGGCATTTCAAACTGCATATGTTGCACATAAAGACAGTTGTAAGCACTATTTGGTGACAGGGAAAGCACCTGCAAACAGATCTCCACCAAGCAAGATCTCCTCCTGACAGCTCCTGTTTTTCTTTATCTTATCGTTGCTTTTTATTGCTTTCAGTGAGTACATTCTGGCATACATGCTATTAGTTGTTCAAGGGGGATTCAAACATTTACCAACATTTCTGAGTTCAAGTTTTTTTTTTTAAATGAGACATTTCTTTTGAGCACCAAAGATGTTTCACAAGTTCATTTAAACTTTTTTATCTACAGTTTTCTCTTCTTTCTCCGGTTCTTCCTCGTCCTTCACGCCTTCTTTGCCACCCTCTTCCTTCTGATCTTCCTCCTCTTCTTCTTCTTGAGGCTGGCTGGTTTCTTCTTCTCCTTCTTCCTCACCATCTTTGTCTCCTTCCTCTGCAAAAAAAGTAACAAAAGTTAGAAGCGGTTCTTTTAAGAAGCATTGCTACAACACTGAAAGGACAAAACAAACCTTTTCCATTTGCTTCTTCAGCTTCCTCCTCTGGTTTCTCCTCTTCCTCTCCCTCCTCTCCCTGCTCCTCGTCTCCCCCCTCCTCCTCCTCCTCCTCTTTCTCATCTGCCATCTCTTCCTCCTCTTTCTCCTCCTCCTCCTCTTCCTCCTGAGGAGGTCTGGCCTCAGCCTGCTGTGCTTGGCTTGCAGATATCACGTCCTCAGTGGGAAGCGATGATGAAAACAGGCGGGAGCTCAGCAGGTACGGTGCCGCAGAGCCCAGCTGAGACTGCGCAGAGACCTGGATTCTCCCGTAGGACGGAGCACTGCTCACGGCCTGGGAGTAAACGGTGTAATGGCCTGGTCTTTCCACGCTCAGACGATCCTCCTCTCCTTCCAGGAGCTTCCTAACAAAAGGAGATACACAGAGACACACATGAATCCCACAATTACAGATTTTGTGCACAAAACAATAGAATACTGTCAATGCAACTAGCACCTGTATGCTGCGATTTCAATATCTAGGGCCATTTTTACATTCAAAAGGTCCTGATAATCCTTTAGGTAACGAGCCATGTCGTTCTTGTTGGCCTGTACTTCTTCCTCCAGGTTACTGATTGCGTCCTGAAAAAAGGGAAACACAAAAGTGCAACATGTTTAAAAAGTACATCTTTTCTCGAAATAACTTTAAACTTGAACATAGTTTTTATGGATGTATGAAATCCGTTTCTCTCTGTCGTTACATTGTTTACCTGCAGTGCAGAGATCTCATCACTCTGTTTTTCCTCCACTTCCTGCAGCTGGTTTTCCAGAGCTTGGATCATCTCACGGCTGGTGTCGATCTCCAGCGTTCTGGCTTTCAGCAGTCGGCGGTACTCTCCAGCTTCATCCTTGGCACTGCGGGCGTTCTCCGTGTTGCGAGTGGAGCCTACGGTCATCACGCTCATCTTGTTACAGAACCATTCTTCAGCTGCTTGAAGGTTGCGGTGGGCCAGCTTCTCATACTGCCCTCGAATGTCCCGAAGAGCGGAGGATAGGTCAGGTTTGGAGACCTCCATCCCCACTGACACCTCCACGCTGTACTGAACCTGGGCCTGCAACTCTGCTATCTCGCTCTCGCAGATGCGCTTCAGGAAGGCCAGCTCATCCAGCAGGGTCTCGACTCTTTTGTCGAGCTCGGCCTGATCCAGGGCAGCATCGTCTGCTCCCTTTCTGGCATCCATGAGCCGCCCCTCTGCTTCCTCTCTGCCAAGAACCTCGTCCTCATAGCGCTTTTGCAGGCTCTTCAAGACGTCCTCCATCTCGTCCCTGTGGTCCTGGGCCGCCTGCTTCTCGTGGCGGGCCTCATCGACAACAGCGCGGAGCTGGCGGATCTCGTGCTCGAAAAGGGCCCGAAGGTTGGAGGGCTCGGCCTGCTTCTGCCTGAGCAGCAGCAGCTCGGTCTCCAGCAACTTGTTCTGCTGCTCCAATTCATGGACCCTCTCAACGAAGCTTGCAAAGCGGTCGTTAAGGTCCTGGAGCTCAGCCTTCTCCTGCGTCCTTAAGGCTTTGAACTCGGAGCTTACTTGGACTGCCTGGTCAAGGCGGAGCTCAGGGGCAGCTGCAGCAGGAAGCACAGTGGAGTAGCTCGAAACCACTCTGGTGGATGTAGGATAACTCCTGCGCGAGGAAATGTAGGAAGGTACAGGGGCAGAGTGGGTGGAGTAGGCAGACCTAGATCCAATTCCTCCTCCTGCTCCATATCCTGCACTGCGAACGACTACTCTCCTCTTGAAAGTGGGCAGGTAGGGGTCAAAGCCTGTCGAAGCCATGACTTGAGAGATGGGCTGCTTTGTTTCAGGGAATGTAGCTGGGTTGACTGCACAGTGAATCTGCATTACTCAGGCTTTTATACAGCCTGTAATGACTGTGACGTAAGCTTTTTTTTTTCTTTGCTACCAAGCTGACAGAAAGAATTGATTATGGTCCTTGCCAGCCAGTCGGTCATAGCCAAGGGAGAAATGGGGAGGGATCGGATGAGTGCTGAGGCAGGGGAGGCGGAGGATAAGCAACAATAGAGAAAAAAGGAGCTGCAACAGACTGGGTCACTGAGGACAAAACAGTATACTATTACACCTAAAACTGCAACCAAAGATGCAGTTTGGCAAATAAAATGCTAACAAAGACGAAGCTGATTTGTATCAAAATAACAACTGCATGCAGGGATGGAAGAAATCACATGTTCTTTAGGATGATGCAGCTGTGCACCATTTTGTATTTGACACCTTAGTTGGACAAAATGTTAAATGTAAAAATATTATTAAGATATGTTTATGGGTTTTAAATCTGTCAGAATAAATGAAAGAAAAAAGACAAAATAAAAGAGCAGTACCTTCAATTTCTGGGAAAGTTCACAGCAGATTGTAGATGGAAGTTCTCCCTCTGCTGGTAATCTCTTTAAAATGCAGGTGAACAAATGATAAACCTAATATTTTGACAATATTACAAATAACTCCATAACATTAAAAAGTTTAAAATCAAATCTGGTGGTATAAACACTTTCCACTGTATTTGTTTTTTATTAGGAGGCATGAATTTCTTGTTGCAGTGTTAATCAGCCGTGTTCAGATTATTAATTTCTCTCCGCACAGTTGCATCCTGTGGAGCAAATAAATAATCATCATATTTTCATGTTATGCAATTGGTCTGAACAATCCAGTCTGAAAATCAACTTTTAAAAGCTAATGGTTGAAGATGATTTAATAATCATTAGCTATTCAAACAGCTATATTTTTACTTTGTTTAGTATTTTTTATGTATCTTCTCATTATGTGATATATGTCAGATTTTGTGTTTCCTTCCAAAGCTATTTTTGACAGTCTCCAGGAGCATCTTTAATGAACATGATGTATAACGATCACTTTGATCACAAAACAGGTTTTTGACAAAAAGTTTGTTTAAAACTTATTTTAGAAAATCCACAACTGCTCATTTTGATAAAATTTCTTTCAGGGGATTGCAAATTAAGTGAAAAGTTTTGCTATTTGTTGTAATAAAATTTTTAATTTTTCACTTCTGCCAGTTTCTGTAACTAAGTCACACTATGTTGTTAATCTTTGAATGCAGAGTAATTGTAAAGACTTGTATGTTAGTCTGGGTTATGTTAGTTTGAACTTGGCTGAACCTTTGCATTAAGATGTAATACACAAAGATAAGATGGTAAAACGAACTTGTAAAAAGATGTATAATCTGGTTGGCTTTGTTATACCTTTATTTTGCACAAGACAGTCAGTTTTGGTTACTGAAAAAACATTAATTGACGCAAAACTAAGAGCAGCACAGTGGTTCAAGGGTTAACACAGTAAGAAGGTCACAGGTTCACCTCTCAATTTACATTTTCTCTGTATTCTCCTCTATTACAACCCCAATTCCAATGACATTAAAGACAGAATACAACGGTTTGCAAATCTCTTTCAACCTATGTTCAAGTATATACACTCAAAAGACAAAATATTTAATGTTCAAACAAATAAACTTTATTGGTCTTTTGCAAATATTAGATTTTGAATCTGATGCCTGCAACATGTTCCCAAAAAGCTGGGACAGAGACATGTTTACCTCTGTGTTACATCACCTTTCCCTTCAACAACACTCAATAAGTGTTTGGGAACTGAAGACACGTCTTCGCTTATGTGCAAAGATTTGTCCAGATTCTGCAGATTCTTTTGATGTTATGGACTGTAGATGATGAAATCCCTAAATCCCTTGTTCTTAAACTGTTGGACTATTTACCCCATTCTTGCTTGTGAATGACTGAGCCTTTCAGGGATGCTCCCTTTATACCCAAACATGATACTCACCTGTTTCCAAATGATCTGTTCACCTGTGGAATGCTCCAAACATTTTTTTTAGCGTTCCTCAACTTTTCCAGTCTTTTGATGTCACTGTTCCAGCTTTTTTGGAACAGGTTGCAGATATAAAATTCAAAATGAGTGAATATTAGCAAAAAACAATAAAGTTTATCAATTTAAACATTAAATATCTTGTCTTTGTAGTGTACTCAATTGAAAAAAGGTTGAAAGGTATTTGCAAATCATCGTATTCCCTTTTTATTTATGTTTTTCTTAACATCCTAACTTCATTGGAAATGAGTACAAAACAGAAGCAGCGCTTGTTTCTCTTTTATCAGAATGAATAAACTTATCAAATATGATGCTAAAATTAAAAAGACAAAGACAAGGTGTAAAAAGAACTGGGATGGTTGCATTGGTTTCTGTGACGTGTGTCACCACATGACAAATTTATATTTTTCTCTTTTGAGTTTAAGACTCCTGTTTAAAAGGTATTCCTTTGTCTTAACACACTGATATACAAGTAACATTTGTAGGAAAGATAAAAATGACTCATCTCTATCAATGAAGTAATGACTCTAAGCTCTAATGAGATTAAACCATTAAAGATTTCTTTTGTAAGAACCAAAAATAAAAAGATTATTTTGAAGAATATTAAATCATGTGTTTTGTGGCATTGACTGGTTTGTCAACTAAAAACATGCAGATCACATCAAATTTCATTATATTTAAAGAGCCTTAGCAGTTTAAGAAAATGAGATCTTTTTAATAAATGTTTTGAGTAAGCAGGTTTGGTAAAATGTTCTGTTTCTGACATCATGATGTGTGTTTGGTGACAGAGACAGGAAGTGAGTGAGAGGTCAGGAGATGAAAAGGAAAGTGCACTTCATTCTATAGAGACCTGCTCTGATAAGATTCAAAACCAGATGACTGGTGCTGGACTAAGTGGCTGATCTTTAGAGTATGGTGGATGGTGATGATGATGACAGTGGGATGGAAGCTTGTTTCAAGAATTGATTGAAGATGTTTGTGCAAACCTAAAAGTTTGGTCAGCGCATGTCAGCTGCTTTTTGGGGGGATTGATTAAAAAAAGGTTTGGTTGGGTGTTCAAGATGAATTGATTTAGGTTTAGGTTAGAAAATCCACCATACAAACAGTAAACTACAAGCCAGTGTTGACTGTGATGTTTTCAGCCACCAGAGGGCAGCAGAACTCAGCATAAAATTCGGCTCTAAACTTTTCTAACTCTTCACAGAACAGAGTTGCTTGTTTGGATCAGTTTTTCATAAACTTTTCTATAATAGTTTGCATAATGTATCAGACTGCTGTTATTTTGTCTTTGAAATTGTACCAGATATTCTTAAAGTCAAGTTTAATTAAGAATATTTTGTGTCTTTCTTTATTATTTTTTCATAATAAAAGAAATGTGCCTGAAGTCATTTTGTTAGCTCATTTCTTGAATATCCGTTTTTATGTGCACTCTGCAATTTCCCCTGTATTATAAAGCAGATTAATTATTATTGAAAAGTATTGAATAGTCAACATGACAATTATTTGAGGCAGGCGATGTGTGTTTGCCAGCAGAGTATTAAATTTAAACAAACTAAATTAGAAATCGAAGTTTGTTCGTCATGATTATTTGACAGGGAAACAGCAGCCTGTAATATCCTGCTGATGAGCGAATGGCGTGAACACTCTTATCTTTAATAGAAAGTGATTTTTTTTCTAATTAGTTCAATCCATCTGTCTCTCAGCAAATCCACCTGATAGAATATTTTTTTGTTTTTCTTTCATGTGACTGATAGTCACATAAATCAGTCATGGTCTGTGTAAATGTGCCTTTCGTTACAAGAAATTTCCAAAAACCTGCTTCTATGTCAAAGTGAAAGCAAACACCAATAAAATGAAAGTACATCATGCAAAATAAATGATTGGTTCTTCACCAGTCTGAGCTTCTGAGGAGACCAGCTGCTAGAGTTTTTGTTCTGTTCTTGTCTGATGGAGGTTTCAAGCTGTTCAGCAGTCCTGGATTTTTGTTGTTGTTATTATTGTTTGTTTGTTTGTTTAATGATGAGTAAAGTGTTTTAACTGGTGAGAGGTCTGGTCTGCAGACCAGTTCAGTTATACTGTTGTAATGGATGCAGTGTGAGGTTTAGCTTTGTCTTGCTGAAATAAGTGTGGTCTTCCCTGAAAAGTATGTTGTCTGGATGGGAGCATATATTGTTTTCAAACCTGTTTATATTCTCCTGCAGTGATGGTGCATTTCTAGACGTACAAACTGACAATGGTATGGGCAATAATGCACCCCCATACCATCAAAGAGGCAGGCTTTTGAATGGTGCACAGATAACAGGTCAGGTGGTCGGAGAATGTGGTGTTTGTAAAACTACAGGACAGTTTTCCATTTCGCCTCTGTTCAGTTTAAATTAGCTTTAGTCCAGGGAAGATGACAACAATTCTGGATTGTGTTCACATATGGCTTCTTCTTTGCATGATAGAGCTTTTAACTATAATTGTGACTGGAACAGACACTGATTTGTCCATAACTGTCCATAATAGAAGCAGATCTGGTTTCAGTGAAGTTCTGCCTGAAGGCTCAAAGATTTTACTTAATTTACTTTCAAACTTGTTTTTTTGTAAACAAATATATTAAGTTTCTTAAAATCTTTAGATTTTCTGAACGATAGATGATGGGATTTTCAAAGTCTTTATAATTTTATATTGAGCTTTTCTCACTGCATTTGGACAATCCCATCATTGTACAGTAAATGGGAAAACCTTTCAGTTTTTTATGCTAATTTGGCCGACATCATACCAAAGTCACAGTATCAATCAATTTTGATGTATTTCTTTCTTTTCTCCTAAGCTGCAGGAGGAAAAGCAAATATGTTAAGGCAATGGTAAATTAATGGGTGAACTCAGTGATGCACTTAATTATTTACTCAAGATCAGAACCATCATTAAGAATGACTCTGTGCCAGTTCAATGTATACTTTGAAACCAGTTATATATGAATTGGAATATTAAGTCCTTATTTTAGACAAAAGTAAGGTGACGTGATGATTTTAGACAATGATTTTAGACTGAATTCAGCTCAGCACTAGCTCCCTCAACTGCACCAATTAGAATATAGTCAGTAAGGGATGGGGATAACTCTCAGGCTGCTAATATCAAATCAAATTTTAGCTTAATGTATGTAAAAGCCATTTCTGTGTGGGTTAATGTTGATTAGCTGTGGCAGCCATCTTGAATTAAGTTAATTCCTGAACTTAATCAGGTGTAAATGTTCTTCTTCTGACTGATCTCTGAAAAATTATTAAAATATTTGTGAGATATTTTGCTAACAGACACACCAAAGCTCGCACACAAAAACACATTCAATATCACGTGCTCATCATGGTGACGAGAGATAATGTTTTATTCTCCAGTAAAAAGCAGAGAATAACAGACCGAGGTGAATCTAAATGTCTAAAACAACATAATGAGCAAATCTCGACATCTACTTCCTGTTGTTCATGTGATCTGCACAGATTGCTTAGAAGAGAATCTTTTTTAAATTAAAATGGATGAAGCCAAGATGCTAATCTTTCAGGAACTGCTCCACTGACGAAGAGAGTCTGACCCAGTGGATTCATTAGTGTTTGTCTCCAGCTGAGCTTCATTTCATCCCACAGTAATGTGCCCCAAGCCTATACAATAGTTAACAACTCTCTCTCTCACACACACACAAACACACGGAAAAATAATAATTTAAGTTCCACTATTTTCCAAGTGCCACTTGAGGATGTCAGCACTTCCGTTACTTTGGGTTCTTTTCCATTAAAAGGGGTAAAAAAAATGAAGAGAGCTACTTCACTTGATAAATCCCTGCCAGAGACAGGTGAGAGGAGTGAAAAGTAAAGGAGCAGGAGAGATTTGCAGTCAAGACAGCTGAAACAGGCAGTTGTAAGGACAAGAAAAGATGAGAGCTCTTTTATGCACTCAAGTGTCTTTAGAAAAGACTTAATGCTTTTAATGAGATACTTTTGATAAGTTTTAAATTCAAAAAGTAATTACCTTTTAACTACTTCCAAGTTGCCCTTTTGTCTATATTGATTTAATTTTTTTAAATATTGTTGACAGGAAATTTATGTCCCACAATTGTTCTGTTGTAGCAGAACAAATAAGCGGCTTTTTCGAGGGAAATGACTTCGTAGACACTTTTCAATCTGGTTTTCACAAATTGCACCCCACAGAGATGGCATTATTGAAAATTTCAAGTGACTTGTTGATGGCAGCCAATTCTGAAAACTCTGCTGCGAGATTTTATTGGTTTTTACTCCAGCCTTTGACACATTAGGTAATTTTGGGGCTGTGTTAAATTGTTTCACTTCCTATTTATCAGAAAGGTCTTTCACTGTTTTTTATAAATTACTTTTACTCTGATATAGCACCACTGTCTTTTGGGGTACCTCAAGATTTTCAGTTTTGAGACGATTCCTTTTTTTATTGTATGTATATCCTTAGGGGATATCCTAAAATGTTAATGTGTCATTTTATCTGTATGCTGATGACAAATGTACTATTCGGTTCAAACCTCAGAGATCTACAAACTCTTTGAACTTGGTAACTGTCTAAAATCAAACTGTGGCTGTATCTATCAGTAAATGCAAACATGACTGAAACTCTTATTATTGCCCCTGAGGATAAAATTCCTTTAATCAGGCTGCATCTTGCTTTTTTCACTTCTGCTGTGAAAAGTGATCTCAGAAATCGTCGTCTTTGACAGTTAGTTGTGTTCTGACGATCACCGTAAAATGTTAGTTTGTAACTGTTCTTATCATTAAGGAAACATTTCTAAACTTTAGTGTAGGGGTGGGCTAATCGATCTATCGATATTATCGATACCAACCAGAGCATCAGTATCGGATCAGTAATAGCATGATGATTTCGATACTTTTGTACAGTTAATTTGCACTACTGATTTCATTTTTTTGCAAAACAAATGTTAAATAACGTCCCAAAACTGAACCTTTGACAACATCCAAGAAGGAAGAGGTGGACCCTGCCACCTGAACACACTGTGTTCTGTTGGTCAAACTGTTTGCGAACCAAGAAAATGTTTTGATAAACCAATGTGTTCTATGATATTTATCAGTAGATTGTGATCAACCATGTTAAATACTTTGGACAAGTCAATAAAAAGTGCAACACAGTAGGCTACTTTTTGCAATTTAGAGCCTATATAAAACCATTTAAGACTTTAAGGACTATTTGGACCTCTTGAAGCCTGTATCGGCTCACGTTTAGATGATTATAAATGTCTGTTGACTTGTTTTAAACAAAATCCTCTTTGCGCGTCTTCAGTCTGTGCAGAAAGCTGCAGCGAGGTGATTAAGTAAGACAAGCAGAGGAGAACACACAAATCAAGTTCTGGCCTTCCTGTGAACTTGAGGAGTAATTTTGAAAATGTTGGTCTTAACCTTTAAGGCATTTCATGACCAGGCCCCCAAATATATATTGGACCTACTGTAGAGACCGAGCATTTCAGGCGGTTGCCCCGAGGCACTGGAACGCTCTCCACTGTCCCTTCACTGCACAGACTTCACTGATGATTTTGAGAAACATCTAAAAAGACATTTTTTTATCCAGACAGGCTTTTAGCTAAATCTGTTTTCTGTTCTTTTATGATTATTTTGTTCTCTGTGAAGCACTTTGTGATGTTTGTGTCTATAAAAGGTGTTGTATTTTAAAAAAAAAGTTTAAATTAAAATTCTAAGAAATCTCAGAAGGAATCCATATCACCCATGTGTATCATTATTATTATTATTAGCTGTATCTGATATCTTTGCACAAAGTCAAGCTTGTTCTCAGTGCAGGTTGGACGCCACCAGGGCTGTCCCTTGTCTCCGATCCTGTTTGCGGTGTTAAAGCAATGGACAAGAGCTCAAGGTGCAGTCATGGAGAGGAAGGTGTCTGGTTTGGGAACAACAGGGTTCTCTGCTTTACACGGATGATGTGGTTCTGTTGGCGTCTTCAGGCCGAGACCTTCAGAGTGCACCAGAGTGGTTCACAGCTGAGTCGGCTCCTCTACGTCTGAGGCCACGGTTCTCGACTGGAAACAGTGGAATGCCTTCTTCGGGTTGGGTCGGATCTTTTCAGATATCTGGGTGTCTTGTTCATGAGTGATGGTAGGATGGTGCAGGAGATGGATTGATTGACTGGGGCCTCATTCTCAGTTATGAGGTCAGTTGTGGTGAAAAAAAGTAGTTGACATATGGGCTAAACTCTTGATTTATTTGTCTGTCCACCTTCCAACCCTCACCTGTGGTCATGAGGCTTGGATCATGAACAAAAAGAAAGAACGAGATCCTGGATACAAGGGTCTCCATCATCCATGGGGAGCTTGGAGTGCAGCCGCGGTTCCTTCACTTCTAAAACAGTCAGTTAAGGTGGTTCGCCTCCTGGATGCCTCTCTTTGGAGTAGGGTTGGGCAATATTGGCAAAAAAATTATTCACGATTAATTGTGGTATTTAGCCGATAACGATTAATTTGTCAGGGCGGCACGGTGGCTCAGTGGGTAGAGCTGTTGCCTCTCAGCAAGAAGGTCGCCGGATCAAATCCCGGCCCGGGGACCTTTCTGGGTAGAGTTTGCA
>JARVJO010000394.1:19571243-19587127 GCA_031762555.1 Cynodonichthys magdalenae | reverse complement strand
TAGATAGATAGATAGATAGATAGATAGATAGATAGATAGATAGATAGATAGATAGATAGATAGATAGATAGAATTTAATTTAATTCAATATATTTTTCTACCGTATTTGTAAAAGTGTTTTTTCCATCTATCTAATTTCTGCCTCTTATCTGTGGTTGGGTCACAGAGACAGCAGGTCCATGAAAAAAAACATCCCTCATTCAGCAGCACTCTTCAGCTCCTCCTTTAGGATCCCAAGGTGTTCCAGAGCAGATTTTTAATCCCTCTAGTGAGTTCTGGGTGTGCCTCAGGGTCTCCTCCCAGTGAGACGTGTCCCGAAAGCCTCCAAAGAGAGAAATCAGACTATCATCCCTTCTTATGTGGAGAAGCAGCAGCTCTACTCAAAACTCCTGCAGGATGATGGATGATTTATTTTTATCTCTAAGATTAAATTCAGCTGTAGCTGAAAGTCATGGTCCATACTTCATGACCACAGACAGTAAATCAACAGCTTTGCATTTTTCACCACAACAGACTGGAGCAACATTGTCGTCACTGCAGACGAGGATGCTGATTCACTGATCCATGTCTCAGTCGATCATTCCTCATGAACAAGACCCACAACATAAAGTTCATTATTTATATTAAATATGAATGCAAACTTTAAATTCTTACTATGAGTGCTTGAGATTTTTATTGTGCAGTTGTAATGTCTACTCAACACAAATCATATTTATAGCTTGTTATGAAATGAGCTTAGTCAAACTGGTTTTGTTCTTAATAACAGTCTCAGATATTTATTCAGTAAAATAACCATCTCTGATTGAGAGTAAATACCTATGTTGTAATTTATATTGTGATTAGAAACAGAATTCACACAGAGAATCTCTTCATTCTGAGAAACAAATGCAGCTTTTTATTTAATTCAAAACAGTTGTACCTGCGTTTTGGCTGCTTTTAGCTAGACTTTTTCTGTTTTAGCCCAGTTTTAGATATTTTAACTACATTTTTGCTACTTTTAGCTACTATTCTGTCACATGTATGCATTTAGCTACATGCTTTAACCTTCTGCTATGTCTAACTTTCAGCTAGTTTTTTTCTACTTTTTGATCATTTTAGCTTTTAGCATTTTAATCATTTCAGATCCTAGCCTTTTGCTACTTTCAACTAACCTTTTTTTATTGTTTAGCTTTTGTTTCGCTTCTTTTAGCTTCAACAACTCTTCAAAACTCTGGCATAGAGGGTGAGTGAAATGCATTCCTATGCAATAAATCTAATATGTTGCTTATTTAAGACTAATAACTTAAAGATTAAATCCTGCACTGATCCCCTACAGATGCACAGTTGTCTGCATCTTTATTTTGCTCCTTTACATAATCCCTTTTTTTTTTTTTTTTTACATCCGAAGCATCATGATTTCTCATCTCCAACCCCTCTGCTGCCAGCACCTCGGACTATTTTAAAACCAATTTTCTTGCACCTCCTTTGCTAGTGCGACAGATTGTTAACTGCTTTTTCACACCGTCCCCACACACTCCTGTGTTAAGTGGAGGCTGTTTGAGAGAACAGTAATGGCTGTTTGTCTGAGAGGCCGAGCGGTGAAATGACTTACCTCCAACAACAGCTCTGTGGGTGTTTTAAGTCACTCCAGGTGCCAAATCTGTAGTTTTTTTAGGTCAAGGAAGGAACAGGATGGACAGAAATTATTACATAGGTTGGATTTTAAAGATGCTGTGCCATAAAACGTGCTTCTCCCTGTGAGCACTACTCCTGTCACATTTGGATTTTTTTTCTTTTTTAAGTTGCTGTTTTGACAGAAGGAAAGAGTGAAACATTTCTCAGGAAAGTTGGACATTTTGGTGACATGAAATTGCTTTTTTGACAGTTCATCCACTGACTGAAAAGTGACCTCTGTGTTCAGGACACCAAGTTGTGGCCTGTGAAGTTTCTGCAATGTTTTTATGCAGTAGGCAACATTTTCATTCAAACAGCAGAGAACCAAACAGAGAGCAGATGAGTTCTGCTCAGAACCACCACAAGGTTTCTCATTGATTAAAGGAATGCATATTGCATTGATAATGATGTTACGCTCAATCTCATGTCGTATTGCAAAATCTCATTCAAGTATTTATGAATGACTTTTAGCTGTTACAGAATCACATTTTAGCTCAGTATCTGTAAAACTGCATGTCTGAATGATAAACATTGTGGCTGTGGTGGCCATTTCGAATTGGGTCAACTCTAAAAAGTAAACAGTTGTAGATGTTTAAATAAAATCCGCCCAGTGGTTCATGAAATGTTTTGCTAACAAAGAGGGTGGTTTCAAACAGGTAGTATTAAAGTGTTAAGTAAAGCTTTAACTCAATGAGCAGCACTTGTAGCAGGTCTCAAGAATGACTCTCAGCTACATCTATCCCAGTAAAATTGACTCAGTTAAAGCTAATTTTGTGTATTTAGAGTTAGCTGTGAAGGCAATTTTGAATCAGGTTGAATCCAAAAATTAATTTGTTGTAGATGTAAATGCAATGACTACTTCATGAGCATTTCACTGAAATGGATCCAGTGGTTTATGAGATATTTTGCTAAAACACAGACACAGTCCCACTGAGTACTTTTGAATTAATGTTGGAACATTATCTCACCAGAATATGAAACATTAGGCTCTTTCTTTGTTGAAAATGCAAGTTTTTCAGGTTTTTATCTTGTGTTCCTTTACACAAGGAGATGTAACCTGATTTAGATAATTTTTCGATTAAAATAGAAAGTCATGTGGTTCTTGTGGGAAAAATACTACGATTTTGTATGAGTGATAATGCACATCAATAAAATACTCCGAACCTAATAAAGTTTTTCCCTGTCTCAAGCGCACCATTTTATTTTTCTTTAATACTGACTGGGGAGCTGCTGAAACTGATAGAAGCACAAAACCTTTTTCTGTGTAATTTAGTTCCATTGTGGCAGATTTTATCAGTTTAGAAAAAGAAAGAAAGAAAGTTTTTCTGAAGCAGATCAAGAATGGAAATGTTACTTTTACATAATAGTAATTTATTTAAAAAATTTATTATTAAAAACAATATTTTTTTCCATTTTGTAGACTTACAACCAAGAATAAATGTGATTTGTTTTTAATTATTGTGAGTAATGAATTTGCATAGTTATGCGTAATGGATAAAACCTGTTTTACAGACAGTTTAATTAATGGTGTGTATTTGATGTTTGTTGTCAATTCTTCATAAAGTCATGTTTTGCAGCAGTTACAGCATCATCTTGGTCCATCTATTTGTAAATGTTAGTCCATTCTTCATGACCAAACGGCTCCAGCTCTCTCAGGCTGGTTGGGTGCTGCCTGTGTCCAAACTGTCATGAAACCAAACCAGAGGTTTGGGTTTTGATTGGACCATCACAAATCATTTAACTGTTTTTCCCAAAACAACATGCTGCTGCAGCTGAGTGTTTCTTGGTTGCATGTTTTACTTGTTTCTTTGCTCCAACACACCTGATTTGAATGAATGGGTGATTATCAGGCTTCTGCAGAACTTGGAAGAGGTAATTCAATGACTGAATCATGTGTGTTGGAAACAGGGAAACAAGTAAAACATGCAGGACTACAGCCCTCGAGGACCAGGATTGCCACCCCTGCCCTACACTGATCTGCACTTTTCCACAGCTTTTTTACTTAAACCTTTTCTTTAACAGGTAAGTCAGTTCAGAACAAATTCTTATTTACAATGACAACCTGATAGAAAGGCAGCAACACAACACAAGATGTCATAGATATAAGAATGAAAACACTATGCAAACAGCTTAAGGTAACATAAAAACATACTTAAATTATATGTATGTGTTTTACCGTTATTTAATTATAAAAAAGGAAAGAAAAAAAAAGAAAAGGAAAAGAAAGGAAAAGAAAGAAAGTAAAAGCAAGTTCAGTGATCTTGTGCTATTGAATATTGAATTGAATTGAATTGAATTGAATTATACTTTATTGATCCCAAGGGGAACTTTTAAAAGAGAAGAGTGAAACAATCATTTTAAACTTGAACAAATTCTGTGGACACATGCACCACTTTTTAAATTAATGGGTTTAAGATTTATTTAAAACAACTTTTCCCCCATTTAACACCATAAGGCCCATTATTTACAATCAAATTTTAAAAATATTTGAAATTCCAGGTTGTAAGGCAACAAATGGGGGGTGAATACTTTGGCTATCCACTGTAAATAAACTTGTCAGTGAGAAGAGTTATTCACCAGGACACAGTAGAAATTGAAACTTTTATGTTGTAAATGATAATAAAACATTCTGAAGGCGACAACGTAAATATTAATTAGGTGCAAAGGTCTGCCCGTTCCATGAATTACTGTTTGCAGCTCAGTCATAAAGTCAGAATAAAAAGATCAGAAAGATTTACAATCCCTCATGATGGCACAAAAACATGATTGAATGCCAACAATTTTAAAAGTATGAATAATGTGTTTTTTTTTAGAATTTGCTTTGGGAGCCAGGGTTGTAGAAATTGGTTTTATTTGTAAATCTTGTAATCCTGACAGCTTGTTTTTTTTTTTCTTTTATTCTCTTTGCCATTTAAACAGTACAGTTTTTTGTCTTTATTTATATTTAACAAAGATTTACTGATTCTATTTATGCAGCATTAAGATCATAGTCTTAAACACACCCATTAAGAATATATTTTTTGTTATTTTCTGAATATTCATGAATAAACAGTATGTTGTGAACGAGGGATATATCCCCCGCATTTCATGTTTCTGTGCCCTCTGTTCCCCACACTTTTTTCAGCCGTTGTAACTGTTTAATCCATTCTTAACATGCAGTAAAATGTTTTTCCAAACTGTCATCGAATGCACCATGAGCATGCTCACTGCTCACTGTGGATTAGGGGTGGGTGATACTAAATACAGGGCTATCATAGTTTCAGATACCAATACTTATTTAACAATTTAAACAATGTAATATTAAATTAATAGTTAGTTTTGCACATTGGTTTAATTAAATCTGTGACAAAGTGAGATAAATTTGAGGCCAACATAGCAATCTTTGCTCTCATGTTAATTTTAAGTGGCAGATACATATATATATATATATATAGTATATTTTATGGCACATCCCCAAAAGAGAAATAAAGTTGGTGTTAACCTTGTGAGACTGTTAGAAAAGGCTATAAAAGTGATCACTGGTTGTCCGTTTACTGTTTACCTTTGGTCTCAACATAATTCAAGATGGCCATCCCAGTTTTTAAACCTTATCCTTCATAAAGATGGCTGTAACTTACAGAAAATATAAATTCAGTTTCAATTTGTTGCCTGCATCTGTTTGTCTTTTTTTGAAGGGAGGAGGATTTTATGTCCTAAACGTGTATCATAATTTCCTGTAACTGGTATTGTGCTTTAAACTGTGACGCAGTCTTGCCTCTAACATGAGCTGAGCTGAAGTGATCCTTGACACCATCACATCAACACACTTCTATAACCCTTAAAATAACCCCAGCAAAGAAACAAATGCCACAGTGCCTCAGGTACTGGGGGCAGACAAGCAACCTTCAGCGGGACAGATCAAATCTGACACCGAGCTCACCCTCATGTTCTTCTCCTTAAACGTGACTTTGTGGTTGCAGCGCTTCCTGGTGAGCTAGAAAATAGAAGCAGTTAGTGGCTCTGAACCATCGGGTGCAAATTGTCTTTAGAGAAACAAAGACTTGGATCAGTTGTAGATGTGCTACACTTTGCTGATTACTTTCTTAAAGTTTCATTAAATCATGGTTCATGAGATATTTTGCATCTGCTGCAGACTAATTAACATCCACAAACAGGCAAAACCTCCCGTGGTTGTGGGCGATGAAGAATCGATGAGCCATACTACTGTATTAAAGCCCCTGACATAAGGTGAATATTTAGATCATCGTCCTGTTAGAGATTTTGATTTGATTTCTTCAATTTCTTGAAAAACGCAGTTCTCTATGACTTTTTTACTTTGACTTTTACTTTAGCTAATGGGCTTTGTTTTTGTCTCCCTTAGTTACTTTTAGCTTTTAGGTGGCATTTTTACTTTAGCTTTGAACTTGTACCATTTGATTATTTCAGCTTTTAAGAAACTTTTTGCTGCTCATAACTATATTTTTGCTGCATTTATTTCAGCTATAGTTTTTTAGTATGTATAGTTTTTAGCTGGCCCTTTGGTTTATTTAGCTTGTAACTAGCCTTTTGATGTTTTTATCTGTTAGGAAAACTTTTGCTGCTTGTAGCTATAATTCTGCTTCTTCTAGCCTTTTGATACTTTCATTTCTAACCACAATTTTGCTATGTTTAAATAGAAGCTAACATCTTGCTACTTTTACCTTTTAGCTAAACTTTTAGTGCTAAATGTTTATCTACAATTATGCTGCTTAGAGCTATCATTATGATACTTCTGGCTTCCAGCTAGCTAGCCCTTTAGAAATTTTAGCTTCTAGCTGCAGTTTTGCTATGTGTAAATATGGGTCAGTCCTAATACTTCCACCCTTGTGTACTCCTAATGTACGTTCGCACTGAAGGGTTACAGTAGTTTATCCAATTCTCCGGAGTGGTCTTTCGCCCCGCCCCCTTTGCGCCCTTGATCCACACTTCAGCTAAGCCTGCATTCAGGCAGACTTGGGTGAAGCGTATTACATTCTTATTACAATTCATCACTGAATGTGACATTATGTATTAAAAGGCAGAAATATGGCGATGCCCATCGCACCTTCCAATCTAGTGGTGGTGGTAATGCACTTAAATTAATCTGTCAGCCACCAATAAAGTCAAAAGAAGAATGTCCACCGTCTGGTGTATAAGCCTACTTCGGTTCCTGCGTTTTCTTCTCATAAAAAAGATTGCTTTTTGGGAATGTATTAACATTTTTAGCTGTACAAATGCCAAAAGAGCGACTGGTCATGCTAATTTGGATGGTGCAGTTACGACGCTGAGGCACAAGTTGATGACGTAACTGGTACTGTCCCAATTCTCCAAGTTTTTCACGCTAAACCAGTGCACTCACACTCTTATGTGCACTTTAACTGAGTGCACACTTCTTAAAGAGACATAGGGTATAGTGTGTGTATTGGGACTGGGTCTTTAGCTAACTTTTTGTTACTTTTAACTAGTATTTTGTAACTTTTAGCAAGCATTTAGCTAATTTTAGCTTTTAGTTGCTGCTTCTTTTAGTCTTAACTCAGTTTCAGGTTATTCATTAATTTTCAGCAAAGTCATCCAGCTCTCAGCGATTTCATCGGAAACCCAGTTTCATAAGTGGTTCATGATGTTTTCCACAGAACCACACTTCAAATAATCTGAATTCTAACTTTAATCCTGTCTTTCTGTCATTGTATGATATAAGACTTCCCACCTGAATGAGGTGAAGCCCACAGACAGACTTTCCAAAGATGTATCTCTTCAGATTTTGAATACTTAGAGGGGAACCCTGTTTCCCAGATCAAACCTTCCTCTAAAAGCCTCAGGACAACCATCAGTTTGTGTTATATAATAATTTAAACACATGCTTTATTGCTGCTCCCCCTTTATGCCTGGGTGGGTGCATTAAGTTTATTGATAGTGTAGTTTTCCCTCATGGTGTACCTTAGTGGTCAAAGTTCAACCTAATGCTGCACGAGTCATTAAACAAGATGCTGGAGTCTGGTTCTGTCTGAGACCAACACGGATGAAGACAGTTATGGCTGATGGAAAAATTAGGCCTCGTGGTTTGAGTTTAAAAGCAATGTTCCAGTTTCTGAGCTGACATGTGATCAGAAATTACCTTTAGAAGATGAGGTAATGAGTTATTCCAGCTACTGATCATGAGAAGTAGACTTTGTTATTCTTGGACAGAGACAAGCGTTTCCTCCCATTACTAATATTGATTCTAAGCCTAATGTCTCCAGGTGGTTAATGCACTTTATTAGCATAAAGAACAAACACTTGCTCACAAAGAATAAAGACTTTCGCAAGAAAGCACTACACTGATGGTTTCACACTGTGGTCTTCAGCAGACGCCACTGAAGAGTTGGCTGAAAATTCTCTGTGAGAAATCAGGAGAGGACGTTGTGGTTATTTGCTTTCTCACATGCCGCCTCTCTGGAACATCTCTGGAAAATTTCACGCCTGCAGTGGAAGTGTGAAAGTGGCTTAAGAGTTGCAGCATTACTTTAGCCTCAATGTTGGAGCCAGTTTCATTTTGCTTCTCAGGCACAACCAATTTGAAAATGTGCTGAACATAAACTAAAATTAAATTTAAAAAATAAAAACAACATTTCCTGCAAAAATGCAATGTGAATGCTGAGAGCTGAATGAAATGTATTAAAGTAGCTGGAACTGAATTGGTAAAGTTAAAATTATGATAAAGTCTAAACTTGGCAGAACAGTAGATGCAAGCTGAAATTGGCAAAACAAAAGTTAAAATTTGTGGAACTTGAGAGCTAAAATGAACAAAAAAGGTAGACAGAAACCAAACTATTCATAACAGTAATGCAGGAAAACAGTAAATCAGGAAAACGATAGATAAAAAAATGACAGTACCTAAAAAGTAAGACCTACAAAACAGTAGCGAAAAGCTAAATTGAACTAAATAATAATTTAAAACAGTAAAATGTAAATTGTGCAAAAATAAATTTTTTATTGGAACTAAGCTGGAAAAAGAAATATGAAGGTCAATTAAATTATAAAACATGAGGTAAAGTTCTCCCTTTTTTTTAATTGGTGCATTTTAAAAGTATTTATTTATTTATTGGTCCATTTATAAATTTGTGCTTATATTTCTAATGATGTCAGTTTCAGTCAACTTAAACAGTGGCTGATTAGTACCCAGACCTGTCAACACTAAACCCCTGCTGCTTTACTTGTGAATGTGTGATGCTCTTTTGTAAACTTTGTCTTGTTTTATCAACATTGTTTGTCAATTTAACATGCATCTATTAAATGTCTTAATCTGTTTTACTAATGAATATTCACATTGCTGTTGCTTAACTTGTAATGAACACTGTTGTATTATGCTGTTCTTAATTGTTAAGAATTTTATTGTTTAACATTTTATGTCTTTTTAGGGTGCCAATGTACAACAGGCCACCAGAGCCCCGTTTCAGAAAGCAGGATAAGTGAAAATCCTGAGTAAGTTCTGAGGTAACTATTAGCATATCCTGGGTTTTCAGTTTCAGAAAGCCAGATAGCAGTTATCCTGAGTCAACTTACCCCTGCAACTTACTCCGTGAACCAACCCTGCTCTGTAGCAGGATTACTTGAACAAATCCTGAGTTAGTCCGATCTTTTAGCTGAGAGCTGTCATGAGGAAAGTGTCGGACAGCAAGTATCCTTTTCCAAAGGAGACTGTAGATGTTGGAGCACTAATACTCTGCAGAAATCTATGCCGGGAGAGAGTATAAGACCAAGATTAGATGTCTTGTCATTTCTGGATGAAAATCTGAGAATTTTTATGTTTGAACAGGTTTTAATCTTTTCCTCCAAGTACAGCTTGTAGCTGTTTCACAGGAAGCTTTAGAGACTGAAAAATGTTAATAGTTCAGTTATATTTCTATTCTCTATGAGGTTATGATCTAAGCTTTAAATTAAATTTAAATTCTTAGAGAAGTATATATTCTTATTTTTTACATTGTGTATATATAATTTATTTTGTTTTTTATACAAATATACTTCTGAAAATTGTATAATTTTTTATATATTTTTTTAAACAGAAAAAAGGTAAAGGTAGATCCTCTTCAGTTCATCGTCCATCACAGCTCTTTTGTGAAAAATTAACGGTCATTCTGCCACACAATGAAAAGTAAATGAAACTTTAAACCTACACCATTATGGAACACCTCAATATGCACCTGGGTCTGCTCCCTCTCTGTGGCAGCAGACAAAGTTTCTTAATCATCATCCTCTGATGAAACTGACTGAGTTGTAGCAATTTTGGTGCTTGTAAGTACCGATTAGCTGTAACGGCCATATTAAATTCGGTTGACTTTAAAAATTAACAAGCCGCATGATTTTTGTTTAGGAGTTTGGTTAAAACACGCCTAAAAGTTCATGAGATATTTTACTGACAGACAGACACACAAATACAAAGGAAAAACACATTATACCCTGTCGTTTGATTTTGACAGCATCTGTATAACATGGTGTAACATGATGGCTGTGGCTGAGCAACAAATCCACATTCTTTAATAAGTGATCAACAATTTGTGGCAGTCCTAAATTAAAATCTTGTTTCTGAGCTTCCAGCAGCATTGAAGGGAAAACATAGTGACACAAACCGATCCTCTCTTTGGAGAGCTGCTGTCGAGCCGAAGTGTCACACAGCTATCTGCTGCTATCATGTCCTCACTCGCTGTCTTGTGTAACACTTTCCTCTGGGAAATGCCCAGTGTCCTGATGCATGTGAGCCATGTGAGGGGGGAAAAGGAAGCCTCCTCATGTTGTCTCTGCAAAGGGATGCAGCGTTACCATTAAGCCTTAAACGTGCTTGTTCAATGAATGATGCACAAAACTCAGTTTTACACTGACCGGCTCATTGTTCACAGCAGCACACACATCAGTTTAAATATTTTAAAGGATTTATTTTCTTCCTCCCTCCCTCCTCTGTAAGAGAAATAAAGCATTGCTTCAGCAGACTTGGATCAAGGAACATAATAAATGTCATTTGTCAAGGATGCATAAGCATTAAAACATCATTATTAACATTTTGACTGTTATTCCTCTGTTTTCATCACAGTTTTCAGTTTGTCATTCACCTCACAGCTTTGAAAAATCCAATACAAAAAGTAAATCACAATGTGCAGCCTTGGTGGAAATAGTATGCTATGAGTTATAGAAGTACATCGTACAGTTGAGATAAAATTTGTAAAACAATTACATTTTCCACATAGACATGGGTTTTGGTGAAATGAGTGAGAAAACCCAGCGGTGTCTGGCGCTCTAACACTCAGACATACAGTATTCAAAGCTGAAACGTCACAGAAGGTTGGACTGTATGTGTTTTAGTTTAACCTTTTCATTGGTTTTTACACAATCCTAGTTTAAGGTTGGGGATTTGACACAGGTTACAGACCTGTGGTTGTCCAAAATTTTAATTCATTATGACTTTAGCAATGATTTATTTTTTTGTCTCTAATTCCTAATGTTATCAAATTAACTCACAATTTATCTTCTCTGCAACTTATTTAAAATGTTTTCCAAAACTTTTTTGGTGGATTTGAGAGGAAGATCCCATCTGTAAGGCTGGAAATTAGACTACTAACAAGCTAACAAACACTTAGCATGATCTGATTAGCATGATCAGCCACAGACTGCAGACCCTTGACTTAGTGAGTCTCTCACTGCTACAGTGCATGTGGATTTCTCTCAAATCCCACCAGAATGTAGTGCACACACTCATTAACTATCATTGTATCAGCTATCGACATTTCCTCTTCAAAACAAGAAGTGAAGCTGTTTTAAACTGTCATATCTGCAACATAAAACAGTGTAGACCTATAAAAATCAACCAGTTTTCTGTCGCCTTCATACTTTTTTATATGAAGTTTAGACATCAAAAATTCAGCCTTTTTTAACTAAATGATTACAAAACTGAAATGACTGTTGAGCTTTACAGAATAAAGATGATGTCAGATGTTTGAACAGTAGCTGAGCTGTCATCCGTCAAAGCTCCTTCAAGGAATTCCCAGTTTCCTGTGTAATTTTAATCAGCCTACTGCTGTACCGAGCACAGACGAAAATTAGCATTTCTGCTCTCCAAACAATCTCACTATGGTATCCAAATGTAATTTCTCACGAAATGATTCATACCAATAACAAACAGTCAGTGAAATCTGTCTGGAGGCAGTGTAAATGATCCGACAGTGTTTATCATTTAGGGAAGGCCATGAATCACCTCGTGGCTGCCGTCTTCTTCACACAGATGGCAGGCTCCATCAAACAGCAGCACAGGAAGTTGTTGTGTTGCAGGGACTAGTCTGGAAGGAAAGGAAAATAATAAAAAATTGATTGCTCTGCCTCACCAAGCAGCCCAAGGGGAAATTGCACATGTCACGCTCACACCTAAGTCACTTAGAACGATCCTTTCAACTTCTGAACGATAGAGCAGCCAGTGTGGGTAATAAAGCAGCTTGTTGCTTCTTCAGCAGCTTTCTACTTTGCTCTCTTCTCGCTGACAACATACAGTGTTTGATTCTACAGTATAAGCACATATACCACTTCCTGCCAGAAATTTATTTTAAAAAAATATATTTTCAAAATTCAAGTCAAGTGCACGAGAAAGACTGACTGACGCTGGGCCAACCGGCTGTCACAACTGGAGCTCTGCTGTCCCAAACTAATCAGCTGTATTGTCCTTCGGCCTGACAGCTTCTCTTCTTATCAGATGTAGCAAACAGAAGCCGTGCTGTGCTACACGACTCTTTACGACCAGCCTGCTCTGCGTCTTCTTAAGAGTCCATTGTGTTCTCAGCACACACCGTCTTTCCCACACCTGTTTGAAAGTAAAGGCACCTTCAGAGAGAAAACCCCAGTCAATAACCGCTTTAGCTTGGATTTCAGGTGTTTTAAAGAGATTAGTGTTGTTCAAGTCAGATTGTGTGTCTGTAATTGCGGATGACAAGTTCTCTATTCACGTCGGTTTGAACTTGAAAGTTAACGTAAATTCGATTCCCTTTGTTTTTGGTTGTCGCTTTTCTTTTCTTCTGCTGATGAAATCAGACTGGAAGCACTGGAATGCTGCACTAATGGCTCAAACCAACTGGGCTCTTTGTGACGTTTGGGAAGGTTCAAAACTCCAACAAACAAGTGTCCTGATGCATCTCAGTAATCCAGGTAAAAATATCAAAAAGAAAAATAAGTAGGTCCTCTGAACAGTTTCTTCTTTCAATGAAATGTTTCGTCTCTCTTCAGTCTGAGGAGTTTCAGGTGAACTCAGCCTTATAAGCACTGCCTCCACATGGTAAACAAACAGGTTGTTCACATGCAATAGAGGACCATCAGCCAAACAATAGATCGTTAGTGCCTTGATTAACTCTACTGTTCATTAAGGGTCATGTGTCCCATCACCTGACTATCGTTGGGGCCCTGATTTACATCTCACAGGGTGCTGAGTAATAGCGGGACAACTGGACACGAAGGCCTTCACCCCTGTTTAATGATGGATGGTTTTTCTTCACAAAAATGTCTTCCTTTACTCCTCTCTCAATCCAACATTCCTCTCTATCAAGGATGAGAACATCTTCATACCTGATGAAACTCTCGTAACATACGAAATGATAACTGGTCTGGGTTTGGGGTCTTCATTTTCACCTGGTGGTTGACTGGAGTCCTGTTTGGGCTTCTTGTCTGATTTCAGGAAATCCCCAGTTAGGATAACTGCACTGCTCCAGGGCTTGTCTTGTGTGTGACTTCTCCTTCTCTCTGGCTCCTGGGTTTGTGGGGACCCTGTCTGCTCTGTGGTACAGAGTCCTGATGACTCCTAACTTGTGTTCCAGTGGGTGATGGGAGTCAAAACGCAAATACTGATCCGTGTGGGTGGGTTTGCGATACACTTCAGTGTCCAACCGACCTCCATCAGAAAATATTTAAATGGTTAAATATTCAGTGTTTCACCTGTGACCTGTGTGGGCAGTATGGTGGCTCAGTTGGTAGAGCTGTTGCCTCTGAGTAAGAAGGTTGCTGTGTCAAATCCTAGCCTGGGACCTTTCTGCATTTGTGTGTTCTCTCTGTGCATGTGTTTCTTCCAGTTTCCTCCCACTGACCAAAAACACCACTGTTTGGTTAACTGGTAACTCTAAATTATCTCTAGGTATGAGTAAGAGAGTGAATGGTTATTTGTCTGTATAGACGTGCAACCTGTCCAGTGTGTCAACCCACCCCTCACAGACACTGCTGGTTATAGGAATCAGTGCCTCCCATGATCCTGAAAGGAAGTAAAGGGTAAAATAGATGGAAGTCTGGGGCTTCTGTTTTGCCAAAACCTCATCTTTGTGTCTGTGGACATTTTTGGCCTTTTTTCTAATTTACTTTACTCCAGTCAATGTGCTGTACTTCTACTAAAAGTCACATTATTCCACTAATTTTGTATAAGATTTTCAATAAAGCGGGAATGAATCAACATCATGCTGAGAAATGAAGGTATGAGTTTTTTTATGTTCCTACAGCAGCACCCTTAAGTCCTTAGTCACATTTTGTAATCATCGCTGCTCTAATATTCATCAGGACTCTGTGGTATAGGCTGTTAAAGTATACAAGAACATATTTTTGTTTTATTTTGTAATGTTTTTGTTGTTGCTGTTTTCAGTTTGCTTCTCAATTTTCTTTATGTGCCACACAGGACTGGAAAAGGGCTCAAGTGAGGGATTTTTACAGCAAAGTTTTTAAAAGTAGAGAAAAATACCACTCAGCATTTTAGAAAATGATGCATGAAAACTGAAGCTATGACAGAAGATGAATGAGTCTCTAAAACCTAAGCAACATGGAAGCCAAAGTTATTTATATACGAAACAGAAATCATCATAACTCGCTGCCTTGGGACATTTCTCTTGAGGCTTGTGCAATTACAATAAAAGTAAAAAATACAGACAGAAAAGCATTTGATCAGATGGGAAAATAAAGACTTTGAGTGCAAACAGTGACTAATAAAACAATAAAATAATAAAATAATTATATGGAGCAGGCAAATTCAAGTTTTTCATTTTATTACCATTAAGATTTGATTTATTTTTATTTTTTTCAAATGTATATTTTGCAAACCTACCACTATATGTGCAGTACATTTTGAGCCACATTTTGGGAAAAAAAAAACATTGAAGAGATGTAAAGTTAAGGAAATTGTAATAAGATTAGGTTAAAAACCTGTAACTAAATTTGCATTAAGTACAAAAACATGTGAACGTACTTTTACTCCCCGGATACTAGGTGGATAAGCGTGGTTTTCTGAGTGATGGTTGAGTTTGGGAAGATCAACATTTTAAATATTCGAGCGTCAAAGGGCGCCCTCTTGTGTTCAACAAAATTATAACGTTGATAACTATATGGTTCAAATAGGCAATATAATGTATCAGAAATAATAAAAAAATTAGCTAAGACGGAAAATTGGTTCAACTTTTCACATACAAAAGCACTTTCATTTTATTTATCAATTACTGGTAAGTGTATTGTCTAAACCTTTGGATCATATTTTATTAGAAAGACTTCAAGAATATATAACAACAACTGATAATCAATTTGTTTTCTGTTTTTTATTGTTTTTTAGAAGCGTCTAAAGCTTTTGACAGAGTTAACTATCATAAGTTGTTTTTTAAGCTAAAGTAGAGGGATCCCTGCATATTTAATAAGGATTTTACATTATTGGTATTCTCATCAATCTATGCAAGTCAAGTGGGGTTCGGAGGTTTCTGAACCTTTCTCTGTATCTAATGGTGTCAGACAGAGAGGAATTTTGTCTCCTGTCCTTTTTAATTTGTATCTTGATGATTTGGCTATTGAACTAAGTGAATGCAAAACTGGGTGTATGGTGGGAACCTCATTGTAAATCACTTATTGCATGCAGATGATCTGGTCCTTCTGTCTCCTTATAGCACTGGCTTGCAGCAGTTGCTCAGGGTCTGTGCTGATCAGTTTGACATGATGTTTAATCCTAGAAAGAGTGTTGTTATGATTGCTACAACAAAGGAGGATCAGAAGATGAATTTCCCTTCCTTTTATTTAGCAAATCAAGTTTTGGACGTTGTGAGTAAAGTGAAATATTTAGGTCATGTTCTGAGAAGTGATCTTTGTGATGATGATGATGATTTGTGAAGCGACAGTGTAAGTTGTGCATGCAAGCTATACACTCACCGGCCACTTTATTAGGTACACCTGTCCAACTGCTCGTTAACACTTAATTTCTAATCAGCCAATCA
>JARVJO010000394.1:19524135-19553326 GCA_031762555.1 Cynodonichthys magdalenae | reverse complement strand
TCAGGACATCCCACATAGTTACAAAATGGAGGCTGACAGCCATTATGTTTGCTTTATTTTTTTTATTTTTAAAAATCAATTTTGGGACATTTTAAATCGATTCTGAATCTTTGTAAATGAGAATCACGATTCCGATGTGAATCGATTTTTTTGGTGCACCCCTAGTTGCCAGACTCTTTATTTCTGTTTCATTTTAAGAAAAAAATCCTCTGATATGTAGAGTGCTTTACAAAATCTTTCCATATGATTATTAATTAGCAACAATTAATTTCTTAAATGTATGTTTGTATATTTTATTTATTTGTGTTTTAGAAGTGTCATTTTAATGTTAAGTAATTAATAAGGATGCTTGCAAAGCCTAAAAGCTGTCAAGCAGGATTAATGTCTGTAATTTTTCCAATTAAAACCTGAATTTCAGCTTTAGGAGTTTATACTCAGCATTTGTTTTTAGTTATCACAAATACGTCATTGTGTAGGAAGTGTGTGCCAGCTTGTTTTATAAACTTTTGAAAGCTACTTTTCTTTTTACTACACACTCAGTCAGTTGTAGTTATTAATTTTCATCAGGTTTTTTTACGTTTTCACATACAGAGATAGTAAAAAAAAAATCTATATATATATTTTTTTCTTTTTCTTTTCTTTTTAAATCAAAGTTTTGTTGGTAAATTTAGCTCACCATCACATTGCGGGTTACCTAAGGAAAAATAGAGATCATATGACAAATAAAAGTATTACAAATATGAGAGAAATTAATTCAAATGAATAAAAATTTGTCAAATGAGATGTGTTTGCACTCAAAAAACAGATACAATGGATTTAATTAAAGAAATTGTGTAAACTGGTTCCACTTAACTGAACTGAGTAAAGGAAATACATTTACACAATGTAAATAAAAGAAGAAATATGGACAAAGTATGTTAAATACACCGACACACTGAAATCTGGAAATGTTCAAATGAAGTTTCTGTTGAAACCCTTCTTACTTTCTGCTGCTTTTAACCTAATTTCAGTAGTTTAAAAGTTAATGTATATGGTCCGATTATTGTAACTGACTTTTATGTTTACATGTTTTTGCTTTGTTCATAGGCTGCACACTTTCTGCATGAAGAAGCAGCCAGATATCCCCGGAAAATTCACTACCATAACCCTCCTGACCTGGCTATGGAAGCCCTGGAGGTGAGCTGTCTGCGTTTGGTCGCTTAGACGGTTAAACCAGTGCAGTCAGCGTCAGGAGACAATAAACTGTGTTTTCTGAATTCCTCCAGTTGCATTTCCGTTTGAGTACCACCATACTTAAATTACTGGAATCTTTTGAATCTGATCTGGACCACGAACTCCTGTTTAATTTGCTGGTTGAGGCAGCGACTGGGCCGTTCGCGAGGGGGGAGGAGAAGAATATGCCAAGCATGCCAAGGTCAAATGAAAAGTAAGCTTTATAAATGAAACCCCAGCAGGAAGTATTTAAAAAAAAAAAAAAGAAAAAGAAAGTTGATTTGACAGGAAAACATTCATTCTTGCATCGATTTCATTTCAGGGAGAAGCCCTCCTCAATGACGGACGAAGACTTTAATTGTTCCTCCGGGAACGTCCTCGGCTCCCTCCCTTCTGCCGCCACTCCAGGTCTGACTTCCCCTCCTTACGTGGCCACGCCGTTTGACCATGATTACGCCAAACGCAAAACACTCCGAAGGCAGCAGTGGCAGCAGCAGCGGCATGAGGAGCAGCAGGCTGATGGTACAGTCCCAGTCCTGGACACGGTCTCTGGGGTTGGGCTCTTTGCCTTTTTCTGCACTGGGACAGGAAGCCCACCAGGGGTGTGCTCAGAACGCTAATCGCCACGCTGAAAGGCTTCGTTTTCAGTTCCTATGGTCCCCATGCACTGGGTGATTGGGATGTGGTGAAAAGGGCAATATGGCTGCTGATTATTTGATGTATTTGCTTTGCATGATCAAAAACCATTGATTTCTTCTTTGAGCTTTGCTGAGAGCGTTCTGTGTGTGTGTGTTGTCTGCTTTATTCAATCATCTTGCTTTAATTTGTAACTTAATATTTGCTTCTTTTAAACCTTGTTCAGCCTGCTGTTTCAGAATCCATCTGCCGAACGAGACCAATTTTTTTTAAGCATGTTTAAGATTTTTGACACTACAGATGCAAATCTATTAAGTTTTAGTTAAAATAATAGTTTTTATTTATTCCAAGGATATGAAAGGGCTTCCTAAAATGACCTGATTTACATTGATTCTTTTAAAACTGATTTCATTAAACTCACAAAGAAAATTCCTTTTCTCATTAATTACTGGTAAGAGCTAAGGATGTTTCAGGAAATATGAGTTATCTTAATAGTTGAAACCAAAAAATATGCTTTTTATATTTTTGCATGTCCTCATCTGTTTGTCAACTCTTGCACTTGAAGTGCTGTAATGGCATTTTTGTTTGATTTTTGTGAGAATGGTGCAAGAAGAATAACAAGGAACAGTTTCAACATCTAAGTTGAGCTTATTTTCTGTATCTGTTAAGACCCTGTCACTAATGTGTTCGACAACTTATGAAGATTTTACAGACATCTACATTAAAGATGGAATAAAAAAAATCAACTGGAAGCCTCTTTTAGGTGTGTACAAAGTGTAATGATAACAAATTGATTAAATATTTAACTTTTATTAGTAATTTAGTCAAAATAAATGTTTCATAAGTTGTCTAAATATAGTGTGACAGGGCCTTAAGTTGCATTGTAAACCGGAAGTTAAATTTGTATCTGGGCGGGGATAATGAGTCTTGGTCATCGTTTCCATCAGATAAAATCTGTGATATCTGTCCTCACCTCATCCATGTGGGGGTGTTTAGTTTTGAATGTGCAAATAACGCAGCCATATTGTCCATGTTGCCCGTTTTGTCACCCTTTCCAGATTCCTTCCTACCTACCCACCCACCCACCTACCTGCCTGCTACCTCTTTTGCCTGCTTGCTTTTACCACCTGCTTTGCCATATTCTGCATGTAGTTCTAATGGGGTAATTATTGTCTTCACAGCTGGACAAAGTCAGTCTTTTTTTTATTTTTAAAATCACAATCCACTAGATTGTCTGCTGTGTTGTATTGTCCCTTTTATTTCTCTCTGGTGTGGGTAAATTCACAGAAAGTAAGAAGGGGAGTTGTCCACAAATCATGTTTGCCTCCTTTCTAGTTGGATACATTTTCTAATTACAGTCAATTAGGGTGAAAAGTCTGGAAGAGTGTGGCAGCCGTTAATTGGCGCACAACTCTGAGACTAAAGTTGGAAAGCGCTTCATGGTGCAGATCACTGCTGGGAGGTGTCAGATCTCTTACTTGAGTCCTGCAGAACATGGACCAAGGTGACTGTAGAACCAGATTCAAACATGTGTTTTCACACCATAAAAGGAAATTTTGATCTGCTGTTTATTATATGAAATCAACGATTTCCTCCTGATTTATTAGGTTTCTTCTAAGACGCACAAAACTAAACTGTAAGTTTTATCTCAAGCTTTTTATTCAAAGGCTAAAGATTTAAATTCCAAGTTTTATACTTTGCATGTTTATATTGTTTGTAAGGAAATACTTGTCTGAATTAGGTTCTACATTTTCAATGGGAGTGGCATTGCATTTTCTGATTTTTAAGACTAATGTAAGTTAATAATTTAACATCTTTAAGAGGTGCAAGTTTGCTTTCACATTATTATTTTTTGTAAACCAGCTTCCCCATATCTTCAACAGCCTCACCAGGGTTTGACCATGATTACTGCCTGCCCAGGTCTGCAAAGTGGCTGGCTTCTCTCAATGGTACTGCTCCTCCAACCCACCAAAATAAAGTGCTTTCTCTGACAGGAAGCACCGAATACACAGCTGTCAGTTTACACAACCTTTACAGTACCATAGTAACTGCTGTTGACTCACGACTGTAAATTGTTTGAAAAACCCCTCATCTGTATCCGTCTCTAAATAGCAGAAAAACGACCTGCTCTCTGATTAACTGTTCCCTGCCAAAGCTTTTTTTTGGTTGTTGTTGAGGCTGCAGAACGCGGCAGTTAGGAGGAATGCTGGCATTTTGTTTTGAACTTTTTTTTTTTTTTTTTTTTTTACGGAAACAGCCCACCTGTCTTTTGTAACAATGTGACATTAGTTTCGCACTAATAAGGATTTGCAGCTTGTGATTTATTTTAGGAAAATGATTACATGTTCCCTTGTCTCCTCTTGTTGCAGCAGGGAATGTTTGGCATTTTAACTTAACTACCTTTACAAAAAGCAAACGCAGCATGTTAGTCAACCTAAAAACCATGTCAAACTGTAAGCACCACAGTTACTTCATCTTATTGCTTAGATCATCACCATCGTTTGAACTGACAAAGCTGTAACTTCTTTAAAACACAAGAAAAGTTTAAAAACACACATTTTTATGGTCAAAACTTATTGATATGTTTATTTGTCCACGTTATCCTAGATGCTGAGATTATCTATGTGTGTGATCATGCAGCTGGCAGAGTAACCTGTGCTTTTGCTTGTTTTGGCAGAGCGAAGTCAAGACAGCGAGGTGGTGTTGCTTTCTGACTCCAATTCCACCCAGGATGCCTTCACAGATCCCACTAACTCACAAGACATGAGCCACAAACCTGCCTCAGTCAAAGCCAGTCCATCGTCCTCAGAGAGCACAACCCCTGTGAAGGATGGGCAGCTCACATCTGAGGACACAGGTAGGCGGGGTTTAAAAGTAGCTGTTTTTACCCCACTTTAATCCTAGACTAAAATCCTCAAGTTATTATTTTTCTTTATTTAGTCTTGCATAGAGACCATCCAGGCATCCAGACGGAAGAGAAAGTCATCCAGGGAAAAGTAGAAACCATGATGGTGGTAGACCCCGAAGCTTCTGTCCCTAAAGCCTCCACAGACCCCTGTCAGACTCCTCTCGCCGTCCCAGACACCCCACCCAAACCAGCACCCTCGCAGCAGGCCGCCGCTCAGACCCCAGTCAGTGAGAGCAAGAAGAAGCCTGAGCCCCCCGCCGAGGTGATCGAAGTGCCCAAAGCCCTGCCAGCGGAACGAGCGGATCAGAGGCGAATGCTGGTGGAAATGTGCGTCCGCGCTCTCTTCCTCTGCCTCAGCCGCTTCCCTCAGCACTACAAGAGTCTCTACCGCCTGGCCTACTTCTACTCTAACAGCAAAACGCATCAGGTCAGTCTGCCTGCCACTCATCGTAGGAGTTCTCTACAGTTTCCTCAAGGATCACTTTACGGTTGATTGTTTAATGGATTTTATTGATGGTCATTTTGTGTGTTGTTTGGATCTGCGAGCACCTCGGTGAGGCACAGGCTGTGTTGGCTTTGAGACATTGTGGGCAGAGGTGTGTGTGGGGGTGGTTGCGCAGTCCTCTATCAGCCAGTTTGGCACAGAGAGAGAGAGTGTTGAGCTTTACTGTGGTGGCAACCTTCTGTCAGCACTGTTCAGTTTAATTCAGCCCCTGCTCATATATGTTAGGAGTTAATCTGGATATGTTTTGGAGCATCCTCATTTGAACTTGGTCTCTTAAAGTGTTGGAGTTTTGTGGCTTTTAGAGGTTTTCTTTGTTTTAGAAAACAATGTTCCAGGCTCTAAGGGAAGGTTTTAGATTTAGTAAAGAATAAAAAAAAAATCTGAGTAAACCATTCCTTGTTTTTAACCTTCATTGTTCAGTTTTCAGCTTAAAGGGAAAGTCCCCTCACAGAATCATTTGATGTGTTGCTGTTGACAAAGGTTGATTGGCCGCCCTCACAACTCATTCACATCCGTGTTAAAAGCCTCTGCGTTGCCTCATGAAAACTGTTCATCTCACATGAACTGTCCATTTTTTGCCCTCATGCAAAAGAAAGAAAGAGAGGGAGACTTTGATTTGATGCTGCAGACCAGCAGCATTGTGAAAGATAATATGAAAGGGGGCTTTGCCTTGCTATCTTTTCAAACAGAACGCTCATATCGACACTGGTTTGTGAGTCATTGTGCTGTGAAGAGGTCTGCGTTTTCTTGATTGCAAATGAGCAATTCTTCTCCCCTTCTCATTAAGTTATCGTGTGTGTGTGTGAGAAAAATGTACATGCAGATACATGTTTTTTTTTCTTCTTTTCATTTATTTATTTTCCATCACAGAACCTACAGTGGGCCAGAGATGTGTTGCTAGGAAGCAGTGTCCCATGGCAACAGCTGAAGCACATGCCAGCACAAGGACTTTTTTGTGAAAGAAACAAGACAAACCTGTTCAATGTAAGTCAGAGTTCAAATGTATACTTTTTTTATCCAGATTCATTTGTCATTGCAGTGTCACCACATGTTGCTCACATATCGTTATACCTCTTTTATGTTATACTTTATGCCATATTATGATATAACAAGGTGGGTTATATGATAATGTTGCATGTAAATTAGCTGTAAATGCCAAAATAGCTGCCAACCTGATAAAAAATTTGTAGTTTTGCTGAAAGAGCCAGCCTCCTGTGGCCATTCTAGGATCTGCATAAATGAGTTTGCTTCATTTTTTCTGATGTACAGTACCTCTCACAGTATTGACAAATAAAGACAAAAACACTAATGAGATTAACATGATAGAAATCGGAATAACCCCTTTTCAGTTTTAGATGTGATGAAATGCACGGTTTAATTTTAAAAAGATGCTCTTTATTTACTTTCCTGTTTAAAAAAGCATGACTGTTGAATAACGTTGATGGTTTTTGTCCTGAAAAGTCCAGCAAGCTTTAAAGGCCTCATATCCTGCAGAAAAAGTGGCTTTTAATTCAAAACAACATTTATGTTCAATTCTCAACACAACAAATTTACATTTACATTACATTTGCTTTTTATTTGAACTAACTTCAGGGTTCGTAGGGGTGCTTAAAATTCTTGAAAATACTTGAGTTTTAACAAAGTGTTCTCAAGATTTGAAAACTGCTTGATTTCTGTATAAAGTCCTTAAAAATGCTTGATATTCTAACTGCACAGTTTTGTAATGAGCACTCTAACAGCTTGATTAAAAATCTAAATTTGAGATATTTTATGTTAAAGGCACAAAATAGAGGGCAATCATGTTGTCTTTAGTGAGGAGGAAACCGGAGTGCCTGGAGAAAACCCACACATGCACAGAGAGAACATGCAAGTTCTACCCAGAAAGTAGGGGTGCAAAAATACATGTATCTGTATCGAAACATTCAATACAGTGATCTAGGTTCAATACACACTACTTATCGAACAATTCAGATTTTTCAAATTTATTTTATCAACTTGTCTTCTGAAGATGTGCTTTGTTGAAGGCTCAGTGGATCTGCGTTAGACTACTCCACCTTAGCTGCATTGTGGAGCGCATATCCACAGAGAAACTTGCTGTTTCAGAAACATTTAATTTAAAACCTTTACTTTTGAGGTTAAAACTAATGTTCATAAAAATATTCCAATAAATATTGATCCAGCATCCTTCTTGCAGAGAGGCAACAGCTCTACTAGCTGAGCCACCGTGCTGCCACAACTAATATAACTTGCAGAATTTTAATCAGTTACACAATATTTTAGATTGTTGATGGGCTCCCTTCTCTTAGGGAAAGTTGCATACCGTGATTTATAAAGCTCAGTGCAGAAAGGCAAAGTTAGATGGATGGAGCACTGTGATGTTTTAATATTTTCACACATTTATGCAATCTAAAAAGCTCACTCCGTTTCAAAACTTTTTTCCTTTCTCAGTTGCTTAGCAACCAGCGTAATGCTTCATCTTTTGCAGTTGATTTTTATATATTTCCATCTCTGCTTTTCCTTTCTTAGAATTTGCATATTCTTTATATTTTACTCCCAGGATTTGTGAATCTGGTTTACTTCATTTAAATTAAAATTCAACCAAAATACTGGTTTTCCTGTCTTGGCAGTGTGGTAAATATTGCAGTTTACCATTATTAATGCATGGATTAAAGCACCAGGAAAGTGTTGGTTTTAAAGTGGAAATAATAGCAGTTTCATGCCTCAGAGTTTGTGTATTTTTTTTTTTGAATCACAATTTAAAACAAAATAATTTTGGCCTCTTTTAGAAGGCTTGGAACAATAAAAAGAAAGATTTGTGACTTATGTTCAGCTGCAGAGGAATTAAATAATAAACTGTTTTATTTTATTATATGGGACTGGACTGGGAAAATGAATCCCAATGAGGAAATTTTTCCATTGTAAGTTATTTTGAAATTCTCTAGTTCAAAAGCTCAAAAATAATAGTTATTGACATTGTGATTTATGACCTGGCTAGATACAAACTAGTTTTGTTTACAGGAGGTTTAAAAATTCTTTTAATTTTTAATTTCTTAAATAATATCATTGGGAATCCCAGCCCTATATTTAAATTAAGAAGGAGAATCTCCAGGCTTTACAGTGATAAAAAACATACAAACAGAGGTAGGTAGAGTACCCAAAAGTTGTACTCAAGTAAGAATAGTTTTACTTCAACATATTTTTACTCGGGTAAAAGTAAAAATTAGCCATCCAAGAAATTACCCAAGTAATGGTAAAAATTATATTGTAAAAAGGCAAGATGAGTAGTGATTAATTGATCTGTTTTTATATATATATATATATATATATATATATATATATATATATAAAGTTTGCCATATATTTACTTGAACTTCAAAGTGTCTGAGCAGCTAGAATTAGACAGTATTTGACATTAGAATACCAAAACTTGTGAACAAACAAGAGATCTCATTTCAGCATAAACTAGGTGTCTCCGCTGCATTTCTGGTTAAACATATTAGTTCTTCCTTGAATGAAGTTACAATTGGTAGAGTATTCAGAAATTTTGCTTGAATAGTGATACTTCATTAAAAAGTAAAAAGTACATTGTAGTAAAAAAAAAAGTACTCCTAAAAGTAAATTTTTTTCCCAAAATGTTACTTAAGTAAAGGCTGGTTTATACTTCGAGTCACAGGTCTTGTTACCCCTGCTGAGTGGCAAAAAATTACGTAGCTTCCGTCTGCTCTCCCGCTGTTATCCCTCGGTGACAGCTGTCGTGTACATTGCCCCAGTCAGAACTCTGCGATGCCGACCTTGCGGGTCGAAGCGTGTGATTGGTTAGAACTTCGTGGGCAGAGCAAAGCAGCGCTAAGCTAGACCAGAGCAGGACTCAGAGACGATCTTCCTTCTGTGTGTTATTTTGTTTAAAATGATTTTTTTGTTTGAAGCCTATTGTTAAAAGAGCTAGAACGTGAGCATGCAGCTGATGTTCACGTCTTTTTTCCATCACCACGTTTAACAAAAAAAAAAAAGGTTTTCCGAACTCTTCACCCAACACAACATTGATTGTTGAGTGAAAAAAAAACCTCGATATCCAGCAATCATTATTGTTTTTCATATGAACTGTGGGAGGAGGCAGAGGGAGGAATTATGATTATTTATGGCCCGCCACGTCAGCCCATTTACACTCGGCCAGGAAAAAGACGTCCAATTTTTTGTCACTCAGCAGGGGAAACGAGACGTGTGACTCGAAGTATAAAACAAGCTTTAATGTAAATGAGCAAATGTAATTAGTTACTACCCACCTCTTCATACAAATAAGTTTTTTTTGGCAGCCAGCAGAGAAAAACGATAATTATGAAGGTTATAAGGCCAAGAATTGCAAAGCCATACCTCTTAGAAGATAGATTATGAAGGTTCAAGCTGTTTTAATGACTGGAATTTCTGGATTACATCTTTTTAGTCTCAGTTTCACATAAGTCTGAATTATGTCAAAAATCAATATTTTCACTTTGTGAAGCCTGTGATCATTTCAACCTGTTTTGCCAGCAGACCACAAGTTATTACTTAATCAAAACTAAAACTCCTTCAGTAGAAGTCATCAGTTATTTATATTTTGACTACAGTTCGATTTTACTTGTTTACAAAAAAATTTAAACCTCAATTTTATTATTTTTTGGCTAAATAATTAAGCACTTCTTCAGCTACTCGTTAACCAACAAGGAATGATTCCAGTTGGCATGCTATACAATAATAAAATCCATAATAGCAAAATAAAACAGCTTAGTAAAATAAAATGTATGGATTCACTCATGTTTATGCAGAATATGGCACATCAGGCCACTGGGTGGTGTCCTTTTCTAATGTGATAAACTTCAGTCCATACTTATTTTATAAGTATTTTTATATAACGCTGGTGATTGTTGACAGGCAGTGACATTGGTAGTATTGTTCCCCTGATGGGCCATAATTGAACAATTCAAAGCAGTAGTTTACTTTAATACTGTTTTCTTAGCAAATACCTCAGAGTTGCATCTACTGCCAGTCAAAGTGGAGGAGTGTGTTTTTTACCAAAAAGATACCAACTGTGTTGCTCCACTCTGTTGGAGTGCACTGACCTGTTTTTAGTATTTAATTTTTGGTGGGTATTGATCAGTTCTGTATTTGTCTGTTTATTTATTTATTTAATCAAAGCGCTTATATCGGCTCTAAAAATAGATATTATTTCTTTTATTCATTTTACAAATGAAAGAATCAAATAAGTCTCTCTGTGATATTTGAACTGCGTGGCATCAGCTAAGGTACACTCTGAGGAATGTATCTAATGATCTGTGTTTTCTGTGATTGACTGACCTACCACAGTTGGATTTACTCGCATCATCCATAGAATCCTGTTTAATTTACCTGATTCATAGAGGCGTCTCCACTTGATACGGACAGGTGTATATCTGGAATCACAGAGCAGGAGATTGTTGCTCAGAATTGTCAGTTCATTCATATCTTTTAGCATCATGAAGATACCGTGACTTTAACGTGTATCAAAAAAGTGTCCTTCAGTTGTTCGGTGAGTTTGCAGTCTTTAATGTATCTGAGTCTGTAGGCTCATTTCAGAGGGCTTCTGGGAACAGACTGTGGACATGATGTGGGCCAGGTCTGAGCTGGAGAACAGCTCTGCTGTGCTCTGGCTCCCACTGCGTCCTCACAGAGCCCCTTCTGGATGGAAACCTGCCACAGTGGCACACCAACTGTTGGAGCTTTACTGTTCCCTTTGAACCAGGCCCTCTGCCTCCACCATTCATTAATACACATATAATAGAATAAAACATGCCAATTTCCTTGAGTCTTAGAAAGTTTCTAAAACTAATCTAAAGTTTCTAACCCTTTGGTAGAAACATTATGAGCAACTATTATTTTAACTCCTGTCGATGGCGCTCCAGATTATCAGTTTGGAAAAAAAAAACGTTTGATTCTGACTGGATTTGACAAGCTAAGAGTTGGTCAAAGCATGGTCAAAACCAAAGTGACATGCTGCTGCCTTTGAACAACTCTAGTCTCAAACATTCATAGCAGCTCAAGTAAGGACAGTTTCACAAAATAACCACAAATTTAGCACTACACAGTTACTCAGGCAGAAATATTTTGATATTTCTGCTACTGTCTGAGATAGAGAATTGAAGATGAGAGTTTGGTATTACCATCTTGAATGCCAGAATCTCACCATGCTGCTCACGTTGAGGACTTGTTTGCTAACAGCTTTCATCTCCAAAATATCTTTAAACACTCGCTCAACCTTTTTCTGTAAGTCACAGAGGCTTGCAGTTTTCCCCTTGAATTTTGAAAATCCATCCATCCGTCCCTCTATTTTACCTGTTTTTCCCACAATTTGTGTGACAAATTTTCATTCAAAAGAGCTTGTCTTAAACCCAGCTCAATTTAGTTCTCATAACGCTGTATTTAGGTGTATTTGACTCTTGCACAGGAGATCTCCTTGACAGAAGACAGCCAAGGCTGCAGCCCTAAAATGTCCAGGTCTAACCACACAGATGAAAAATAGTACGGTAATTATTATTTAAAAATAAAACTGTCCAAATCTTCCTATCTTCATTTCGAAAGTGTACTCAGGGAGAATAAATTATAAGCATGGCTTAGTTGCACGGTGTAGAATACAGTTTTGCAAACCATGATCACAAAAATAGTCTTTTTTTTTTCTGAATAGCCGCACTAAATTTGACCGCAAAGCTTGCTGTTTGCTTGGTCGCAAACACTTTAAATTGTGAAAACAGCCAGAAAAATGTACCTATTTTCTTGCAGTTTTGAGTCACCAACTAGTCTCCAATAGCTGGAGCCCGGTGAGATGCTGGCTTTAACAATGATCATTTAACCAGATAAAATATATGTACTAAACAAGGTTTCTGTAGTCAAAGTTCAGCTTGAAAGACTTGATTCTAGGGGAGTACATACACTGCAACATACTCTTAATACTGTTTACAAAGTACCCCGGCAGTAAAAGATTTAAATGGTCTGCTCTGAGGTTGTTGTTTGGTCTCTTTTGGGCTTCTGCACTAATGTGCCAGTAAAGTCAGGAAGGTGAGCCAAGGCAGTTTTAAAACAAGTTACATGTAATTCAGTGAAAACACTGCAAAATACTTTTGTTTTATGGAATTTGCCCAAAAATGATGATTTCTGCCAACAGATCAGTTTAACCTTTTCACTGAAATGAGTTCCCAAATGTAGGTCGTGATGCCCTACTTTGGTTTTTGGTTTGGCTGGAGCCTCGATAATGTAACCTACATACTACTGTAAAAACATGGTCCAAATGAAGTTGTGTTGCATAATTTAACAGTGTCCTTGTGAATACGAGTGATTTCTATGACTAGCGCTTTTACATAACTAATAAACCATCATTAGTCACAATTGTGTTACAGGATTGTGTTTGTCGAACAAAACATTAAACCGAGTTAAGTCTGAATTATAATACATGTATCTAGATGCTCTGGCATTTCTTGTGAATTATCTTTGATTGAAGACTTCTGAAAACAAACGAGTTCTTGTAGCAGATTGTCATGTGGAACTGTAATGTATATAATGCTGTGCTGTTATAGCAGGCCCTCTGGGTGTTGAGGATTTCTGTAGAGTAGTCCTTGTGCATTTCCTCAGGCTCACCGTTACCTCGTGCTTCCTCTACCCTACTTATCTCTTACATATTCTTCCACCTACTCAAAGGTTCACTCCAGAGGAAATGTATGTCCTTGTTGCAACATTTTCAAGCATTTTGTCACCCCCCCGCCCCCTTATTGGAACAAACAGTTGAAAGTGCTTACAGGTAAACCATGGTGTCTTGTTATATTAGGGGAGCCCAGTCTTCTGGAGACAAGCTACACTTGCATTACTTGCCATAGTTTGATGCATGACTCAAACAGTTGTGTGTTCAGCTGTACAGAGTGTTGTAGGTGGGGCTTTGCTTGGGAAAACCTCTCGTTTAGTTTCATTTTGTTTTTTTGTTTTTTTACTTTTAAGGGGGCATAATGATTCAGTGAATGCACTTTGTGGAAGTTTTCCTTTGGATTTGCCTGTTAGGTTATTTTTAAATCAGTATGCTTTATGTTGACCTCATTTGCTCTGTAACTGTTTGAGTTTGATCATCTTTTAGCTGTTTTTTTTTTCTTCTTGTTTCACTCAAACAACAGGAAGAGGGACAAACAAGGTGTGTTTGTTTTATATGTATTGGTGGCCAGCTGGAGAGACACGAGCAGAGTTGAAAGACAGGAAAAGGAGAGGGCTGCTGTCAGAGCGAGCGCTGCTGGCTGATGGAGGATATGTGTGTATGCAAAACAGTCTTTTCCCACAACACCGTTCTGCACTCTAATCATGCCTAATGTAGGTTTGATTTATACAAACATGTTGCTTTCTGTTTGTTAGGCTTCTTTCTCAGTACCTTTCTGTGTTCTGGGAAAGCACTGAATTCATCTTTTTCAGCCAATTCATGTTCTTGTTCTTTTCCTGTTGCTCAGTTTACAGGTTGATCACTGTCAACCCCACCCCTTGTTCGTTATTTTTTTTCTTTTCACTCTACTCTTCTCTATGTTTTGTTCGTTCCCCCTCATTGCTCTCTCTCTCTCTGTCACTGCCCTGTTTGTGTTTCTCTGTGTTATGTGGGTGTACACGAATGGGCGGGATTTTGCCCACCAGGCTGCGATTGGCTGTCAGAGACGCACAACGATTGGCTGTGTGCTCCATATAGTGGGAGAGAAATAAAGAGGAGAGGGGAGGGGTGGGGGTAAAACTCCAGCAAGCTGGGGTCAGGGTAGAGAGGAGCTGAAGTGCGTGGGTGTTTTTGTTTTGAGATGGCAGGGTTTGAAATCAGGAGAGGAGCGAGTCAGCCTGTCTGTCAGAGGCACACCGAGCTCATAGGCCCTGACTCCAGAGCTGTTTCTCGTCCTGCCCAGGCAGCTGCCAGTCTCTTTTTCTGTTCCTCTTCTGCCATGTGCAGCTGTGCTTCCCTCTGCTCCCCCCCAGCAGCTCTCTCAGCCCCAGCACCCGAACGCAGCTCACCACTTCTTGCTCTCAGATCGTGAGCTGTGTTTCACGGGGTGGAGGCTTCTGCCAGGGCTGCTGGTTCTGCTGCTGAGCAGGAAACTGTCCTGAACAATACCAGCACAGGCGCCGTGGAGTAGCTTTATTTGGTGATGGTGAGTCGCTTTCTCTTTTCTTTTGACATTTAGAAACAAATTCATTCTTGTAAACATTCAGAAGTGCTAGAGAAAATGCTTTTCTTGAGCTTGTACTAGGAGTTTTAGTCTTTTGGGTATCATGTCTGCATGTTGAACTCCAGTTTTGTTTTTTTATTATTTCTGCCTTTTTAAAGTCACAGTTGTAAACAACAAGTACAATTATGTGACAAGTAACATGTTGTGGTTGACTGCAGGTTTCTACAAAACACATTTACAGCCCAACTTTCCTGTTGTGGTGTTTGGTTTGTGCCTTCCCTGTCATTAAAGGCATGTTAGAGACGTGTTAGAACATGTAGATGAAGCAGAAAGAAGGTTGAGAATTTCTCTCCTAATGTTTTTGGCTATTACCCAACATTGTAGTTTAAATTTCCCTTTATGCTCATTATTTTTACTTGCCTTTGTGTTTATTTTTAAAGTTTAAGAGACGGCATGTCCACAGTTTATTTTCTTTTTTTCTTTTTTTTAACCTTAAATTTTATTTTAAAAAATAGTTTAGTGATTTCCTCTCATATTTTACCTTGTTTGTTTTGCATCTTGATCTCAATCTGACACTTTGATGATGTGTTTGTCACATCTGTGCCGACGCTGTCACTCCAGTTTTTCGAGCAGCAGTTATGTTTTCTGTCTCGGACTAAAAAAGGGAGAAAAAGATGCTTTAAATTATTGCAGTTAAAGTCTTACAAATCTGCTTTAGCTGTTGTGCTGCAACATAATCTGTGTAAAGCCACTGCTCTGCTTTCCCCTAAAGAGATTTGCCATCATTGGACGGCTTTTTTCTGATGAAGAACAACTCTCCCTCATGTCTTCCTAAGTGAGCAAAGCCCACCCCCCACATCATGCTTTCCTCACTCTGGTCAGGGACTTTTCATAATCTGTACATTGAAAAGTTTAAACCATGCCAAGATATGTTTGTCTCAATCATATAACAATATTGAATCTTTTAATCAGACTGGCATCGGTTTATATTTCTCTTGTTTTTCTGTATACTTCAGGTTTTAAAATGGGTTCAATCCATAAGTTTTCTCAAAAATCTGAACAGACAAATCAGAAATAACTTGGGAATTCTCAAAGAACAGCAAAAAAAAAAAACAAAGGTGTGTTTTCTCACAGAAGTTCCTGCCTTTTTGTGTTAGATGATCAGTTCTGACACCTTCTCGGTTAGCAGGCTGCAGGTCCGTCCTCAGGATCTGACTTTGTGTTCCTCTCCACTGGCTTTGAAAATGTCATCTGACAGTCTGGAGTCTGTTAGTCCCCCCCAGCAGCGGACAGAACCGACTTGTGTGTTTTCTCCCATCTTTGTTTTTAGGCCCTCAAACACTTTCTGAGTCTGTGGCTGTGCTCTGTGCCACGTGCTTTCTAACTAGAGTCTGAATGCTGCCCAGTCCACCATCTGTACTCGCATCAGTCACTTCAGAGGACCTCAGCTCGCCTCGGTTTACCTGCTGAGAGGACATGTGCTCACTAAAAAAGGTGGACTCTTTGGTCAGAAGCTCCCTCGTCAGTTCTTTTGCAAACGAGGGCAGTAGTTTTTGGCAGCTTGTCTGCTGCTCTGTTAAACACCTTGGACAGAGCTGAACGCTAATGAGGCTGCCTATCATGTGCACCCAGAGAGAACCCCCCACCCAAATCCTCCTCCCCACCTGCTACATGAGCCAGTCCACAGGATCTCCGCCGCAGCCTTTCTATCTCCTCATTAGACCTCTCTTCTTTCAACACTGTGCGTTTCGCTCAAATTAAATCTTCCTGCTTTCCACACTTTCTTTCTTTCATTTCTTTCAGTTGTTGGTCTTTCCACATGTCATAAACTCCACACGCCTTTGCAGCAGAGAGCAGGCATGAAAACACAAGCTTCTAGTTTAAAATATAGACTGTCGGGGCGTTGGCCAATTATATTTTAGCATCTTCTCTTGGAGACCATTTGACCTTCGTTATTTTTAAGTGATCTTGTGTAACTCAGAAATAGTGTTTTTTATTATTACTGTCAACATTCACAATGGTAATAAATGATAACAGTACTGGTAGCATTAAGAGTAATGATATTGTAGCACATAACAATGTTTTGTTTTTTTTCTTCTTGTCCTCCTCAGGGCATTTGGCGTATTCCAGTAGATGAGATTGATCGCCCAGGAAGTTTTGCGTCTCATATGAACCGATCTGTTGTCCTCTTGCTGGAGGTGCTGTCTCAGCTTAAGGATCACAATACCCTACTGAAAGTCTCGTTCATGCTGCACAGAAACCCCGACCAGGGAAAGTAAGAGCTTGCAGTAAGATTACTCGGTTTCTGTTATTTATGATGTGTTTGCTTCATGGCATCTCTCTTCCTCTTTTATGAAGGAAGTATTTACGGGATGTCGACCGCCAGGTTCTGGCCAAGAGAGCATTCTTCCTAACTGTAAAAGTCCTGGAGGACAATCTGAACAGTCTCACAAAGGTAAGGAGCCACAATCCTGCGCCGCAGACGTCCGGCATGCCCCCGCTTCGTGTTTTGACAGGTTCTGTTTTCTTTCAGGTGTCGGAGCAGCTTCACAAAGCGCCTGCACCCTCCATGGGGGAGATGACCACAGCAGACACGTCCAACAGGCCCAGTTCTGAGGACAGCAAACATCCGCTGCCTAAAAAACCCGGACTCTCAGAGGGAGCCTCGGACTCTGGGCCCAGAGAACCCTCCCAGGTTCAGCTCACCCAAACACCACTGACAACAGATAAAGGGAGTAAAGTTCAGGAGGGCTTTCCTGGGAAGGTGGAGACTGCTTGGAATGAAGGGCACAAAGCAGGGCCAGAGGAACCCATGGAGATGGACACTAGCCTGTGCAGGGTGTCCTCCACCACAACAGATTCTCAGGGCAACCAAACAGACATCGAGACCCCCGTGAGCAGCTCTGACTCCCAGCAGAAAGTGACCGAAATCGTCCGGACACCAGAGCTGTCTCTAGAGGAGCTGAGCATCAGTTCAAGACAGCAGCAGCTTCAAGTCTCGGCACAAAAAGTCACAGTGGCAGCCGGTGGAACGGATCAGGGGTTACTACGAAAACCAAACAGGAAAAGGAAACTAATAGAGGATGTGGAGTCTGGAAAAACCCTGCTGCTTGACGCCTACAGAGTGTGGCAGCAAGGACAGAAAATCATGACCTACGACCTGGGGCGCATTGAAAAGATCATGTCAGAGACGTACATGCTCATAAAACAGGTAAACCTCTTAAAGTAATTTTCTGTTACTTGCATGACTTGGCTAAAATGTGGACAGATACAACCCTCTTAGCTGTGTTAGCTTGGTGGTCAGTGCCAATGTAGACCTGAGGCTGCAGGCTTGAGCCCAGGTTGCTTTAAGAAGGTATTCAGCTGAAAACATTTGCCAAGTCTTTAATGTGAGTTCACTCGCTGCAGGAACCCCTGCAGAGGCAGCAGCCGAAGGAAAAACACTTTGTACCCTCTTTATAATTATCTTTTTGCAAAGTCATGCACGTGTTATTTAGGTCCACCTTAAATATTTTAGAATTGGGAAACCCCTCTGCTAACAGAATTAGTAACACAAGATTAGGGACTTCCCCTCATTTTTGTCTTCTAACTGTGCTACAAAGCTGGATGTGCGGTTGTGTTTTTACTCTCTATAGCCCAAATTTCACTTCCTGTCTGACATCTTCTTCCATGAAATGAATAGCTGACCCAAAATGTGGCCCAAATGACTGTTTTCAGGTCAATTTGACTGTTTCCTTTTTGATGTTATCATAAATCAGTTATCGCTAGTTCATTTTTTAAATATTTCAACGTCAGTGATTGGCTCTCAGATTACATTCAACTGCTGCGTCATTGTCTTGGTATCAACATTAGCCGGATGTCGCTGCCAGACAAAACAACAGAATGAAAAAAAAGTTTATTTAAACGTTCGACTACTAAACTGTTAACAACACAGTTTTACTGCAGAATAATCTGAGGATTTTTTTAACCATTTGTTCAGAGTTAAAGCAGTGTTTTAAATTAGACCCAAATAGTTTCTGTGTTGAGGCAAATATTTTCCGCTCTGTAAGTGGCAGCAGAAAGCATTTTCCCAAAACTCTACATAACAGCAAGCCAGAACAAACCAACGTGTTTCTTCTAATCATACAGGAACCTTACGATTAGTAGAAGTAATTAAAGCGAATACATCAAATAATAAAAAATAATAATAGATCAACTGGTTTATGGTGACGTAATTATTTTATGCAGGTAATGTTTGGGTAGTTTCTAAAAACACCTTCCTGTTACTGTTTGTCCACAAGCACAAAATGCAAATGCTTCATGGTTTCATGTTCAGCTGCTCAGTGTTCCTTTCAATCGAATGCCCAGCGATATTTAAACATATATATTTTATATTTATATGTTAGAACTCTTGTAATTTTAGCTTCTTCTTAAGCTGGTAGAATGAAAAAAAACAACATCAGACTATTTCCTGTGTTTCAGAGAAGAGGCTGCTCAGTTTTGCTAATAAAGAGGTTCAGATGTTCGTCATCATGCAAACAGCTCTTGTTCAGTTTCACAGAGCTTCGGCTCATAAAGTGTTCGGACTGGAGCTCTTGGATGTAATCAAAATGTATTTTAGTAACAGTAGCGTAGTTCTTTGATCTTTGAGAAACCCATGGTGGTTCTCTGGACTCCTTTAGTCTGACTCATCAGATGTGTTCGTCACATCTGCCCTGCGCTGGCTGGAGATCTCAAGTGGCCTTTTTACTCCTTGAATTATTAAGATTTCCTAAATCCCTGTAAGTAGTAGAAACAAAAAAAATCAGCAACCTACACCATAGAAATGGTTTAAATTTAGCGATATTTCATATTTTTAAAAGTGGACTTAGTAAATTAATATGTTACCTGTTAATAACTTTTTGAATGACCTTTTAGCAAGCTAACAGCTAGGCTAAGTGGGCTTCAAAAACAAAGGTTGCTGCTGTTTTAAAACGACTCCAATAAATAGTAATTTATACAAACACTATTTAATGACAGTCAGTCAGTTTTGTGCCTTTATTATTATTTACATAGAGTTGTGTGGGGCTAGCAGCTAGCTACAGCTGCTCCGGTGTAGCCCGAGGCCCTTCTGGCAGATATATATTTAATGTTTTTGCTCAGATAACCATGTAATGCAAAACTGAACCCAGTATAAATGTTTTCAAATTAACAATTGGGCAAACGTGTATAATATGATCAAGACAGAAATTGCTTTTGACCTTAGCCACGTTCAGGCTAGCTGTTAGCTTGTCACTTAGGTCTAAATTAACTCCCGCTTTTCTACACTGACATTGTTCAAAGAGCATTGTACCGCAGGTAACATAATTGTTCATAACCTTTCTCGTTTCAAGAAATCTGAACTATCCTTGTAGGTGAAGGAATGCGGTGATGCTATAACAAAAGCATTTGCTGACTGACGGGGAATCCTGCTGTCTGAAACGAGATGATTGTGATCAGTAAACAAATAGGAACGAGCTGAGGTCGTCGTTTACAGCTCGAGCGTCTACATGTGAGACTGAACCCAAACTAAAGCTCATCCAGTTTCAACCTGTGGAGAGTAAGAGGGAGTTGTGTTTGAATAACATCAAGCAGTGTTAAAGTGGAGTTAGTCTTCAAAAACCATTGTGTGAAGTCTTTAGTTGTGTGTGTGTGTTTGTGTGGTTTGGCAAGGAAGTTATGCAGGAAGGCAGACATGAAAGTCTAACACTGCGATGCGCTGAAGTTTGACTCAGCTTGTTTAACAGAACAATTTGAAAGGTAAAACCTGAACACCGTGAGATCTCTCTCGGGCTCTCTGAACTGCTGCAGGTAGCGTGGCAGTCCTCTTTCCTCACCCAGCTCTCTGTCAGGGCTGCAGGGCTGTGCTGCAGCATGCCTCATCTGCTCAACAGCAGCTGAGGTGGGCCTTAACACAGGCCTCGGCTCCACGCATCAGAGGCAGAATCTCAGAAGAACTTACACAACAGAACCAGATAAACCTGTTAGTCAACAGGGTGGATATTTGAACAAAACCTTATGACCTCATGTCTTTGTTTTCTTTCTCTTTTCTTTGTCTCTTTTCTCTCAGGTTGATGAAGATGTAGCTTTGGACCAAGCAGTGAAATTCTGCCAGATCCAGTTGGCAACCTCAGCACAAAGACAGGTAGAGACTCCAAACAATCATCTTTATACATACATATATATTCCAAAAGTTTCACAACACAAAAAGTTTAAAAAACCCTTCATTAATCCATAAAACCACTTTTTTATAACGTCTCTGTCATGCAGTGAGAACATTATTATGATATAAAATGATCTATTATGCTGTGATTTTAGTACCAAACAAAATGATAATTAGTTCATTTAAGTTGTGTGAAAAAAAAAAACATGTGAAAGTTTAACTTTGACACTACTATTACAATGTTTAACCATATTTTATTGTTCTGGTATACTGATGTTTTGTCAGTGTTTTGGAATCAAAATGGAACATTTATTCACTCTATTGTTTGCTTTTTAGTCCATAATAGTAAGTTTAGGGGTAAATGTTTTCAGTGGTTTTAAAAGAAATGCTGCATCCATAGTAAAACGTGCCAAACTAATGATTAATGTAGTGACTGCAAGATACAACCTGATCCTGCTCCAGTCTAATTATAGTCCAGAACTGTTGTGTTGTTCCTCTCTGTTCCAGACTTTTTGTTTTCAGCTCCTTTGGGTGTATTTGCCCAACTACTTTGCTTACAGTTTGTGTTTTAAAGCAGAGTGACAGAAGGTTTTATCTGAGCACTGTAAATATTAGTTTATTGCAGTAGATTTACTGGGTTTTTGTTGATGGAGTCATTAGTTGTGCTGCCTCGCTCTGTGTCGGTGTCTCCCTCCTTCCTCTCATCCCTCCTCCTGCCCACACAGACATCACCAAGGGTCCCTCTGCCCACATCCTGTTGTCACGGTGACGTTCCCTGGACCTCACAAGAAGTGTGTGGTGGCAAAATAAACGTTTTATTTTTGTAATTCAGCAATCAGACCATTTTATTTTGTGGTTTTGTTTTAGATTTAGCGTAGGTTTAGTGTCTTCACCTACTTTTAATCTGTAGGCTAGTTAGTTAGTTAGTTAGTTAGTTAGTTAGTTAGTTAGTTAGTTAGTTAGTTAGTTAGTTAGTCTTATTTTATGTATATATATTTAATTATTTAAATCAAATGTGTATTATTTTACTTATACATATCAGCTGCTAAATAAATGGTTAAACACTTCTCTGTAGGATTTGCAGCACACAAAGAGGATTTAATGATACCTAATTTCCCATATTACGTGTTCACAATATGTATTTGTGTCCTCTGCCTGTCAGGAGAGTATTACTGCTGTTACAAGTGTCAGGTATACACGTTAATGATAATTGGGCTGCATGATGTGGTAGTTAGTGTTCCTGTGAATGAGACTGTGCTCCTTCTGTGGTATTATCCCACAGCTGTTAATGTGTTATTATTCTGCCACCAGCTCTTCCCGCGCTGCTTTCATGTAGTTAGTAAGAAGGAGACGAGGGAAGCTGCTTCTTGCCTGCTTCCTACAGATTCACACGTTTTACTTCAAGCCCCCACAAGTGCGTAGAGCGATGTGTCCTTATAGGGCAGAGCTGGAAAACAGTGGTTCAGATGTGCGTGTTTGCTCTCTGTTTGCTGCCATATGAGGAGGAAAGCATTTATTCCTCTGGCACTCTTTGATATTTTCATAGTGGAATTTTTAGTGGTGGGACATCTGCAGGAGTTGGACGCTTTAGCTTTTTTAGAGACTCATTATAAACACTTCATTAACCCCCTCGAAGTGTCAGCTGCTGTATTCCAGTAGGACTGATATATTAGGTTTTACTGATATAAGTATGTTTTTACACAAGCTCTGCTGTCACTTGATTTATTTATTATCGCCCGCCACCAAAGGCAGAAAAGAGCGAACATGTTTTTTGCCCGTGTCTGCGTATGCATTCTTAAAATATCACTAAACAAATTTCACTGAAGCTCACAGAAATGAATGATTTATTGTACATCTACAACTGATTGTTTGGAGTCAATTCAAGATGGCTGCCACATCCAAATGAAAGTACAAAAATGGCTATAACTCTGTGAACCTTGCACACATGGTTCTAAAATATTGTGTGGTAGTAGCTGTGAATTGTTCAAAACACTTTTTAGTTTTGACCACTGAAGGCTCCAACTCTGTCATTTATCAACAATATGGCTGTTTTGACCACTTACTTACTTAATTATTGATCAAATCATTCAATTTAATGATTGGTTGGTTTTTAATCCATGTTGAAAAGATAACCAAACACAGAACATCTGCAGCAGCTCTAATCTCATTTAAAGCCCAATCTGGATGATTAGAAGAAGCCACCGTTCAGTTGTTCACACATGCCGACCACAGCGACACTCGAGGAGCCCCCCCTCTGACTGCGAGGGCTTTAATTTTCTCAGGTACAGTGTTTCTTCGACGCTCAGCTGACTTGGTGGTTCCTCAGCTGCTGATGTTTAATTCATGAGATATGAATCATCAGAGCTGAACTGCTCGTGCTCTGCCATGCCAATTCTGTGGGGACCTTTGTCCCAGTGAGCTGTGATTCAGAGTGTAATCTGAACTTACCTCCCCTGGTGGAGTGCAGTGAAAAACAGCCTGTGAGCTCTGTTTAGGGTACATATTGTCTTGTGCAATCTTAGATCTGGAGGTTTGACGTCTCCATAAAACTGCAGCACCTTTATTTGTCTGTTTAGCTGTAAAAACTGTAAAAAATATGATCTTGCACTTTTCTAAAAAAGCCTGCATAGTCAGCGTTAAAACAGAGAGATCACATATTTTCTCTTTAAATTAAGCTTCAGTTTTCACCCGGTCTGGATTTATGTGCTCGTAAAGGTTAGTTTTCATCAACCGTTTTTTATTTGTTTTAAATTGAAAACTAGGTTCATTCGTTTCTCTAACTGTGCTCCTGTGTGTTACCATGACAGCGATTGTGGAATCAGGCTGGCTGTTGTCGCAGGTTGTTTGTGCAGCTCTTGTCTTCATAAGTGGTCCTCAAAAGGACAGTGAGGAAAGTGGCTCAGAAGGATGTAGCGTGGTGTGTAGAGCTGAGCTTTTCACCGGCACACTGTCCAGCAGGCAGGTAGTGTAACCTCTGAACCCCCGAGGGATGGCAGCGAGCGCAGCTCTGTGAAGGATCTGATCACCACCATGTGAAAGAACCTGGACTCATTCTGCTGATGTATGCTGTTTGAGAGTGTGGATTGTTTTGTACCTACATCTCTCTCAAGGGGAGAGGATGTGCTGTTCACAGAGACAAACCGGAGCATGAGACGGTTTCAGGGGAGCCCCCTGCAGTCGGTCGCAGCCCCTCCTTTTAACAACTTTTCCTTTCTTTGTGTCTCCAGCAGTCAGATGCCCCGACTACACCCAAGTACAGCAAGGAGCACCGAGACATCTTCTTCCCCGCCTCCCTGCCAACCCCTGTCCTGCTCAGCCACTCCACCTGCCACCCGCTGCCAACCCAGGACATCCAGGCCAAATTGGCGTACGAGCCCCTCAGCAAAATGTCCCGACCTCAGAGCTCAGGCTTCCACGATCAGCCACAGCAAAAACGAGCAGCCATGCCCTACTTGCCACACTCGGGTAAGGCTGCCTCCTCATGACTCAGCATTAATTTGATTTTTTTTTAAATAAGAAAATATACAAACATAAAATCTAAAGTTGTTCAAACTTTAGGTGGTACTACTGTTTTTTTTTTAAATAAAACACTTCTTTTGTGCCAAAAGTCTCTGTTGAGGAAACTAAATGTGTGACCAGCAGGGGGCGCCTGTGGTCTAACCCAGAAATGTTACATAACAGCAGTTCCTGTGTTGTTTATGTTTTGCCTTTTGGGCTTTGCCAGACCCCCCAACAAGAGTTTATGAAATGACTGTCCTCCAGATTGTGTCTCTCTGCTGCCTGAAAGAGCTTCTGGAGGGATTTGGCAGAATTACTGCTGAGCTCATCATGAATATTCAGTTTGTGTTGTGTTTTATGTATAAGGAGGGAACTCTCGGATAAAATTCTACTGATCTTCTAAAATCAAGCTGTAAACTTGCATCTTTAGTATATTAAAATGTTTTTACAGCAGTCTCTGAAACTTTACTCACTCAGTCTTTTAAGCAGATTGTTTTAATTGTGCACACTGGAGGCAAATAATAAACAAGCAATATATTAAAATGGCACATTCTTTGAAACAGAAAAGTTTAAGAGGCAGAATAAATAAGAAACATGACCTCAGACATTACAATCTCTTGTTGATTTTTAGAGGGCTTTTCGTTGCCCTTTGTGTCCACGCAGGAGTTCAGTCTGACTCACTGAGGGTCATTTTAAGAGCAGGAAGCCAGCAGTTTTACGTTGACTAAAAGACTCTCAGCGCTCGCTTTATACGGTCTGTCTCCTAACCCTGGATGACCTGTCATGCCTGTGCAAATACATGCAAAAGTGTGTTTCCACCACCGTGCAGTTATATGCAAACAGTCACGGGTTTTGTATCCAGCGGCGTCTCACCGATGTGAGTTATGTAACGGTTACCGTGGCAACAAAACAGTAAAAGCCTGTAAGAGGTTGTAGCTCTTGTTTCTGTGGGGGAATTTTTTTTTTCCCACTTCCATGAAACCACTACAGATCCTTCTCAGATGGAACGTTTTTAGGAAACTACATGACAAAAAACGTCGACTAAATAAGTCCCATCTGTCAAATCTTTCTTTAAGTAGCCTCTCCCTTTTTAGGAGTTCCTGCCCAGTTCTCACACAGTTTTGTCTTGGCTATTAAAGTTCTTGTGACTTGCATTTCTTACTCATGCAAACTGAAAGAAAACATTTTAATATTTAGGAAATTTGGCACATTATTTGACCTCTTTTGTCACATAACAGGCACATTTTGGTTTAGAACTTGATCCAACTGGACCTGGCGCTGAAGGGGACTCCCCTGATCTTGATAGGATTCTGATATGCAAGCAGCCAAGTTGTAAAATCATTAATATAGTGAAACAGTGGATTGCTGGGGGTTGCAGCCATACTGCAACAACAGTTGTGCGTTTGCACTTCTTTCCAGTGGATAAGAGGGTAAGAACCAAAGAGGTACTACGGTGCTACAGTCGATCACGACGTGACCAAGATGCACTCGAGCTGTTCTATAGAACCTCTTTAGTAAGAACTGCCTGGATCAGAGCGGTTCTTTAGTGACAAAGAGGCGTTCATCTTTATCATCACTTAGGAGAGGACTGAGGTCCCGTTTACACGGAGCTAGTTTTCTGTGAAACTGACATTTTTGTTGCGATCTCTGGTGATCGGAGTCTCTGACATCAGCACTTTTTGAAACCAGGTCTCAACTGCAAATTTTTGGTAACCCCAAAAACCACCCTAGGTCTGAAGGAACGTTAGTTTATTCACTAGGTCGGATGTAACTGTGATCACACCAACACTCCATGATCAGTGCATGCAGCTGAGCCCAGCATAAGGGTTGCCAGATAAAAACAAAAGTTTTGTTTTTTTGCGTCTTTTTTGTGCACATTTTCATCAAACACAACACATCTTACATCCTCACTCAGCATATGACAGTTTGGGTCAAAATATAATAATCTTAAAGGGACAGTACAACAGTTTACCATGTCCTATCTGGCAACGTAAATGGGTGACTTTTTTTTTTTTTGCTACAATAAACATTGAAAAAACACCAGCATTTCCAGAACAGGTTCTTTTCTGTCACATTTGAGTCACATGTTTCAACACTTGTTCATCTCAGTAGCGTGAATTCTTTTTTTTTTTCATGGGCTCTTAATTTTGACATTTTTTTTTTTTTTATTTAGTTGTTTTTGAATTATTGTACCACAGTTTTTGAGCTGCAGATCTGATTGTAAACATGTTCTCGCCTCCCACAGAGGAGCGGGGGGAGCTCTCAGAGGGGCTTCTGTACCGTCAACAGGAGTCACACCTCTGTCAGCAGATGAAACTGGCCTCCGTCTCCCAGGGGCAGGAACTGGCAGCCGGATGGTTCCAGGAGGAGACGGCGACATGTAGCACCACGCAACCTGGTCCAGGTGAGAATCAGAAAACTTTACTAATCCTAAGGAGCAATTATCTGATGTTTTCAGAGAGATAAAGTATAAATATTAGATAAAACCACTCACACTACAATTAGTCAGCGTGAACAGTGGTAATTATACACACCTGAAATCAGGGTTTAAACAGTATTTTTTAAATTCAATTTAATTTTTCACAGCCTTTACAGTTTACCCCAAAATAAATTGGGAACAAAACTTAAAAATCCAACTCAAACATGACAAAACTACTTTTTATATGACATAAAAGCACACACGTGGAGTTACAGGTTCCAACCTCTGCACCACGACTCCTCCAACCTTTTTAAACATGAAAACATATAAATCATTGGCAAATGTCCTTTTAACTTAACCTACTCTCTCATGACATCTGTATGAATTGTATTTATTAAAAATGAGTTTTAGTTTGAAACCAACACATTGACACACAATCTGGTTTCAAACTTGACCTACTGCGAGTAGAAGAGATTGATATATTTTTATTTTTTGGTCATTATTGACTTATTTTCCACAAAAGCAAACACAATAGAACACAGTTATTTAAATAAATAAGTAAATATAAATAAATCTTGAATCAGGTTAAATGATGAGCACAAAACAGATTGAATAAAGAATGTAGGTCTGCTTAAAACAATAGAGGCTAAGAAGGAAACTAAACAAAACTGAACCCAAGACTGGTCATTCAACCTGTCTGTGTGTGAGAGGCAGGAGACACTTTGGACAGGACACAAGTCCATCACAGGGACACATGGAGACAAACAAACATTCAGACCCTCTTTCAGGGACATTTTACTCTCTGATGTTAGAGCTTTTAAAACCTCATCTATCCCAGCTGGTTCCACACCGGAGTCGCTGCAGACTCTGATTGTGTTTTTTTGTTTTTACAAACTATCATGGAGAATAAACCAAACAGTTAATTCAATTGAAATGTTGAGGGAATTAAAACACAAGTTCATAAAGTTATGTCTGGATTACAAAAGTTAACTTTACAACTGATCTTACTGAATGTCGCAGCAGCTCTGATCAAAATGTGAGGGGAAAATAAAAAAAAGAAAAGATGACTGTAACTCGTATATGTTAAATGGTTTAATGTCCTCCTGGTTTTCGTTTGTCAGACCAGCAGCAGTACGCCAGCAGCGACCTGTTGAAGCTTTCAGACCCCAGCCGAATCCGCTCCAGAGTCCCAGCCAACATGCCAAAGCTCTTCATCCCCTCCACCGTCACCAAGTTCCCACCAGAGATCACGGTAACGCCTCCGACGCCCACACTTCTCTCCCCAAAAGGCAGCATCTCCGAGGAAACCAAACAGAGGCTGAAGGTACTCTCTCTCTCTCTCTCTCTCTCTCACACACATTCATTGTCTCTGTGCTCAGCAGTGACCCCTGCTGTCTGTCCCTCCCCTCACACACAGAACGTCATCCTGTCCTCTCAGTCTGCTGCCACAGTCAAAAAGGACACCCTGAGCCAGCCGGCGCTGGAGGTGCAGGAGACGTCCAGCCAGGAGTCGTCTCTGGAGAGCGAGTCTGACGAGGAGGACGATTACATGGACATCTGAGCCTCGTGTGCTCGCTCCGACTGAACTCCACCAAACCCCATCAGGCTGACTTCTTGTTGGATTTTTTTTTTTTTTTCAGTAAAGGGATGGTTTATTTCTCTGCAGCTGTCTGTTGATGCTTCTGTTCTCTCACATCATAAAAAAAAGTGGAAACCTGCAGTATTTTCATCAGCTGTCCGGTGCATGAAGACCCACAGCATGTCTGAAGTGAGCCATTTATGCATCAGCTTCTCCAGCTCACATGCTTTAACCTGGATCTGGCAAAAAAAAAGAAAAAAAGAGACTTTGCCTTTAAAGCCTACCAGCGACATGTTTATGCATCTTTTGTACGTCGTGTGCTAACTATCTGAGCTGAAGCGCTCGTCTGGAGCTCGCCAATCTGAGGTGCCTCGTTGCGTATCGGCGCTCGGCAGCGTGCACTTTCTGTCCTCCACTCAAACTCCGGCGAGAGATCCTTCTCTCATCTCACCGGTAGAGGATCTGAGACGTCGACAGAGGGCTGCAGCCGAGATTCATCTGCGGAGCTAAAGAGCTACAATGCCTCATAACCCGTAGCAGTTTGCAAAATGTTTACACTTTACCTGGATGATTTTCAGTTCGTGGTATTTTTGTACTGACTGTATCTCTTGTACAAAGCTGTATGTTCATTTCTGTGCATTTGTAGCTACAGTGACAGTTCTTTGGCCAGGAGGACATCCCGTCACCAGCACTGATTAGAGGATTTCAGCGTTAGCAGTTTTTTGTACATATCACAATCCAAAAATCTTTCCAGGATGTTTGGCTTTTTTGGGTTGAGGCGTTTAGGGTTTGAGCTTGTGTGAGCGAGTTTAACATTTAGGATTAGGGTCACCTGATGATGAGGAGGAGCAGGACTTCCTATAACTGATGCCTTTCCATTAAACTCATTTAATTAAATTTGTCAGTTTTTTAATAACTCAGAGGAAGACACACAGAATGTTTTTTTACAGATTGTTTTCTATAAAGAAAGATTTACTCATGTTTCTAAAAAAAAATTACAAAAATAAAAAAAAAATCAAAGGCAAATGAAAACTTAACACCCTAAATTAAAAAGAAAAAAAACATTGTTATTTCTTTATGTTTATCTTT
>JARVJO010000394.1:19507766-19521466 GCA_031762555.1 Cynodonichthys magdalenae | reverse complement strand
GTGAGCTCGGCTCCCCCACGGAGCAGACTGCTGGAGTGGATCCTGTTCTCTGAGTCTGGACTGAATGTGTTTTAGATGTCAAACCAAATCTATAAATATATTTGAGAAACGTGGTGTTTGAGGCTTGCTTTGTGTTTTAGAGAAGAGAAAAAAGGTAAAACCTAAAAGCAGCAAAACAATTTCCCACAACTCAACATTTATTTATTTATTTTTTTAAGAAATAGTTGAGCAAAACTTCCGTTTGTTACATTATAGAATATTTTACACACAAAGTGACACATTTTTACTGTTTATTTGTTTATTTACAGCATTTTCAAAGAAAGAGCTTTGTGGGGGCCCTCAAAGGGCCAGTTGTAACTAACGTTTCATGTTTGACTAAACGGGAATCATCACATTCATCATTGCTATGGCTGAGCACTGCTAGCAAACAATAACTGAGCTCTAAGTGGTATTTCCTGCATAGAAACAGCGTTTTAGCACGTCCACATAAACACTGAGAAGTACTAGGCGTGTACAACTGACTAAATGTGTAATAAATAATACAGGAATGCTATTATAAGTAAAAGTGAGTTTTACTCACACGAGTTGTGGTGAGTAGCTGCCATCTTGAATTTTAAGCTCTCCAACTTTCTGACAAGGAATTCCTCCTGGAGGGACATTCTAGGTTAAAATTATGACTTCTAAATTCCCACTTGGCAAAAGTAGCAAAAATGCAGTGAAATTGAGTTTTTACACTGAATTTGAAAGGCTACCAGCTACTTTTGAACCCTGTGCACCTCCACCTAGTGTTAGGAGGCAATCATTTTGTGGGTAAATTAATTGACATGCTTTATGGGAGTTGTAATTTTTGGTCAGTGCTGGTTTTAAAGCGGCATACACTTAAGCTCTTTCTTTGATTCTTGAGTTTGATACATTGTTTAAAGCACTTTTTTGTGTTTCCATCTGGAATATTAACACAAGCTTAAACATTACAGTGTAAGCAACCATCATTCATTCATTCTTTTTATATAATTCATAACGTTTTCCAGGTTTGACCAAAACAGCTGCAACTTCTATCTTTTCTCCACAAAAGCTGAAAACTGTCAAAAAAGGAGAAAATAGGCCTTTAAAATCATTTAGAGGCAAATTATTGTCAAACTTCCTAACAGGTTGTGATACAGATTTAATGCATTATTTTCCTTTCATTTATCAAACTGCCTTCTCGTGCTCACAGTGGGGTTTGTTAGTGATTTATTGGATGATACTCTGATTTCCACGTTTTGCCTCCTGAAGCTTCACAGTCGGCCCGGCAGCCTCAGGTCTGCTTTCTGCTCGTACACGCTGGTGTGAACTCTCTGACGTGAGGGAAGTCATTAGTCTTCATTAGCAACTTCCAGGAGTTTCTTATGAAGTGCTGTGAAGTTGTCATTTGTCCCCTTTGCCAGGAAAACTACAATCTGACGTTTGTTTTCTTTTGTGGAGGGCCAAATGTTAGCTGGCCCGGCCCCCAGCTCGTGCACAGATCACCCTGGATCCAGGACACGAGGAACTCAGTTTTCCTTTTTTTTTATTTAGTTTTTTTTTTGTCAGTTATTTTTTGATAAAACGTTTTCTGCTGAAAATCCACATGATTTTTGAAATTCTAGCATTCTTTGAATCCGAACATATCATCTGCTGCCCAGAGTTTAAGACTTAAGAACAGTTTTTCAGTTTAAGATCATCAAATGATGAGAAATTTTGCTTCCAGTTTGAAAATAAATCTTGAATTCTGAGTATGTGCTGCAAACAACTCTCAGCTACAAATTTTTTTTTTACTTCCGCATCTGTAAAGGTCAGAATCAGAATACTTTATTGATCCCCGAGGAAAATTACAGTTATTAGTGCTCCAACCGTTCAAGTAAAATAAGAGAATAAAACATAAACTATCTAGAATAAAATAAAAAATATAACCACTCTTGAGGAAAATAATAACACACAGGTTAGGTAAGTTAGGTAGTCCCTGATGATGTTGGATAATATAAAAGATGACTGAGTTATAACCAGTTTTTATGTCAGTTTATATGAATTTGCTGCATCTGGAATTGAAAAAGCTCCAATTTTAATCAGCTATAGTTGTGAATCCAATGATTATTTTCTTAAAGTTTCATTCAAATCTGTCCAGTCCTTCTTGAGATATTTTGCTAACAGACAAACAGCACTGGCATCAACAGTAGATGCTAAGCTATGGAGCACAGATCTGGCACAGCGAATAGGTGCTGTGAATGATTCTCACCGACAACCACGACACATTTCAGACCAGTATCTGTAAAATGCTGAATCATAGCTACTTTTGTGTTTTCTAGGGTTGGCTGGCTGCGGCAGCCATCTTGAACTGGGTTGGCTCAGTTGTAGATGTATATTCAGTTACTTTCTGAGAGTTTTACCTAATTTGTTTGGCCATTTCATGAGACATTTTGAGAACAAACAGACACGAGGAAAAACACTATCCTGCACCTTTGCTTTTCACATAAGAAACCACTCCTTTCAGTTTTGTTATAGAATCTGAAGGGTTAAACCGTAGAAAACACCTGATGGAGGTTCAAAATCTCTCTGGCCCTGCTGCCTTTGCAGGCTTCTCTCAGGCATCAAAAGAACACGCTGCATGGCTAATGTGAGCGAAAGGTGTGAGATTTCTCGTCAGTCCACTCCAGGGGCTCTTTATTGGGCTGCTGCAGAGCCGTCTGATCCCCCAAACCCTGGCTGTATATTGGCAGCTGTTAACTGCAGAGCTCATGAAGATCTGCACAACTACGGCAAATGGCAAAAAAATAAATAAATAAATCTAAGTACGTAAAAGATTGCTGCCCAAAAATGCCCCCAAAATTTGAGCCTCAAATAGAATAATAATTCCAAAATATTGAAATTAAGCAATGCTATCTCATTAATAATGGAAATGGAAAAATTAATCAAACGCTTAAACTGAAAAGTTTTACTATTTAAAAAAACACATAAGCAATTTTGAATTTATGGCAGAAACACAACTCAAAAACACCTTGGGACAGCAGCAACACAGGGCTGTAAAAATATATAAGAAACAGCTGAAGAAGAATTTTACAACTAATGAGGTCAATTGGCAGCAGGTCAGAGAGAGGACTGAGTAAAACAGATCATTTTAGAGAAACTGAATCTCTCAAACGTAAAGACGTGCAGAGGTTCACCAGTCTGTGTAAAACTGTCTTAAAGAACAATTTCAGAAGAATGTTTTAAAGGCTTTAAATTTCCCATCATTTACAGTTCACAATGTCACCAAAATGTAAGATTTTGGAGAAATCTCTGAGCAAAAGACACAATAAAAGATGTCTGTGATCTTGAGGCCCTCAGGGGCCACGGCATTAAAACCAGGTCTGATTCTGTTCTGATCACTGCAGGGGCTCAGCAACACTTCCATAAATCATTGCCTGTAAACACAGCTCACAGTGCCATCCTCAAAAACAGGATAAAGCGCTATCATTCAAAAAAGCTATCCACTTGATACCTAGCCCCCATGATGTCTTGTGGGAATTATGGGTGTGGCTTCTGGTGCAAACAGGAACCTGTTTGTTTCTGTGCGACAGTACGAGCTAACAGTTTCTCTGAGTGTTGAGAATTTAAAAATGGGAACACCTCCTAACAGAGCACAAACGAGACAATATAGTCATACCGCAGTCAGCAGTCCCAATTGAGGAATTAGGCATATCAGTACCAACACAGTAATATAATAATAACTAGAGAATTGCATTTCCCACGAAAATGCGAGTGTGAATGCCTGTTGCTGAAAACTTTAGCTTAAATCAGCTGAATTTAAGCTGAAGCTATTTATTGGCAATAGTGTTAATGTGACTTCAATTTAAACTGAAAGAAGAAAAAATTGCGTAACTTTGTAGAAAATTGGAAAAAAGGAGAAAAACTATATTTGAAATAGCAGAAAAAAGCTAAAGGCTAAAATAGCTGAATTTAGCAGAAAGCAACTGTAAGGAGCATAAATATCACAAAGTAGTAGAAAAAAGTATTAAAAAGTAAAAAAAGCAGAAGAATAGCAGAAAAGAAATAGAATTTTTAGCTGAAATAGCAGAAAAAAAGCTAAAAGCTAAAATAGCTGAATTTAGTCAAAAGCAACTGTAAGAAGCATAACTCAAATTAGCAGAAAGAACCGCTAAAATTAGCTTACAAATTGCAGAAAGGAGAAGAAATATAGATGAATTATTAGATAAAAGCTAAAATTGGCTAAAAAGTAGCTGAAATTGACACAAAAAAATTAAAAAGAGCAAAACCAGAAGATAATATGTAAGGTTCTGTAAAGTTTAAGTAACAGTTTGAAGGATTTTAAGGATGTTGAAAAAAGCTCCATTCACTTTTAATGGGAAAATAGTAGCTGAAATATTTAGATTAGACTTAAGCCCACATGTAGATTTGCACATTTAATAAAAATACTCAGATGTTATCAATGCCACCACACTGGCTGCCAGCTTAATCATAAAATATAAAAGGACTATACTTAAAAATGTTTGTATTTCATGTATTATACAGTATTACTGTAATCACAGTCCATAGATTTTCATTTTGACCCTCTCAGGTAAAGGTTTGGGCACCCCTGCTCTTATCCAAAATGATTTATTTATTTACTATTTAAAATATAACATTTTAAACATTTGATATGTTCATTATGTTTCATTGTAGATATAATATACATTTATGAAATGTGCAAATCATTGCATTCAGTTTATGTTTACATTCTACACAACACCAGCCTCGATGTGTCAGCTCCAAATAACGCCCTCAGCCTGGAGCTTCCATAAAGCAGCTTTACTGCTCTGATCATGTCGCCTTCAGACTCAGAACTGTCACTGCTGCTGCTGCTGCTGCTGCTGAAACATACACCTCCGCTCTAATAACAGCCTGCTGCAGGTGATCTGAGGAGAACCCATCTCTTGAAGTTCTTGCCACACATCGAGCCCCAAGCAGAGGAAAAAGCTGAGTGGTGACCTCTCTGACCCCTCCAAGCTTCTTCATTAGAGCTTAATTGGTCGCCCCAGGAGAGGCAAAAAAAATGTGAGGAGACCGACGCCGAGCCTGTCATTCATAACTCCTCGATAACAACCGCTCTCACATAAAGACAGCAACAAACACGTCGCACTTTGTCGAAGTTGTGCTGTGGAGTTCTACTGAAGAAGAGGAGGGGTGTTGGTGCTTCATCGGGACAGTTAAATGATCTTTTAAGTGCATCATTACCTCCAGAATGGTTTCTTTTTTTTATTTGACATTGATCCTGCACTGAGCTTGTCGATGTATTCGCAGGGGAGCCTCGTGGAGCCACACTTTAACTGAGCTGCATGGAGCACTCAACCTATTCTCCATACAGTCAGACTGAAGGGGTGTAAAAAGAAGCTGGGCCTGCAGAAGGCATTGTATGCAGCAGGCATGTGAAGTGAAGGTGGTGCGTCGGGGCTGGAAAAGAGACGTGAAAAAGCAGAAAAGGAAGGGAGCTGTGTTTGATTTATCCCCCCTCTATGCTAACGTCTGCAGCATCTGTTCAGCCTGTGGAGAAGCGGTTTGATGGGAGTGTCAGACCGATTCGTGAGGGGGGCTGGATGTGGATGCTGGGAAGCTCCCCCCCTCTGTCCCATTCAGGCCTGACTTTGGGCTTGTGTTGCTAACTGGCTGTTAATTGTCTGCCTATACACAAGGCCTTCTCCACATGCAGAAACTGGCTCCTTCCAGGGATACCGGCCTAATGAGATTATCTGACGTGGGCTCGTCTAGACACCCCCACCAATACACAACCCCACCACCATCCCTCTAGCCCCTGCACTCCTGAATGCCCTCAGGTAAAGACCTGCTGAAGGAGTTCCACGTTATCATCACACCATGATGGCTTTACACAGACTTTCCCACCCACTTTTACAAAAAGTGGTCGTTAACTCGTGAAATTTTACACTCCTCCTTGTTAGTGTATTGCATGCCAGGGAGAGTGTCGTTTTTTTCCAATCTGGGACTGTTTCTTGAACTTATCATTTACTGGAAGCACCTTTTTCGCTCTGTTTCTCCCAGTTGAGTTTAAACAAACTGCCCCAGTGGCATTTCTCTGGTGGGCTTTCAGAGGCACAGTTTGAAGAGCCGAGCTGCAGCGGGGAAGTCTGTCCGTATTTGTTTTGAAAGTCTCTTAGCAGTTAATAAAGATGCATTTCCTCCGTCCCCCTTCCTGTGGGGACGGTATCAAGGCTCTGTTAAGTCTCTTTGATTTTCAGTCCCCTCCAATCACAGCGGGCCCCAGACTCTTCACTGTGTCACTTCAAAGCCTGGGAATGGCCCTCCTGGCCCCACCTACTGCAGAGCTCCCCTTAAAAGTCATGGTCACCCTCTCCTGGAGCGACATTTTCTCATCTATCTCTTCCTTCTGGGACCGTCTGACCTGTAAGAGGTGACTGGATTATTTTTTTTCTCTTGTACACGAGGCAGGGAACCAGAGATACACATTTTGGAATCGGCTAACATTTGGATTGTTTTAATGCAAAACCTCTTCACAAAGTTTTTCTGCGCTGCTGAATTAAAACAATGCAGTCCATCAGGGGTGAGCACCAACCAACCTTCCCCTGCATTTTAAAGTGGATCTCTCAACTTATATTGTAGCTGTTTTATTCATGCTTAGTGTCTAATTTAAATAAAAAATTCTATTTATTTTTGCAGACCTAAAGTCCAACTTCAGTGGTCCTCCTCCCACCTCCATGGCTGCTGCGTCCGAAACCTACCTCCAGGGCAACATCAGGATGACTCTGGAGGACCTTGAACTCTGGAAGACGTTCCATGAAATAGGAACAGAGATGATTATCACCAAGCCGGGCAGGTTAGGCAACAACAAGAACAAAAAAAAAACAAATCAACAACATGATTTGCTGGTTAAGATGTGCCTTTCTGTTGCTGTTAATGCTAACTTTGTTTCAACCATGTGCCGTTTGTTTCAGGAGGATGTTTCCTCACTGCAAGCTCAGTCTTTCAGGTCTCATCCCGTGTGCCAAGTACATCTTACTGGTTGACATGGTCCCAGAGGACGGTTTCAGGTATAAGGTAAGGTTGTAGTTCTTCTTCAGTGGTTAACAATCCTCTCAGATTAGTGAGCCCCCCTGTTTATTCACCCCCCCCCATGTGCTTCCCCTGACATTGTACATCAAAGACTACTATCGCTTCCTGTTTTTCTATCTCCTGCTGGGGGCTCACTGTACTAACCCCCTGTCTCTGTGGGTGGTATCGGCCCAGCAATCACTCTTCCAATCCATGGTGGGAAGTTGGGCCGAAGTTGCATCTGTGAATCAGCTTTCTATGCGATAAATTCACTGTCTGTCTCCCTCCTCCCTGCAGTGGAATAAAGAGAAATGGGAGGTGGCAGGCAAAGCGGAGCCTCAACCCCCCTGCAGGACCTACCTCCACCCGGACTCACCAGCCCTGGGGAGCCACTGGATGAAGCAGAGCGTCTCTTTCCTCAAGCTCAAACTCACCAACAACACGCTTGATCAGCACGGGCACGTAAGTACGAGGCGTGCAAAACAAACCTTTTACAGACAATGTTTTGTTGATCAGGCTTTGATGTCACCACCTCTGCAGATCATCTTGCATTCCATGCATCGCTACCACCCGCGCTTCCATGTGGTCCAAGCAGATGACCTGTTCAGTGTCCGCTGGAGTGTTTTCCAGACTTTCACCTTCCCGGAGACGTCCTTCACTGCAGTCACCGCCTACCAGAACACCAAGGTCGGTTTCAACCACAACAAACCCACGTGCACCCGTCAGCAGAGGTCTCACTCAAAGTTTCTCTTTCTGCAGATCACAAGGCTGAAGATCGATCACAATCCATTCGCCAAGGGTTTCAGGGATGAAGGCACTAAAAAGAAAAGGTTGGTTTGATGCACAGGAAGTGCGCGTGTTGATATCTACACAGATATGAAAATATAAACTTGATTCTCCTCTGCAGGCGATCAAACAAAACCCAAGCCTGCAATGAGAAAAAAGCCAAAATGTCAGACAATCTAAGCCAGGACTCCAGAGAGGACGGCTCACCAGGTACCTTTTTAATGCTTTCCTGTGGGTTTCCTGTTGTTCTCTCTTATTTTCAACTCATCCGTACGTTTGTGTCTTCTCAGGTCTCTGCGAGTCGCCGTGCGATGGTTATGACCGAGATGAAGGAGAGCTGATCAAAGTGAAAGATGAAGATGCTGTAAAGGAAGAACGTTACTCTCTGTGGGGTGCAGAGAGCCAGCAGGGGGGGAGGACTGACTCTCCTGCTGGTGTGGACACAAGAGACGTCTACAACGCAGAACAACTTGTTCCAGCTCAGAGTTCCTACAGGTGACTTGTGACGTCACACCACAGAAAGAGAAGTTATATCTGCATTTCCAAAAAACTAATCTTTATCTTTTTCCCCTTCAGGGCTCACGAGTATGGAAAGTCTCCGTCGCCCCCCACCAGCGTCGGCAGCAGTAACAGTGGATCAGGACGAAGCTGCTTCGAGTCCCGGGTTCCTGATGTTGCCACCATCCCTGATCACAACTCCTCGAAACCCCGTGCACATGAAACAGCCGGTCCCTCCCACTGTGGCCCCCAGCAGCACCTCCCGGGCCCCCAGGACTACGGCGGCGTGCTCAACATGACCGTGGCCCAGGCAGGCAAGCCGGGGGTCCTCGGTCACCATATTTACAGCCCCTACAGTGCAGAGCAGCCCCTGGTGGGCCAGTGGAGCGGACCCGGACCTGCTCAGTACCCCCCACACCACCCTCTGACCGCCGACTACACCTCACAAGCCGTGCACCATGGCTATCACCACGGCAACGTGACTGAGTGGAGTCAGTACCCGCTGTTCCCATATTCCTGCTGGTGAAGGAGGACTCCGGAGGTGAGAGTTTACCAAACCTGCTGCTGAAGTGCTCACAGTTCTGAGAAGATGCATGTCCACACGAGTCTGGGCGGGGCCGGGGTCCACCACTGTGAGAAAACACAAAAAGGAGACAGAATTTCCTGCTCCAACAGCATTCAGAAAACTGAAACAGTGTTCTTGGTCATGATGACTCATTGCCTTGCTGTCTATTTATTTTGTATTTGTGTCTCGTCTCCTGCATAAATATTATTTTTGTACAGAAAGTAAGAATACGCGTGCAAACTTTATGTGTACAAGTTGTAATCTGACATGAAAATAAACTCCTACTGTAATGTAACTTGATGAGTTGCTTTTGAATGCATATTCAGATCTGCATGAATGGAATCATTTATGCTCATCCAGCTTCAATAAGACTATTTAAATGTGAATGATTTCATCTAATTTAGCTTCACAGACATTTCTTTTTTCAAATGTGAAAGCAACCTGAGACTTGATTTTGGTTTTCTGCCCCATAAAGATCTTATTTTATAAAACTGGGAGGTGAGCGTATAGTTTGGTCAAAGCAAGTACAACTGTATGCCTTTCCCCTGGACCAGCCTTTGGGCTGTTTGTATTTCTACTAATGGGTTCTTCTCTGTGTTTTGGACAGGCCCAGCATGCATTAAAGATACTGTATTAGCGTGACTTCGGCTCACCTGCTGAGATTTACCCACTGGCACATAAAGCACTGCCCGGCCCTCGTTCTCCATGTCAATGAAGCCTTAAAAAGCATGAAAATAGGGGCCGTTGGCTCCTTTCCACAGCTGAAAAACACAGGCAGGGACTATCACCTTCATCCTGAGTGGATATGAGCTGCTAATGACTGCTGTAAAATCCACAGGGGAGGGGGGAGAAGGAGACCATCCTTCAGATTAGAGTGGGTTTTACTCAGGGTTATTTATGACCTCAGCATGTCTCACCTCTAACTTCCCCCATGGACTCATTTCAGAAGGAAACAACTGACCCCCAGTGTTTGGTGAGGAAGTCAAAGTGATGACGCCTAAATTCAAAGATAATATAATTTACACAAACATCAACTTCCTGATTTAACACAGTAAAAATAGAAAGTGTTTCGGACTCAGGAAACATTCCTAACATAAATGTGAGTTTGCAGCAATAAAGAAAGGTCTGTAATTGTCTCTACATTAAAAAATATATTTTAAGCAATGCACATTAAATATTTTATAATGACCATCCTTTGTTTGTTTAAAAAGCCACATAAAGCCTCAGCTAAAATATAATTTATGTACCTGGTCCAGAGCCACGAGACATATAGGTCAGGCTGTAGAGACCTAGTATTACATGAGTTTTATAAACTCAAATTGTTTGCATGGCCATGAATTGTGTTCTGGTGTTGTGATGTTATCAAGCAATTTTATTTGTCATTTCAAATATATTGAAGGAAAACTGTTTCATTAAAAGGTAAAGTTTGAATTTTAGGATCTCAGGATCCAAAAAGCTCCTGTGAAACATGAGTCAGCACTAAACGGTGTTCTTATCAAGCTGATTTCATGAGGTAGGACTCAGTAAACCAGTATTATTAAAATATGATTTTGTTTTCCATGTGGCGATTCCTTCATTGTTTTGGGATTGTGCATCAGTTCAGTGGGGTCAAACTCAGAACTGGCCAAAATTCAGAATCTGGTCCAAGCCAAGGGCCAATATCTGTCGATATTTATTGAAAAAAAAATTATATTACATATTATTCTCATCAAAATATAAATGACCTTATTCCACATTATGTTCTATGTAGCGTTAGAACATCTAACTTAATGGATAGAGAAAAGACTACATTCAGAAATCATCTTTAGCATTCATTTCTTATGCTTTAACTTTTCATCAACAACTTTTTCTTTTATTGTTCCTTAAAGATCTCCCTAAAATCCAATTATTTAATTTTACAATAAGAGAAGAACACAGAAAAAGTCAGTCAATTCCCTGATGCGCTTTCAACACCAAAATCAAAGATTGCTGAAAAAATGTGACTAAATTTTCTTGGTTTGAAAGTCATCCATCTGTCACGAGAAGAAAGCACTAAACAAAGTGACAAAAAAAACCAAAATATATTTAACATTTGAAGTGTTACCTTTGGGACAGGATAAAATGGCAATGAGAGCCAGATTTGGCCCACGGGCCTTGAGATTGACACATTATTTAGCTCTAATGAAGTGTGGCTCTGTGTAAAGGTTATGAACAATTAATATCCTGTTTGTTGTAGAGAGCTCTTTGAATGACTTCACTTAGGAGAAACAGAGTTTAGGTTTGAACAAACATGCTAATGGCTAGTCTGAGAATAAATCCCGTTTACATCCATTTTGTGTGATGTGACTGCAAGAGGACAGCTCTGAGGTGTGTCCCAAAATGTTTCTGTGAACATGACGGCAGTGTTGGGTTTCATTATGTGAAAACAAAGCAACAAACTACACAGACTGTTGTTCTGTGATGGACACAGCGAGACAATCAGCTCGAAACTCAACGTGCCAAATGACAAAACAGACTTTTTTTTTCTTTTTACTTTTCTTTTTTACTGGTTCTGATAAACAGGTCATTTAAACTTTTAACCAAGAAAAGAAAAAAAAAAGAAAAAAATATTTGTATCTTTGCAATACTCCCAAGGATGATCCAATGAAATAACTCTGCTGCTTGTGTGTGGTCCTGGCAGGTCAGGTGGTTCTACAGCAGAGCTCCCGACAGATTCAGACCACCAGACATGTGCAGATAAAAAGAGTTCCGATCACCTCTGGAAAAAAAAATTTCAATGCACATTGTGGCCAATCACCTGAATTTAATAGCAAAAGATGGATTTAAGCAGCAGGTGTAAATGAGTTATCTGAGTGAACTCAATTTGGAGTAATACATTTGAATATTGATCAGACTGACAAGCTAACAGCTCATCAGAGTGTACCAGGACTAAAGTGAACCATTGCCATAACAATCTCCAATATTTCCCAGTGGTTCCTGCAAACACCGTTTTATAAATCTCAAATAGTGGTAATTCCATGGTAAGGTGGTGGCAGCAGCTGGAGCATTTCTTGCAGGTATATCATCATATGTCTGTTAGAACAATGCCACAATGTGAAAATTTATGAAACAGTGTTCACATAAAACACTGTAAAAGTTTTAAGGTTGGATTCCTGGCCATGCTTGGACTAGCCTTTAGCTCATCACTCCGAACAAAATTAAACTCTATTTCACCTAAGTGGGGTCACTCAAAGAGCTATCCACAACAGGTAAAACACTACCTGTTTATAACCTCTCCACATTGCTCCCCTTCAGAAAATCTGAATTATTGCTTTAAAGCACTAACTTTATGTCAATAAAATGTGTTGTGGTTCCAAAAGAAAAGTTGTTTTACGGCTGTTGTCGGCTCAACGAAGCCACCAGGCTGATCAGTCGATATCTAGGAGGGAGAACGATGGTTTCTTTGTTCCATATTGATCTCCACTGACCTTCTCCTCTGCAGCACAGCAGGAGAAATGAGAGTAAAAGCAACATTCCCTGAACTCACCCACTCATCCTCAACTCCACTGGGTTTAATCTGCATAGCTCTACATCAATGGCTAATGTGGTCGCTTTTAATTGCTTTGATAATGGTGGAGCAAAGAGCTCCGGATCGACCAGCACTCAGATGTTTGTAAAGACCACTGACGTGGTTAAGTGCCAGACATATGTCTTAACTGCCCCCCAGGTGGTGCTTCAGCTTTGGAATAAAGACACTGATGCATAAACACCACAGGCTGTCGGAGCTGGACGTCCAGCGCTGGTGTCAGCAGATCCTCGCAGACAACTTGCTGGGAGCTGGCACAATGGTGTGAAACAGAGGGAAGGTGGGGGGGCCCACTCAGCTGCTGCTGGTGGGGGTGGGGGGTAATAGATGCAGATGAAACGGCCTCAGAGAGGAAAGTTTGCAGTCAGCCTTCATAAAGCTGATGGAGTTTCAGAGCCAAAAGGAGAGGAACTAGTGGAGACTGGGTGGAATAAAAAAAACACAAGCTAACAACTTCCACGGTCAGAAGGCCAAACAGCTGCAGAGATTTCACATCACACTTACAAAACTGAGACAAAGACGGTTTGAAGGAGCAGTTGTTTTGGTTAAACCTTGTAAATTATACAGATTTCAAAAATAAAAAGTCTTGTGAGAGAAATAAATGTTTGGATATTTAATGTAGGCAGCAGTGACTTTAGATATTTATGATCCGATTGTAGAAAAAAAAAAACATTTTACTGTAATCACAGTCATGTATTATCTCATCTGTACGACTGATGGATCTGTTTTATGTTGGCTTAGATCAGTTAGCTGTGGCGGCCTTCTTGAATTGAGTTGACTCTAAATGTTTATAAATTACTTTCCAACAGCTTCACTAAAATTTGTTTGGGACATTTTGCCAACAGACAAGACATGGTTGAGAGTTAACGTTTCAAACAAATATATTATGCAATGTGAAGTGCTCAGAGAACGAGTTGGAGATGATGCTCGGCTACTACCACACTAAATTTGTAAAATTGGCCAACATTTTTGTGTTTTCTAAGATTGCTCAGCTGTAGCAGCCAGCTTGAAATGTGTTGACTTCAAAAACTAATCTGCTGTAATGTTTTGTTGTTCAAGTTTCATTAAAACCCAACCTGTGGTTCATGAAGTATTTTGATAACACTATTGACACACACACACACACACACGTTTGTTTCTGAACCTCGTGGGGACCTTCCATTGACTTCCATTGACTTTTTTTAGATTTTATAGCCTAACCCTGACCATATGCCCTAAAATTAACCTCACAGGAACCTACCTGACCCTAAAACT
>JARVJO010000394.1:19492960-19503116 GCA_031762555.1 Cynodonichthys magdalenae | reverse complement strand
GCAGCTGTAACTTGCATTTGGACCCGTGGGGACCTAAGCCTGGTCCCCACGATTCACTTCAGTCCCCACAAGGCTGCGTTTTTTGAGGAAATTTTCCCCACATAGTAGGAAAAACCCGTCCACACACACACACACACACACACGCGCAAAATCATTATCAGTCTTTTCCTTTCAGAAGTGGGTGATATTAAAACCAAAGAAAAATATATAAAGTTTTTACTGTATTTACTTAAATAAAACCTCTAACTTCCTGCCATGACTCTTTTAGTCATAGTCTTCTAAAAATATGCTGAAACCTGTCCCCGAATACATAGACTCTGCTCAAACATAATATATACAGTATATATATTAAGATTTTTATTTAGCTACAAAGCAAATCTTAAGTTCTGCATTCTATATTTTGTGAGAGAAAAGTCATATCAAAACAAAATTCTTATTTTTGATTTTGCAACAGAAACACGACACACAGTGGTAGAGGTGTTAAAACTGAGCAGAAGCAACAAACAGATGTTTGCAGCATCACGTGACACAGAGCCAGAATATTTCAAAATCATGATGTTAATCAAAAACACAAAAGTCAGTAATGGTTTGGTTTTTACTTCACAAAAACTTGGTTTCTGTGTCACGATCAGGCATGGCACTCTGAGGATGTGAGCACAAAACAAGGCACGAGTGAGTTTTTTAATGAAATCCGGACAATCCCAAGAAAACGAGAAACACTCAAAGTGGATCTTAACAGATCCTGTAACAAAAAAGTCCTGAAGGAATAATGATGGAGTCTTTTCAAGAAAGTCTGAAGCGTTCAGTGATTTAGATCAGGGGTTCTTAACTTTTTTGACCTTGGGGCCCAACTTGTTGAATCTAAAGTGGCACGAGATCCATTCAGACATTACAATGTACTGATCAAACTGATAACTGATCTAAATCTTGGTTTGATTTGTATTATATTTGCTTTATAACTAAATGAAATATGCTTACAGTTTAACAAGCAAAGACCTTGTCAAATACAGTAAATCATAAGACGTGATTATGACAAACATGTACAAACCTGTCAACATTTGCTGGTGGCAGTAGAGACACCTAACCATAGCAGAGCACGCCAGCAGCGTGAAGTGATCCTAGGAGGGTCCAGATGAAAAATTTAGAAAAAATCTACTCAAAACTAGTTATTTTCCATCCAATTGAAGTGCATTTTTCTAAATATTTAGGGTTAATAAAAACATAAAATGGCTATATATTGATTGAAAGGAAGAACAGGATTAGTCTTTGAGATGATCTGAGGCCCTACTTGAAATTTGTTCTACACATATATTGTTGTTTGTGTCACACACTGAACACCATGAGTTTGTAACAAAATAAACTAGTCTGGGTTGTGGCCCAAGGGTTAAAAATCATATCAAAAGATTTGGCTTCCTGGATGACGTGAGTACCACAGGTCTTCGAAGTAACAACAGAAAGTGACAACAGCTCAGAGGCACTCAAAACCAAGCAAACATAAAAAAACATCAATAACAAAGTCAAGGTGCTGAACAGGAAGTGCTCATTGAAAGCTGCTTCAGTCCTCACTGGAGTCCTCGGAGTTCTCAATGTCTGAGGCCTTGGTGCGCTGCTCCCAGCCCCGGGCCTGAGCGATCACGGCAGGAGGCAGGAGCACCACACAGGCCGCCAGGCCAGAGACGCGCTCCTTCAGCTCTGTGTCGTTTTCCCACTCATCTGAGTCTGTGTTGTACACGTGAACGTATTTCATCCTGTTTCCTCGGTCGTGTGAGCGTCCTCCCAGGACATAGATGCGGCTGTCCAGCACGGCTACGCCGGGCTCGCCGTGTCCAGAGGGGAGGGGGCTCAACAGAGACCAAGAGTTTGATGCGCGGTCAAAGCATGCCATCTGAAATAAAAAAATAAAAAAAAAGACAGAGACAGTGGTTAAAAGCTTAGCATCACCTGCTGATGTTTATGTTGGAGTTTAATCCTGTGTTGAAAAAAAAAAAAAGAGTTGTGATTGTTTTGATAAACTTTGAAAATAACAGTAAGAATCATCTCTTTGGAGGTGTCACGCTCAAATTACGTGTTGTGAATGACTTCCAGCTACAACCACACCAAATTTTAGTGCAGAATCTAGATAACTGACTAATTTTAGCCACTTTTCTGTTTTAAAACTCCGCCAGCCGTGTTGGCCAACTTACATTTGGTTGACTCCAAAAGTGAATCAGTTGTAGATTTACATCCAAAGATTACTTCCTGAAATTTTCCTTAAAATCTGTCTGATGGGTCAAGAGATATTATGCTAACAGGCAGCTTTGACTCAAATAATTAATGGCAGTTTTTGAATAAAGATCATGTGTCACCTGCTATAGTTCTGAATACACACTGGAGATCAGTCTCAGCTACTACCACACCAAATTTTAGTTTAAGATCTGTAAAACTGTTTGAGTTAAATTCAGTTGAATTCGGCCATTTGGTTGACTCCAACCAATCAGCAGCTGTAGATGTACACATAAAAAAGGGGGCATAATGTATTTTCCAGGCACATAGTTCAATTCTAAAGCACAATCAAGTAACTATTACCTTCAGTTGTTATGAAAATGCTGTATATAACAAAAATAAATTTGACTTTGCATCGCCTAAACTAAACGCCTTGAAATTGGCCTCTGTCTCTTTAAGAACCTCCTACCGTTTCCAACACTCCCAATTCAAGCACGTCTACACAACAATGCTTCAAGGGAGGGGTGCTCTGTGGGGCGGGCGCTCTGCTGCAGACTGAGCTCCAGGGAGGAGTTTTGTGTAAATAGGCGGAACTTTGTACCAGCAAGTGTTTAGGCAGCTCCACATGGCCACAGGAGATTTAAGGATTTATCAAACATGCATGAATAAGTCAAAGCAACACTCTGAGTATGTCTTTGATACCCATGATAAAATGCCTACAGTCCTGAGGAGGTGGAGACTTTAATAATTACTCTACAAATTTTCATTAAAATGAATCTAGTGGTTCATGAGATATTTTGCTAAATTTCAAACCAGTCTAAAAGAACGGTGTATTTCAATCCAAGGAATAAAATTATGGAATAATCTAGAGCAAGGGTGCCCAAACTTTTTTCCTAAGAGGGCCAAAATGAAAATCTATCTGAGGGCCAAATGCAATAATAAAACTCATGAAATACTAATACCTTTTATTTTTAATAATTAAGCTAGCAGCCAGTGTGGTGGTTCACATTTTTGACTAACTGCACTACAGCCATTTATATAGTCATTGGGTCAATGGAATAACTGTAGGTGAAAATACTGTGTTGCTACATAGGACAACAAATTACAACCTAATAACCATTGCAACTGCTGGTGGGCCAAATCCAATGGCTTGGCGGGTCAGTTTTGGCCCGCGGGCTCCACTTTGGGCACCTCTGATCTAGAGAGTGATGTTAAAGATGCCAGATTAATGTCTATGTTTAAGAGATTGATAAAAGTTAGTTTGTTGAAAAAATACGAAAAAGTATAATGTGAATCTGTACGAATTGTTGCTCGAACAATGAGGGTTTTTTGTTCCTTTTTTCTGTTATTTGAAGATTATTATTGTTTGAATTTTTTTGTATTTTTTAAAAGGCAGATATATGGGGCAGGAGTTTTTCCTGCCTGTTTTAAATCAGCTATGGTAGTACCTATCTTAAAGAAGCCTGGGCTGGATGTTGACTCTGTTGCTAATGACAGATCCATCTCTCAACTATCATTTTTGTCCAAGATCTCACTTGTTCACTATTTCATGTGCTTTAATGTTATTTTTTACTTTTATTTATAGCCTTTGATCTGTTTTTGTGATTTTATTTCTTGCTTTTGTAATTTTATCTCTTGCTCCTTTTCAGCACTTTGTTTGAAAGTGCTTTATAAAGTTTTTATTATTATAAGATTTTTTTCTTCTTTCTGCTGCCTTTCATTTTATTTGTAATTTGTATTTTTATTGTATATAGAATTTATGTTTTTTTTTTTAATGAAATGAATAAACTTTATAAACTAAACTAAAGTAATAAGAATAATTTCAAAAATCGATAAATAAATAAAGAAAAAGGCATTTCTCCAGCATGAAATCAACAGCAGCAGGTTTATCTGAGTGACTCGTGACTCCGTACCTTCAGGACGTCACGCCGATACCCACGCTGATCGTTACTCCCCCCGATGACATACACGCGTCCGTTAACAGCCGCCATGCTGTGCCACGCCCGCTCCACCGGCCCCTCCGCACACGCTTCCCACCGATTGGCTGCTGGGTCATAACAGTACGTCTCTCTGAGGTACGCCATCCCTCGACGCCCACAAGTTATGTAAATCCTACCATCCGCCACAGCTCCGGCATGGGCATACACCTAAAGACAATCAGAGCAGAGTTAAAGAAAAAAAAAAGAGGGAGAAACATTCATAGCAGCGTTTGTCACCATCTTGTGGACAAAGCCTCTCCTGCACATCTGTATCTGAATCACCTCACCTCTCTCTTCAGAGGTGACACAAACTCCCACGTGTTGGTGTGCGGGTCGTAGCGCTCCACCGAGTCCAACTCGTCTCGGTAGTCGCGCCCGCCGATGGTGTAAATATGGCCGCCCGCCACGCAGACGCAGTGGTCCGCGTGCTGCTGTTGCAGAGGCTGGATGGAGCACCACCTGTTGTGGCGAGGGTCGTACCTGAAAGTAACCGTGACAACAGGAAAGCTATTTTACTCGTGGCATCAGCGGATTACGCTTTCCAAGCCGTGAGTGACGATCAAGGTACGACCTGGTGGGTTAAAGAGGAGAAAACAGGACAGAGAGGAGAGGAGAGTTGAAACCTCTGTCTCTGTGTAAAACCTGAACTATGAAGCAGGATTATCTGTTTTTCCAGGTAACTCCAGGTTCAGTCCGAGGTTCACTTTTTCACCTGGGTTTGCTGCAGCAGCAACATTATTCTAACAACTAAACCTGCTGCTAAAGAGCAGATCAAACGTCAACATCGCCTCGCAACCAATCAGCAACCCTAAAAAATAAAACGAAAATAAAGTCCACAAGGGAAGGGGTTTAGTTCCACTTTTACATTTGATTTTAAGAGACCTTAGCAGCACTGTTCGTTCCTAATACCTGATTTTATATTTAGATTTAAACAAACAAAGAAAATGACCAGTTACCTTTTAGTGGAACATTTCAGAAACTGGTTTATTTAAAACAAAGCCACGCTGAATTCTTTTCATTTTATGTATTTGCTGGCTTCTTTGTTTTGTATCTAGTTTTCCTTCCAGCTTCCTGATTGTGATTGTTTCTCTGGAGTCAGAAATCCTAGACCCATAAAACCACTGAGCAGAACTCTCTGGATCTCTTAGTAAAGGCCCTGTCACACTAGACAACTTATGCCAACTTATGAAACACTTTTATGTCTAAATTGCTTATAAAAGTCATATATTTGATCAATTTGTTCAAATAACATTATGTAAACGCCAAAAAGAAGCTTCTGGGTCATAGTATAATAAAGTGGGTAAAACTCATTCATGGTAGTTCATTGAGAAATGGTGGCTGACATTGTTTTTTAACAACACTTTTGATGAATTCTGTTATGATTTGGAGGCTGGTTTGAACCATGCAGAACTGACTGATGGTAGGCAAAAAAAGGTTTATTTTGCAAAAACGAAAGGCTGGCGTGGCAGCAAAAGTATCACACAAGGATTGCAGGTGAACAGAATATAAAGGGAAACTAATAAGCAAAGCCAGAAGAACACTTGGGAAAAAAACAGGTGAGAGTGGGCGGGGCTGGAGCAAAGGCAGGCAGGAGGAAGAAAACAGAGAAGGACAAGACAGAAAACCAGAATAAAACATTAACACAGATCATAACAGAATTCATCGCGATTTGGAGATTTCAAACACACCTTTTTCTGCTCAAGTTTCCACAAATATTACACAGGGTTCCTACAGCTTAAGGCAAAAAGTTTTTAAGACTTTTTTAATGCCACTTGAAATGAAATTTAAGACCAATTTCACAATAAAAACACAGTTAGCAACAATTTTACCCAAATGTTTGTTTTAACACAGAGCAACTGCTGCGGTAATTTTTTTAAATAAATGTTACCAATTATTCTAATATTTCACACAAATTACAATGATCCTACTTACATTAAGTTAACATTTTTGAGACTTCTGAAAGGTTGATTTAAGACATTTCATGACTAAATAATTTTTAGATTGATGAATTCAATGACTTTTAGGACTTTTTAAAGATCCACATAAACCCTGTTACAGTTTTAAAAAGCAATAATTAGTTCAGTTTAATCTGAAACATCTGATTCTGTCATTTATCTGAGAATGTTGGGGCTGTTTCAAGTCATTTTCTGACTTTAAACAAGTAAGAAGAAAACTAATAATCCTGTTTTTTGTTGATGGAACACAAAAACTGTGAGGCTCTCACCTCCAGCAGCGATTCTCTGCGCGAAACCCACTCGTGTTCTTGTCCCCTCCGATCAGGTAGACAAAATTGTTCAGGACGGCGATGCCCTGGTTGGACATTTGTGGCCCGGGAGCCGCAGCCAGAGTCCTCCACTCCCTCCAGCTCGGGTGGAAGACGTGGAACAGGTGCTCGTTGTCCGCCATGGAGCTAGAGCTGAACATGCCCCCGAAACCCAGGATGCAGTGGAAGGTGGAGCGCGGCTGAGTGAGAGGAGTCTGCCGGTCGGGCTGCCAGATCTCCTGCTCGTGGTACTGCAGCGCCGCAGAAACCGAGTCCTTCAGCGGACACTGCTTCAGCCTGCCGTGGAGTCTCTGCAACGTTTGCTTCTCAATCAAACAGAAGCGCACAGCATCGAGCATTCGGAGATTGTCCTGGGAAAGACGCAAATGTTTAGTTAGTATTTTCTCACGTGGTGAAACAATGAAGAGATAATATCAATGCCAGATGAGTAGAGAATTAAAAGCACACCTTCGAACTGACCTGCAAGTACACCTGGTCAGTCTCCACCTCCTCAGGACTGTAATGATAGTGCAGTGCCGCTTCGTACACCTCGTTCTCACTGGACACCTGCAGCTCGTCGCTGCTCAGCGCTCTGAAGATGTCTTCTTCGGGGAGCCGTCTGTACACGTCTGTCCGAGACAAAGTCTGAATGTTCCTGAGGATGTAGGAGTGGACCCTGGCTTTGAGCTGCTGCAGTTCGTACAGATCCGCCAGGTGGTGCACCTCTAAAATGTTGCTCTCGTCCAGCCAGGAGAACAGGAAGTCGCAGCAGAAGCTAATGACATTTTCAAGCTTTAATAAAATAAGCAAACAAGTTTATTACACAATAAAATACACGTCAGCAAAAAGCAGTGACCACCTCGCTCCAACCTACCTGCAACAGCGTGGCGGCTATCAGGACCTCCTGAACACTCTCCAGGTCCAACTCAATCTCAGACGTGTAGATATAGTCCAGGATTTTTTTCATGGCCATGAAGGAAACACCGTGGATTGGGATCTCGTTCTGCTGCATCTCCCGGAGGCCTCCAGCAAACATCCCCCTGGTGCAGAAAAGTGAAACGTGCTTCCATCAGATTTGCTAGTGATGATGATGATGATGATGAGGGGTCACATCACAATTTGATCGTAAATACAAAACAAATGCACCGCTGGAAAATCGAAAGCAGTAAAACGGCTTCTGGACGGTTGTAAATATTCAAAAGCTGCCATTCGAGTTTTAAACGTACGTGTGGAGCATGAACTGTACTCCTGATGAAGCACATACTTCAGAATCGGTTTCTCAGAAAAAAAAACAAGCAAAACAAAACAAAAACTCAGCAGTCTGAGCCGCCCAGTTCAGGTGTATTGTTAGAGACGCCTATGATCAAGTGATGAAGGAATTAGGCGTGTCTGCTGTCTGACTGCTCTGATCGTTCTGTGAAGAGTTTTGTATTGATAATCCTGTTAGTTCTTGTGTCGTTTCTTGTCAGCTGAATGAACTGACTTTGGCAGATGTCTCATTTATTAGAGTTCACAATGAGCACTTGGCTTTGTTTACTAGACCTAGTAAATATACTGGCTACCAAATTTGTAATCGTATCAAACACAAACCTCAGAAATCAATGTTAAACAGGTGTTATAAACTGACAAGTTGTGCCATTTCTCACTAATTGACCTTGTGTTTATTCACTAATAACTAAAGAAATTGTAGTAATGGTTTTGCTTTGGTATGTTGTGATAAAAAATGAAAACAAGTCGAAAGGTCCATCTGTGTTCCAACCTTCATGTGAAATGAAAGAGATCCCTGATACATGCAGCTGCCTCTGTAGGAGCTCCATCATCACAGAGTCTCTGCTCCTATGGATCAAAACAAGTCAGGTGCCTCCTGATAAAGATGCATCATAGACATTTTCCTCCAAAGCATTTCTGGGTGCACCCCCACTGGGAGGAGATCTTAGCTGCATAAAACTGTCCTGATGCAGAAGTTGTTTATCAAGTCCGCAGCAGGTTTAGGTTCAGACAGAACATTTTAACCTCAGCAGGATTTTAGGGGTGGTTCACAGCAGCTGTGCTCAAACTAAACCACAGTTCAACGCATATCAACGTGATTTGTGGTTCAAGTTGACAGCTTAAAGGTCTTTAGATATTTTAAAGCAGATGAGAGAACCTAAATGTTTGTATATTTATCATACTGAAATATTGACAAGCTCAAAATATGTAAAGGATTTTTGAAAACTGGACTTTGGACTGACTTATTGAGTCTTGTGACTTTAGGCTTCCAGAACTGATTAGACTGCATTTATAAGAGCACTATGAAAAAAATAAAATAAAATATAACAACTCTGAGTTTAACCTGAAACAATAATAGAGAATCAACACCAGCATACCTGAAATAATCACACGAGGCTGCCAGGAGTATACGGTGGGCTTGGATAGGTCGACCCTCCACCAGCAGCACCACATCAAACAAGATGCCAGACTGTCTGAGAGTCAGCAGGCCGTCTAGAAGGCTCCGGAAATGGGTCGAACTTCTGAAGAGCCGCCGGACCCGACGGCCAGATGACCCAGCTCCTCTCCCCGATGGACTCTGCTCTCTGTCCTCTGCCATGGCAGGACTCTGACGTTCAGGCTTCATATCATCTGATTAGCATCGCTATCACTCAAAGGTCCTTTCTCCGAACAGATTCAAGCAAGCTACAGTGAACTAAAACAAAACCAAAAGTATACAACGTCGTAGCTAGAGAAAAGTGAGTAGCAGGTTAGGGTTAAATAAGTTCAAATTAATCTATAAAGCTCTTACAAAGACATGAAAATATTTTTAGAAACACAGTTTTACCGTCTGCAGTTGTTACTTCCTGCTAAACCGTCAACCCATGTATATTTTGGTTAGCCTGCTAGCATAGCAGGTGTCCTAACGCTGTTTAAAAACAGCGAATCCGACACTTTTAGGTTATAACAAAAATTGTACAAAAATGAAGCGATGTTCTTCTAAACAAGCACGTTCTAAGATATCAGTTTTGTTCCAACGCCACGAATTATTATGTACAGTGCAAGGGGAGGCTCTTGGTTTTTTGACAGATCAAAACAAGTATGTTTACTTTTTGGTGTGAGGCCGGGGAGCTCAAACGCTATTGGTCGCAGCTGCCCTATTGTCCCGCCTACTTGGGTTGCATTCAGCCAATCGTGTGCGTGTCTACATGTTACGGCGTAATAAGTACTCTTTATTATCGCTGACAAAAAATTGTCCACATCATTAAAAACAACATAATAAAAACGGCACATCAAAAGAAAAAAAGAAAAAAAACGTTCATCAAAAAGCATACAAACAGCCATTCCAACACTAAAAAAATCTCGATGTATATCTTCTTTCACAAAGCTAGCAATTAAGTTGTTTGATACATCCAGACGGCACACAAATTTATACATAGTTCCTCAGCAAAGCATGAAAAGTTGGAAAGTTGCTCATGACAAACATTTGACTTGCAGAAGTCCATGGCAGTCTCAGGAGGATTCTAAAGAATCCTATCAGGATGCACCTGATAGGCTGTTTGCAATTTCCTCACTGCTGCTTTACTGTAGTTACACCACAGATGAGCAGTAAGTTCAAAAAAAGGGACACTTAAACCACATCTGTACACACGTTAAATTTACGTGCAAACATACACTCACCGGCCACTTTATTAGGTACACCATGCTAGTAACGGGTTGGACCCCCTTTTGCCTTCAGAACTGC
>JARVJO010000394.1:19420803-19470319 GCA_031762555.1 Cynodonichthys magdalenae | reverse complement strand
CCTATTTTTATTTATTTTACATGAACCATGTTTTTTAAAAATACTGGATTTTGTGAAGCTAAACCGTGAAATGTAATATAAACTAGACAGCACGACGGCTCACAGCAAGAAGGTCCTGGATTCAGTCCTGAGTCTTTCTGTGCAGTTTTCATGTTCTCCTCGTGCTTGTGTGGGTTTTCTCCAGGTACTCCGGTTTCCCCCACAGAAAAAACAACGTATGTACAATGGTTGCCTTCAGGACCAGGCCACCTTGCAAAAAAGATCTGCAATCTCATTAAGATTAGCTTGGTTAAATAACAGTGTAACAAATAGACCATCTCATTAGTTAAGACGTAGGTGGGCCACAACCTCTAAATTGAGACACGGCTATTGATAAGGTCAGGGTTTTCTACCCTGCATTTTAAAGAAAAGCACTAAAACTAACTCTATTAGTTGTGTTTTTCACATATGAAAACTTGGAGTTGTTATAATGAACACTCCAGTGTTGGGAAGGATGTCAGAGTATGTTGTGAATTAGGAATGTTTCAGTTTAATTAAATGAACTGTAATCATTTATATATACACTGCTGTTAGACTCACAGTGTTGACTGTGCATGTGTGTGTGTGTTTTTAGCAGTAACAAAATGTATCCTAAAACACTGGACAAACTTTAATAACTCAGAAAGTACTTATTGCTTTGTGCGTTTACACATAATTTGCATTTGGAGTCAACACATTTCAAGATGGCCCCCACAGCTAATCAGTCTTTGCCAACATAGGAATGGCTACAACTTCAATTTTACTGATAATGATGTGCCATCCTCCTCACCACGGTTGGGTGATATTGGCAAATAAATTAATCACTATTAAATATGGTATTTATCTGATAAGGATTAATATGACATATAATAAAGGACAATTCCACTTGGATGTTTTGATTCTAAATCAGTTTCTCTGTGTTCTACAATTATACTTAAAAATCACCAGTCAAAATAACGTCTTCATTTGAACAGGTTAAGCAGTAAGCTGTGAATTGAAACCCACATTTTCCACAATGGGGAGTGGCAGCATATCTTTAACGCAATAAGCCACGGTTCCTTACAAGCACTAACTTTGCTGCTTTTAAGGAACAGTTTCATCCAGGATACTCGGCTGAGTAGGTTTGCTTCCACCATTCGCCGGAGGACAGTTTGTTGTAGCCAACGTTGTGGCCTCTGTCCACATTTTCTGTCTTTCTTCTTACTTCGATTTAAGATTAAACAAGTTTGTAGTGTTGGCTGCTCCGTGCCACCTTCCATCATCAGTATGTTAGGGCCTGACATGCGTGGTTGATAGTAAGCATTCGATGCGCACAAAAAATGTCATCATGTGGCACTAATCGCAAAGTGACAAATATTAATCGGTGACAGCTTTCTGATGATTGATCACACCCCACGCAAACTGTGGGCACTAAAAACATCTCGTGAGATGTGGCGTGTAGCAACTGTTTGAAATTAAATTTTGCCATGAAAGACGGCAGATGTTATGCATTCCTTCAAGAAAGGCTAGCTTTTAATTGTAAACATAATTTGCTTCCTTTTAAGACAAATCTGAGTCATAAATCGAACCATTGATCCATTAGGCCTAGCCTACTGATGTGTACACACATCACTGTGCTGTTGCTTTTTACCACAGAGTTGTTCTACTTCCCTGATGGAACTTTTTTTAATGAATTTTCAAACTATGTATAATGTTGTATTTATGGTTTTGTGTGTCCTGCATCTCCTAGCAATTACTAATCAAGAGAAATATTTGGTAAAACCTAAATTAAAGGTCATGAAAGAAAATGTTCAAAATTACGACAAGGATGAAACAGATTCACTGTGATGGATCTCTATTTGTCAAACAGAAGAGAAATCTTCATTTATGTAAGAAAAGTTACTGTATTCCAATAAAAAGAATTTGTTAATTTAAGGAAAATTTGTACTTGTTTCCTAAGAGGTTTCCTGTAATGTCTCTGCGGAGGACTTTCAGGCAGTTTGGAAGAACATGAAGCAGTAGTTATGGTATGTGGCTATAAAGTTACAAGCACTGCACACCTCTGCAGTTGGAAATCCTTTCACATGCTAAGCTTTTAGAAAATGGAATAAACCCTTAATTTAAAAGGTCCAACATTTAAGCAAATTAAAACAATGAACTGACTTTTTTTCCTAAAGACAAACCTTGCCATAACTTCACTCTTTTCTATTTTTGTGTTTTTCTAATCACTTCCATGTGTATCACAAGCACTTCGCAGCAGTACATGAAAGAAATTGTTCTCAACGGCTTGGAAAAATTTGTTGGTTAACATTTTCATTGTACAGAAATGTACTGATTCTCTATAATTTGTGTTTTAGTGTACAGAGTTGTACTTAGACTAACTTGACAATAAAAGGTCCAACTCCAGTCTGTGTTGGCTCAGCTCAGTGGAATTTTCAATTACACAGATGTCAAACAAGCTGTGTTTTAAAGAGAGGTGTTAAGATGATAGCACCACTCTTACCGCAGCATATTTTGTCAGTCTGCCGTGAGTTGGAGAATAATGTAGTGATTACAGGGAAAACAGGGAACAGAGTGGAAGAACTGACAAAAAGATGAATGTCATAAGTTTTATTCTTAGATATGACTTATGGTGAATGTCTCCTAACTGGAATAATTCTGTTTAAAAGCAGAACTTTGAGTTAGTTTATTCTTGAAAAACTTGCTTGTCAGGGGGTCAGGTAGGTCAGGATCCTGACAGTGGTTTGGTGGATTCAGTCCCTGACTTGTGGCTCCTGCCTTTCACCTGGTAGTCTGGTGTTTCATCTACAGTGAAGGAATTTCGTTTTTGTCCTACTCAGTATTTTCTCTATAATGTTTAAACGGATCTCTGATTAGTAGGAACAATAGGCCTTGTTTGATCATTTCAGTAGCTCATAATTTATATTGAGAGACACCACAATAAATGAATGTGTCTGAAAAGTATTTTTGTTTGATTTAGTAAAGTAATTTAAATTTACTGGACATATGTCTTCAGCTTGTTAACATGTCATATTTATTTACAGCTATAAATTCTTGTACTGTTGCTTTAGATCAATGATATTTATACAGTGACCACCATTATTCAGCCTGCAGACTGAAAACATTTAAAATCAGCAGAGTTTTCAGTACTTGAGTAAAATTAAAAATACCTTAATAGAAAATGACTTTGGTAAAAATGGATTTCACTGATAAGAAAAAAGTCATTTAATTGCTCTTGAGAATTGGGAAAGTAAGAGTAAAAGTACTTTTACACACACTGATTAAGTTTACATGCACAAAATTCCTTGATCAGATTCAAATGTATTTGGATTAAAAAATCCAAATGTAACGTTTTTATAAGCACAAAATTTGTTAATTCGATCATGACGAATGTTTACATGTACCAGGCTTTTATCCAGAATAGAAGTACTGCCATTCACAGAGTAAACTTTCCATAATAAAACACGTAAGAAGTTTTTGATGAAAAGTCTGTGCCCAGTCACTGTGTGAGGGGCAGGGTACACCCTGGACAGGTCGTAAGTTCACTCTCTAACTTACATCTTTGGGTAATTTGGAGTTACCAATTAATGCCATCTTTCTTTAAGCTGACAAATCATAGCCATTCAAGTAAAGACCACATACTGTATTGGTCAAATGCGGATTAGTTAACAGATAACATGAGACACAAGGGGCTGGTAACTGATTTGATCATTAAGAAGAATGAAAAGTGTTTATTCTTAGTTGATTTATTTAAGAAAGCGTATGTCAGAGTTGCAAAATGTTCATGAAACCAGAATTAGCTTCTGTTTTGAGAAATGTTGTTTGGTTGGATGATATTTGTGACCTCTCCAGAGTGTAACCTGCCTCTCACACAGTGCCTGCTGGACACAGGCACCAGCAACCCAGAAAGAAAAAAACGAGTAAAAATTTTTAAAAATGGCGGGATGTTTAAGAAACAATCTTCACAGCCCGTGTTTTGTGGAAATGCATTATGGGAGCAATAAACCACATTTCGCACAAGATAGTCTTTTCCATTTTCCTATTTTGACATCTTCCCTTTTAAAGCAAGATAAAACTGGATTAATCCTGACCACAAAACATGTCAGCTGTCTTTTACCCATATGAATAATCTACCAGAAACCTTGAGGTATTTCTGATTTACCTTTTACATTTTTTGCATCTTTACATCAGGAATTAATTTAAAACTGAATAATTCTAACCAACTTTCTAATAGTCCATGGGCTAGGGTGGGTCACCGTGCATCCCCCTACTGAACATCTCTGGTATTTTCATGTACCCTAGGGTCCACTCTTTCAGAAAATGCATGTTTACAGAAAAAAGTTGGGTCTTACTGCCCCCCAGGGACCCCTTTTTGACCACACCCCTTTTCCATCGTGACCATCAAAGTTAGGGGTAGAGAAAACCTAAATGCCAATAACTTTGCTATAAACCAACCAAATGTTATAAACAAGGTATTGGGAGATTTGTACTCACTAGCTCTTCGATTTAAATTACATTTCATTTAAAAAAAATATGCAAACAATGATGTCATCAGGGGGTCAAAATGTGACAACCCCAACAGAAGATGGGTTAGGGTGGGTCACCACGCACACCCCACTACTGAAATTCTCTGGTATTTTCAAGTACCCTAGGGTCTGCTATTTCAAAAAAAGTATGTTAACACAAAAAAGTTGGGTCTCACTGCCCCCCATGGACCGCTTTTTGGTCACACCCCTTTTTCATTTTGACCATGCAAGGCAGAGGTGCCCAAAGTGGGGCCCGTGGGCCTAAAGTGGCCCACCAAGCCATTTGATTTGGCCCACCAGCAGCTGTCCTGGTTACTAGATTGCAATCTCCTGTTTTATGTAGAAACACTATATTTTCACTTAGTCTTTTCAACCATTGGTTCAGCTGTAGTCAGATAGTTTTAACTCATGGTACTCACTTTATCTTTGATTTATGTTGTTTAAATAAAGATTAAATATAAAATTTAGGTAACTACAAGAGACATTTAGATTAGATTTGCACACCTTAAGACCACATATACTCAAATTTTAAATTATGAACAGTCCCATAAGCCTTTGCTGCCTTAGCATATGTTGAATATTCTCTGTGTCCATGGGCTGAAAACAAAAAAATAAACAAAAGAATGTGGGCAACCACACTGGCTGCTAGCTTAATCATAAAAAAAAAACTTTACTTAAGAAGTATTTGGCCCGTGGCCCTCAGACTGATTTTAATTTTGGCCCTCTGAGGGAAAATGTTTGGGCACCCCTGATCCAAGCTAAGGGTACAGGGACCTTAACTGCCAATAACTTTGCTATAAAACCAACCAAATTTTACAAACAAGGTATCAGGAGATTTATAATAGGAGATATATAAGTTTTGCACAAGAAAGTTAGGACGACAAAAATGAAATGGTTTATTCCCACTTCTCCTCCCAGTTTTATTGGTAACGTCTGGACATAAACTATTCCATAAAACGACATAAAGCACTGCTTTTCCATGAAATTGTGTGATAGTCTGAACCTTTTTTATGTATCATAACTGGTGTTTCTACATTTATTTGTTTTTTTATTCTTTCTCAATGTAACTGCATTGCAGCACAGTAGTAGCTGCCAAAATTGCATACAAAATTAATATCTAGCAGAAATTTTCTAATATCTCTGCTGAAATAACCATACCATGTGAAGTTTGAAATATTAGTATTTGTAGCAATTTGCATGTGAAGTGGATCCACTTTAACCTTTTCAAAGAGCTACTAATGACATTGAACTTATGTCTGTTGTTAATGTTGCCCTTTGAAGATACAGAGTAGTCTATTGGTTTATTCCCTAAAATAATTATGTGACCAAATGTCATATTCTCTCTTTTGTGTTCTGTATTCTGATTATTGATTTTAAAAACTGTTATCAAACCTATAAACTTCAACAAGCAGATCATTTAAGGTGTTAAAACATGTAATAAGAGTAATTTACAAGTTATGCACTCTTGTGGATTCAGTTCTTTTACCCTGTGGTAAAAGTATGAAATGCTCATACTTCTACTAGAAAGCTGCAGTCACTTGCCTGAAAACACAAAAAAGTAAAATATTCCTATTTGATAACTCCAAGGATACAGACTTTACCAGATGAGGAAACAATGCAAGCCAGTTTAAAAATGCAGGTTTGAAGGTTAAGGAAATGTGGTTCCTTTGTGCTGACACAGCACTCTGTCAGCTCAAGGTTTTCCATGTTGGTTGAGGAGTGGGAGATGAACAGGCCACCCTTACTGAAGGTTTTCCACTGTGGTGAGTCTTTAGACACACACAGCTTCCAAAGAGTCTGTCGTCTCTGTTTACGGAGACAATGAAACACTGTCTGATTTACCACAATTAAGCTAAATGACAAAGAACACTTAACTTGTTTTTAGATGCATTTGCTATGTTTGTTTGTGTGTGTAATAAAGTACTGCACATATTTGATTATCCTGGTGATCTTTATCCCGTCTAAAGGCTCTTTGACGCAGCATTTGCTAGTGGGGGAAAATAATTTTGGTTTCTACCACATCAATATACATCATTATTTTGATTATGCAGAATGTTTACCAGGTAAATCTTTGGAACAAGGATATTTAGCTTGCTTTCTTCTGTTGATTTTTTGGCCACTTTGATTTAAGATGCCCTTTAAACAGCCATAAGTTCAGTTTGGTGTCAGAACATGATATTAATAGAGTTTGGTTGACTGCAGTGTTAAGTCATTTTTCTCTTTTTGAAGGTTTCATTGACAGATTGTGAAGTAAGGAAGCAACTGTTAGATGCATTAGTTTTACTAGCCTGTCACATTTCATCAGTCACTAACTGTTTAAGCATTTACAAACTTTGGAGCAGGATGTTTGAGGCAAATTTTTTTTATTTTTTGTTTAAATATTTTTTTCTTTTTTTGCAACGTGCTTTCCTTAACAAAACTAAATGTATCAAATGTATTGATTTCTAGGTTTTAAAATGTATTTATTAACCTAATCTAATTTCCCTAAAGTGTTTTTGAATTGAATTACACTAAAGAACATACTTCAAAGAGAGTTACCGAAATTTTGTCATCACTGCTGTTGTTTCAACTTCAATATGAACACAAAAATTCAACACAATAGACACAAACATTTGTGTTTAATTTTGCACAGAATGTGCTTTTAGGTTGGTCCTAAACAGTTGTTAAAAAGTACAAATAATGAAGAAATTATCCATTTATTTATTTTTTTACAAGTTTGTCTTTTAATGTGGTTGATGTGAGGTGACGTTAATTACTTGTAAGTAGTCCTTTTACTTAAGGTGGGAATCATCCGTCCATCCATCCATCCATCCATCCATCCATCCATCCATCCATCCATCCATCCATCCATCCATCCATCCATCCTGATGACTATTGACATATTTCAACAAAAATACAGCATACTTGTTTTAGTTTAACATAACCTTCAGTCCTTTTGTGTTTCTAAATCTAAACAAGTTTTTTTTTTAATAAAAGCCTTCAAATTTTTTTTGAGAAAAAGGTCCTTAGAAGTTAATTTTATATAACAATTAAAAAAAAACTTCATTTGAACTTAAATTTGTTCACATATGATTTAATTCTCTTCATAAATATTTACCAGTATAGTGTAATACTATTGCATCTTTTTTCTTACAGCAAGGTTACATGTTCTCCCTGTGCATTTGTAGATTTCCTTCAGATACTCTGATTTTCTTTCTTGCTAATAGACATCCATTTCTTGTATCTAGTACGAGCATGAGTTCTCATGCTCGTACTAGATACAAGAAATGATCTTATTTATGTCTATGTGACCGTGATAGTTGGATGATCTGTCCGGGGTGTCTTGTCAGTTTATGAACTTAAGGCTCCCTTCACCCAAGGTTACAACCCCACAATGTTCTCCATGACCTACACGGCTTATTAGAAAATGTCTGGATCACAGCAAATTTGGAAAATGTGAAGGTACTTGTCAAATGTTTTTTTTTTTTTCTCCTTTATTTTCCAAGTCTTGGAGACACACTCCTGCATCCCTCGCCAAGCTCTGTCTGTCAACGAAACATTTCCATGACTACAATACGCCCAGGAATGCATCATACCCTGGGTACTACTCCCTTAGATTGCATAATAATATTACAATACTCTAGAAGATGATACCATGTCTGATGCTACCATCATGTCTGTGCTTGGTAGTTTTCATGACCTGGTCACAGTCTGTATGTGTTTAAAAAACGTTTTAGAACAATTTCACTAGAAGGGCTGGATATTGATGCAAAGCTCCTTTATAACCTAATTATAATACAGCTTTGCTTTGCTGCTGCAACAACAAGAGAAGTTTTTTTTTTCTGAAGTCTTCTAGCCACACCTACACATCTCCAAGGAAACCTTGAGTTAACCCTTTGTTATTACAGTTACCAGAACAGTGAGCATAATCATTCTCCTTGGTTCTAATGTATAATCTATTTTCTGATTTCTCTTAAATTGTATTGTTTCATTTATTTAGTTTCAAAGTACAGTGCACAATAATCAATATTCCAAGAATATGAAAGCACTGGAGTTAGCACAATGGCTAAATTTAATCTAATTTCCTAAATTTTATTTTTTTAATCAAAAAAGGCACAAGAAATGAAAGAAAAAGCTGTACATATTTTATTGCAACATAATGGTGTTATAACATTAAAATTATTATTTTACAAATATCTTATGTACAAATATGCTGTGTTGGAGCTACAGGCATCAACAAACCCATCAATTTTTACAGTAAATACAGTGCTTCATTTATACAAGCAACTTAAAGAATACCTGCAAAAGCAATTCAAAATTACAAAACCATTTAATTAAAATAGAATGTACCTTCTGAAAACATGTCAAGTCTATTTAAAAAAATAATAAAATCAAAAAGTAGCTAAAATTTTCACTTTATGTTATTCTTTTTGGTTTAGTGGAGAAAAAAAAAAGGAAAATAATACATCATTTTGTTTGTGCATTTTAATGACATTATGAACCAGAAAACTCAAGACAAGTCAACTGTCTTTACTGTTCCATGAAATGTAAACCTAAAGAAACGATTTTAGCATGAAATTAAAAGTTAGTCACTGGATGCATTTCCTGTGTCAACCTCCTTGTTTGTTTTTGACTTTCTATATAGAAATACTGAAGGATTCCTAATAGAGCTGTTCACTCACTCAGATGAAAACAAGAGCATACCTAAACTTTGTTTACTGAGTTGCATTATAAATACCTCCCGAGGTATAAGTATTCTTAATGGAAAATGGTAAAACGATCAGGCAACAGAATAATGATGCACAACTTTCATTATTTGTAAGACTCATATCACCCTGATGTTTCAAGATTGCACTTTGAGCATTTCTTTGCTCTTTGACTTTGTATAGTACCACTGCATAAAAAAAGTGAGAAATGCAGTATAAAATATAATCCTTTGAGAATTAGTGGAAGGTGTTAGCATTAGGACGAATCATCATGACTACTTTCTTGAGTGAATAGGCTCCTCCCCTGAACTCTGCCCAGTAGATTCCATCTTGGTAGCGGCTGCGGTAGTGTCCTCCTCTGTACCAAACTCCATTCAGGTTTGAATGGGCACATGAGTTGTACCACCAGCCTCCCTTCTGATAGTGAGCACAGTTTCCTAAGAAAATATTTAAAAATAACAACAGTCAGACATACACACAGTAAAAGCTGAATTTTCTAGGATGTTGCTTGTTTTACCTGTGTATGCATCACGATCTCTGTCCAGTGTTGTGAACTGTTTGCCGTTGTGCCAGGTGAGGGAGTCGCCAGCATTGCCGTGATAGCGGCCCACTCTCAGTCTGTAGTAATCAGCTTCAGGCTCCACTCTGAAGCTGGCGTACTCTGCAAACACTTTCCGGCCACTCCAGTCCTCCAGCGTGATCAGCAGCTTGTACGTTCCCTGGTTTGTCAGCCAGTAGATGTTTTCCAGACCAAGCCAGTACTCGCCATCGATGTTGCCAAATCCTTGCTGTGAAATGCAGTAAAAAGAAAAAAAAAACATTATCAGAAAGATTAGGAAATCCTCTCTGAATGTTCTGAGAAACTATTTGACAGTTAGTTTGGATGACCTACAGGATGATTCAGGGTCATTGCTCATGTCCTGGGGCTAGTTTTTTGTTTTGTCTTCTTTGTTTATTGTTATGGAACATTATTTTAAATTGACCTTACAAGTCAAGTTTATAGCTTGCATCATATACCCAGGTTTCCATTGTTATTTTATTTTTAAAAACAGCAGGATGTACTACATTGAGCAAGAAAATCAACACACTGAGTGCTGTAAGTTAGTTTGTGGTGTCTTCAATTGTGGAAGCATTCATTTTGGTGAATGTACAAATGTAGTTTTGAAGTTTTGTGTGGTTTAAAGGTTTTTTATACAAAAGTCTTGGCATCTCTGTTGCCGTTCAGAGATTTACTTAAGGCCCTTTTGAATTGTTGGCAATCAAGTGAATGTTTTCCATTGAATAGATAAGCAAATAAGGTCGACATGGATTAAACAGTCTTTTAACACATATAATCTAACTTATTATTAGGAAAATTAAAATTCCATGGCACAGCAAAACTGTTCACAGTCAGCTAATGTGACATTTATGTGCCTACTTTTATTCCCATGCTTGTATTTTAGACTTAGGTCATTTCACAAGAGATTTTTGCTGGAATCATTAAGTCACAAAGTTGTGACTGAGGCAGGCACCACATAAGAGTACCATGGCAGATTTCAAAGCTTAACAATAATCTATTCATTAGTTTTCCACATCTGGTTGGTGTCAAAACATCTAAAATGAGCCACCCCTTTCTCTTCATACTAAGTCTTTGAAATGGTGTGAAGGTGTTGCACCTTATATGTCTCCCAGTTCCTGAAAAAGTTGACAGATCCATCCACCCTCCTCTGGATAACCGTCCAGCCACCTGGATCATGTCTCTGGTCACACCACACCTGCATGAGGCGGTTGGCATTTTCTGGCTTCACCAGGTACATGCCACTTCCCGTGTGGCCATCTTCCAGAGCCTGCAGGCAGTCCTTAAATGGGCCTGACAAGACAGATTTATACAAAAACTTGGTCAACTGCAGCTATACGCCATGAATACAGAATAGAACATAAGAAAAAAATATGACACCAAACAAATTTCATACTCTGATACAGAAAACTCCCATTTTTTTTTTTGTAAAAGTATTTTAACTATTTAAACTTTTGGCTGCCTTTCTCACAAGAGAAATGGCTACTGGACTGCACAGCCAAAAGAAACACTGGCAAGAGGGCGAAGGGAATCCTGAACTGCTGGATAATGAAAAGGTAGCCTGCATGTTTCCATCATCTACGATTGTTTTATGCAGACATGTTTTTTTCTGGGTATTCCCATTAGGGTTTTATTTTCATCATGTTTTGGGGACAAAACTAATTAAGAATAATAAAATCTGCTTTTTATACTCCTTTCAATTGCCAGAATGTCTACTAGGCATAACTGAAAAATTACAATAGATTGTGAGGGATATAATCTATTTCACAACCTAAATGGAGTTTTAATGCTGCAGATTTTTCAGCAATTGTATTACTGCTCAGATGTTTTGCAGAGTTTGTGCAACATCAGAATCACCATTAAATTAATGGTTAAAGTCACTAAAACCTGCTTGCCTAAGCCAATTAGATTTTTATGCTAAATTGACACGGCCAATTTGGAAAGAGGGCAACAAGCTCTCTGGCAACAATTTGTTTTGAAAGTGTTTTGAGTTTTCAAAAATCCACACTTGTTTGGTTTGCCAACTGGCATATATGTCAATGTGTTTAAATACAGTGAGGGCAAAAGAGGTTAAATGTAATAGAAGAGTCATACAATGAGGTGGCTGAGGGGGTACACTAAAGGTTTCGCAAGGGATAAAACAATGAGAAGGCATATAAATAGCAAACAAACACCCACTTATTATATCTACACATGCTTTAAAGAATGTCTTAATTATATAAAATTTGCTGTAGATGATGTCTTTTTTGGCCAATGCTCAGTCATCCATTCACTCTCTGGAATGTCTCTGTTTAGCAGAGAGAAGCCAGAGAGTTGCCCTGCCCTGGCCTGCTCTGTTCTGCCTGATAAACTCTGCTTCTTCACTGGAACATATGACTGATTCTTACTTGGTGCAACTGGAACAAATGACATCACTGATTCCTGGTATCTCTTTCTGTTTGTACTTACCCCACCTCCCCTTTCACTTGCTGTATTTACTGTTTTTTTACCTCTTTCTTGTATGTTTTTCATACAGTACTGTTTTACTGCGTGTATGCTGCTCTCTTTGTGTTTACAGATTTTTTAGGGTGTTAGTTTTATGGCAATGGGCAAGAAATTACTTGCCCTTTTTAAAGCAATCAATTCAAAGGCTGCTATTCTCATGGTAGGCATTAGTTCAAAATGGCAATGGAAAAAAGCTCCCCCGTCATCATGGAAATGGCGTGTTCCTTTTTTTTTTTTGTTTTTTGTTCTCCACCATTTTCCACCCAAGGGTAGTTTCTAATGAAAAGAAAAGTTAATAGTCCATGTAAAACCCTCTCACATCTATTTTCAGATCTGCTTATCTATGTTTAAAAGACCATCTGGCATAAGGCCAGCAAAGTAGTCATTTTAGGTACACATGTACCTCTTTGCTGTTAAATATTCTTTGGCTTTTTTGTGAGTTAAACTATAGTCATTAGATGATATCCATCTGAAAAAGACCAAAGACAGCAACGTTTTTGTTCTGTTGGCTTTAGCCCTTTGGAATGTGTGGAATATATTTAAATTGGTCTAAATGGAAGAATGGATAGGCTTGTGTATATTAATGCGGTTGCTCAGACAATCTCTTGTTTGTGACTATTTATGATAGAAACTGGTGTTTTTTTCAGAAGCCATTAAAAATAAATGTTCTATATTGACATTTTTTGACTCACCCTTAGGCTCATCTGTGGTGGATGGGCTGTGAGTACCAGAGGGCATCGGTTGAACAAGAGACTTTTGATCACTCTGGATCTCGTTGCTGATTGGGTTGCTGTTGCGTGGAAGGACCGGTGGCTGGTAAGGCTTCATTAGAGGTGGTGATGGTGGAGGAGACTGAGGCCGAGGCTGGGAGACCGGAACATAACGTTGAGGGGGTCGAGTCTGGCACTGCTCCTCCAGCATGGCAATAAGAGTTGACTGATTTGTGGCCAAAGACGCTAAGTGATGGTATTTGTGCTCAAGATCTTTGTATCGACTGGTGAGCTGCTGCATCTCAGAAGTTTGGTTCAAGATCCTGTTCTCCATCTGTGCTAACTCTAAGGCATTGTCTCTTTTTCGGATAATCTCGTGGAGAAGTTGCATGTAGAGTTGAGTAACTCTTGAGTTCATATTTCTGCTCTCCTTCCTCAGAAGCTTGACCTCATTGACAATTCCTCCGTCCACCTCCACCAGTTGCTGTAAAGTCTCAATCTGCCTCTTTTGTTTTTGTAGCTCCACATTTAGCAACTCTAACTCTTGTTTGTGGACCCGGTTCTCCAGCATAGCCTCTGGCTCTTTGGAGTTTACACAGATGGCTCCGGTAACTTTTTGTTGAGGCACAATAAATGTGTAGGAGCACTTGTCCTGCGGCTGTTCAGCTGGTGCTCGTTTGCTTCTTCCAGCATAGAGAAACTCTCCTTCAAGATCATCCTCACTGCTTCCAAATTCTTGGGTCTTGTCTTTGCCATTGTTACTGCCTGGCAGACTCCCTTGTGTCAGCTGGACACCACAGGCTAGTCCATAAAAGAGAAGGACCCCCAGCAGGACTATTGGAGGGGGATCCATGAGTTTGTGTCCAACTCACCAAAGCCTGAAGACAATTTATATAAAAAAATTTCAGTTTATGATTACATTGTAGTTTTAAACAGTCATAGAGGTCAACTTTGTAAAAGTTAGGCAGAGATTTTATGAGCATTAAGAATGGGATGGTATTTAGTTTCCAATACCTCTAAACTATCCTCAAATTGTACCCAAAGAAAGACTTATTGTCTGTTTAGAATTACTTGTCTTTTCTTAACATGTAATTGTAGAGTGTTTTACACTTCTAACAGATGTTTTACCTACATTTCTTAGTTTGGATATGCAATATATAATATGTATTTTATTATTATTGCATTACAGAAAAAAATGATTTAAACAAAACAAATGTTAGCTTAAAGAAAACTAAAAAGGCCACGGAATCATTGCCTAATCAGTTCTGAGGAAAAGATCCAAAGGTACATATAATAAACACAAAGGAAAGCAGCTGGTGTTAGACTTTATCACTGTCATCTCTGTGGGTCATAGGCTCTCAATAACCAGTCAGAGCTGCTTATGCTTATTCTTTCATGACCCACTGCTTTGATTACACTCCTTTTCTGTTGTAGGAGATGGCCTAACTTTGTTTTGGTTTCAGTGGGGTAGAGGGGAGTTTGAGCTTTCACAGCATTCTCCTCTTTAGCTGACGTGAAAGAGGAGAAGGGTCCTGTGGCTGCTGCTCTATTGTGAAAGGATGTGATTGTAATAAACACATTGGTAGATTTTTTCTGCAAAATTGTTGCCGGCAGCTGGAAAATGGGCAACCTTTACCTTTTGTGTGTGTGTTTTTTGTCTGTCAAAGTTAGGAAAATCTCTCATGCACCAGTGGATGGATTTTAATAACTTTAAGAATTGTTGAATGGTTACTGGTTAATGGTTACTATAACTGATTGACCTTTTGGTCCACCCAGGAGATTGTGACCACAGTTAATTTTCAGTTGTGAAAAATAAAAAGGCTTTAATTCAGTTAGTTTTACAGACATTGAGTTAATATTTGATATTGTTGTAACCGAGGATCATCCCCAACATATATTTTAAGTGTGAAAATATGGTGTAACATTTTGTTTAAAAGTTGTTGAAGTATTTTCTTCCCTCACATGTAAATTCAGTTGTAAATTTTTTGCTTTATTTTTAAACAGTTTTTGGTGACCTAAAAAAATTGAGTAAGTCATCTGGACAGGTTCTTATTTGCAGAAAATGGTAAGCCTGCAACTCCTCAGACTGAAGAAATCTCTTGGAGAAGAGACGAAACATTTTTGACAAAGAAGAACCTGTCCTGTCCAGAGAACTTGCTCATTTTTTTAAAAGATTTTCTACCTGGTCTATTGAGATGCATTGGGACAGTTTTTGAAGACCGGTTTAATGACTACGATTAAGGAAATACTGTTGCTATTTTGTACATACACTGGATATGCTATTACCATTTGACTGCAGGACCCTAATGGGTAACATTTATTCTGTTTCCTTCACTTTATATTTGAAAACTTCAGGGTGAAGCAGAACACTTATTTTGACTGAAGTAATGCATTTATTAAAAACAGAAGTTTATATGTCAGTATACATTTATTCTGTTCTCTATTAACCAGAATGAACAGTAAAAACATGGAAGCGCTGAATGTAAAATCCAAACCTTGTCAGGTTGCAGCTGTCAAAGATCTGAGAGGAAAAGGCCTTACTTGGCCTGCTGAGCAAAACAGTTGCTGTTTTGACTTCCCTTGTCAGAAAATACACAAAACTCATCTGTGACATATAAAATGTACAAATCATAATTTTCATGGTAGCTACAATGCTCCCATTTGTACTGGCATAAAGTTTGATTTGCTGGTGATATTTTGCTTTGAGCCTTGCATGTGTAAATCCAATCTTTACTATCAAAAGTAATCTGGTTTTCATATAAAAGCCAAGAAACTGGATCATTCTGTCCAACAATGTGCTCATCTCTTTAATCAGTTGTCAGAAGAGTGTTGAGTTAAGTTGCTGTTCTGTTTTTTTTTTTTTTTTTGGGCAGCTGCCATGGGCTGTCCTTTACACAAACTTTTTTTTTTTTTTTTACACAGGCCTGGACAGATTTGCTAGTGGAAAAACTGAGACACCACCAGGTGATACTATTCAAGGCACTGCAATGGATTGTGTTGCATCAGTCCTGTCCACGGCCATCTTCTAAAGAGGAAAATAATGTTTGTTGCTAGTTGGATAACAAAATGATTCAGTTTAAATCTGTTGTATTTAAAAGCTGTAATTACAAAAAAAATGGATTCTAAGAACTTTCTGCAAGATTACAGGATAATTAAAAGTGCTGTTTGGCCTCAAATAGTTAATAGTTTTTGTTTATTACAAAAAGATGGCATAACGTTATCAAAGATGCAGTGTTATTAGAAGTAGATAAGACTCTGGTCTCTATTTAAGAGAATTAAAATGTCATTATGTTCTGCAGGTTGGAGTGCATTGCTTTCCTCTCTATAGCCAGAGTCAAAAATACATCATCTATATAAGGATTTATATATAAAACCCACAATTACAACATAAGGATGTCAGCTGTAAAGTGTATACTTCCCATATTTTTGTCTTTATGAAAAAAAAAGTAAATAAATAAAAACTATAACTATATAATTTTTGCTAAAATGAAAGAAAAAAATTGTTTCTTTGTAATCTGGGCACACAGCCAGCACATTAGATTAGAGAACTGGAGAGGAGAAATGCAACGCTTTTCAAAAGCATGACCCTTGGCACAATCAACTTTTCTTTTTGTATCTGTCTGCAACTGTCCATGTAAAAACTTTCTCTTTCAGCAGAACACTTGGAAATGAAAGAGTCTTGTGAATTTTGTAAAAAAAAATCTCTATCCTGAGCTTATTGTTTTATAAGATTCTCTTGAAACAGTTCCTAACACCTCTCAACTTAGATGTAACAACTATAAATAAAAAAAAATTAGTACGGATACGTCTGCTTCCAATTTAGAATAACGCTATCTTTAGCCGCTACATTATATAAAGTATGACATAAGTCTTAAACTGCAGAGCTTGCATCCTGTGACGTCACCTCTGCAAACACTTGACACAAAGATATACTGCCACAGTTATAAATGTAGTTTTTATGAAAATAATTGCATTGTCGATGATTTGCAGAAGAAATCGCTAATAATAGAGTACAAATAGGCACACACTGAGATAATTAGAGCAGTTCTGAGCTTGCTCTTTGTAATGTGTTGATGAGTGGATTTGGCTTGTGGCTCTTGTGGTTTCTCCCCTGGGATCCTGATCCTGTCTCTTTGAAATTTTTTTTTTTTCCTCTGCTGTAGAGTATCACTTTGGACATTGTTAGCCTGGAATCTCCTGCTCTAGGCTTTGTTACACTTCAAAGCCGAGGGGAAACTGTTTGCAGCTTGTGATGAAATATGTGTTTACGAGTGTTTGCAGTTTGTCTCTGCTAAATTTTTTTTTGTTCTTGGATTTTTCAAAAACAACACTTGCTGGCTCTGTATCCCAAGGACCCAGAGAGTCCCATCTGCCCCAGCAGAAGCAACCTGTTATTAACCCATGTAGCGTTTGCCGTAGGGAACAACAGAAAACCTTCACCTCCTTCTTATCTGTTACCAGGAACTAAGAACTCACACAAGCTGCTGCCCAGGAACTGCAGTGATTAACAGGTGTTGAAGTGTCAAAAAGACAGCTAAATGGTCCACAGTTCGTTGTGACTGACTGGCCCATTAAGGCAAGTTCCTAAAATCGGCTTCACACCAACATGTTTCAGTTAAACTGTCTTCAGGTGAGAAGTCCATATTTACTCGACTCCTCACTGTGCTCGAGCCTTTTTGGTCACGCTCGGCACATATTAATTAGAAAGGTGGACCGACTGCTCTCGCACAAACTGGCTCATATCTCTTGCCCCAGCCCCTCTCATTTCTGCCGGAGCATGGCATTCTTCGCATTCTTCGTCACCTCATTAGAGAGACCTGCCATACTCACATGGAGAATCAGTGGCAATGGCAGACAGGCCCTCTGCACAGAGGACCCCCCCACCCTCTTCGTCCCCGTTGTACCTATAAGACACATCTACTGACCCCATTCATTCCCAGTGTCCTACTTTTTCTGTGTGAATGCTTCATAATCACATCATCAGCATCCACAATGGGAGATCACAACACAACTACACAGCACCTTTTTTGTCGGCTGCCAGAAGGGGGGGTGGGGGGGTTGTGTTGCATATTCAAATTAGTGCCAGCTCTGCTGAGAGCCATCCTATACAACACCCAGTATGTGTTGGATCAGAGTCGAAGTCAATTTGCCCATGGTAATCTGCACTATTACTATAGCTCAAGAGGAATCTCATTCTTGGCTCCACAGTGTAATCTTTGTGAGTAACACAGGACAGTCAAAACATGATTAACCTCAGCCGCTTGCTCAGTTTGTTATTAACTCACTTTTCGCTGTTTGTGTCAGAGATGAACTTTTGGATTCCTGTTCTCTATATCTCATACGTGATCAATGACAGGAAGGCAGAAGGTCTTGGGGGATTGTTCTGATAAGTACCATCATTGTACCTCAAAGCCCCCTTATCCAAACACTACTTTGGCAACAGAAACAAAGAAGGGATTCAGCTGCCGGCTCCCCTGTCGTTTTTTCTTCCAGGGGAACATCCTGAAGCTGCTGTCTGGTTGCCATGGTAAGACTATTTTTTTCTTTCCCATTACATGTGAATTATTTCTTTTTGTTAAGCTAATGAAAAGAAGCTTAGATCGTTCAAGATCCTTGTTAAATTCTACATTTTACAAATGATGTTCACTTCCACTACTTGTGCTCTTTTGCGGATCTTTGTTTTTAAAACACATTTTCTAAAATAAATCAAATGCAAAAATAAATTCTCCATCCTGGAAATCTAATCACAATCAACCATGTGTGCTAAATTAAAGTCCAAATGTAATAATCAAAGTCAGTCCAGTTACTCATTGTAAAGGAAACTAAGCCTCTGGCACCAAAGGTTGAGTCAGATTGCAGATGCTGCGTGACAAGTGGTGAATCTGAGATGACTCGTGTGGCGTTCAGCAGCTTTGGAGTGTAGAGCCAGAGACTGACTTCATAATCTAAGTGCACAGGCTTGATATCAGGAACTTGGCTCATTTATCAAAATTCAGTAACAAACATCATCTTTTCCACTGCAAAATTAACTGGCGGTAATTGTTTCTTGCAAGCAACCTTTGTCACAATATACCACATGTACAAGCTTTGTCTGCCAAATTAACCAGGTTATCAGAAAAATATTACAACAAAGTCACTTTATGCTTACAAGATAACTGCACAGTGCTGATGAGGCTCCTTCAGTTGTTCTGCCTTCCTCCTAGAGTTCTTTCACGTTTTTCTTGCCAGAAAATCATCCCAAGTGAGAAAGTTTCACCCTTATGTTTTCCTCCCTCTCTCTTTGCTCTCTGCCCGTCCACTTTCTGTCCCCTCAGTCCAATTTATGAGCGGAGAAGCAGCAGGGTTTTAAAGTTTGTTACTAAAATAATGTCATCTGCCCATCAGTAGCCCAACCTCCCAGATATTTTCTGGCAAACAGTAAAAGTTGCTCCAAAAATCCTCTGGGGGAAAAAAAAAAAGTTTGAACCTTTAGAGGAGACAAGTGGTACCTTTTTGTTTAGTTTGATGATGGAGGTAATGTCCCAGTAAAGTGTTTGAGTCCAGGGCCAGGTGGTGGACTGCCTGTGGCCCGTTAGGAGAAGACTGTCACTTTTCTGCGGGCTGAATCCATCACTTCTGCCTCACAGCTCTAAGAGGCTGTCTCTCTCCGCTGCACCTCTCTCACTCTCCCTCCTTGGTGCTTTTATATGATGAAAAATGCTCCCGGAGCCTCCCCCTCTCTCTTAAAATGAACACATTCTTGTTAAAAGCAGCAGCCTGTCTATCTCCACCCCTCCTCCCCTTGGTACAAAAGAGATCCACATGCATGCACAACACACACACACATAACACACACTACTCAAATTTCCAACCCCCCTTGCCCCCTTGCCACTGGCTCACCACCACCACGCATTCTGGCTAGGGTTGCATGTTGTTTTATGTATTTCTGGTTGTGGACAGTGGTGTTACATTGATCAGATTCTAATTGGTCACAGTTTGCACTGTGAGAGAGAGACTGAAGAAAAGAGTGACATATGGAAGCAGATCCAGGTGTTTGACTGGGACCTGGTCTGGTTCTGTGACTGCTGACCTAGGTTTATAGTCTGGAGCTGAGATGTCTGAAACAAGCTGGAGGTCCTCATCTTGAACCTAATCATGTTAGAAGACGATTACATCATTACTTTGAAAACAGTGCTGTCCACATGTTTTAGTGGTAAGAGGATATGAAACACATCAGTGAGAATGTGGAGCTCTGACAGTAATGCCAGTGATCAACAATAACTTTGTCACGCAAAGTCTTGGCATTTAGTGCTGTTGTTTGTTCTTTTCTCTTTCTGTTTTAAATAAGTTTTGCATTGTTTGTTTTTTGTTGCCCCTCACAACTGTTGGCTTCTTTTCAAATTTTTTCTGTTCTACATTTATATAAAATACTGTACAATCAGTAGAAACATTGGAATGCTACATCGCTAAAGAATTATAGCAGCTAATAAAATATGTTTATAATGCTTCCAAGCTGTTTTGTTATTGAAATAAATGGATAAATAAATAAAACAACTTTGGTCCAGCTTGTAGTAGCACCAGATGGTGAACAGATCACTCATTTTGACAAATGCAACTTTGATTTCACACCGCCACACCTAGAAACTAGTCATCCTTTTCATGCTGTTTTATTGCTCAATACGTGTTGATGTTTGCACAAACATTTACTTTTGTGTTTTATTGTGGCTTTTTGGTAAATAAAAAAAATCCAGTTTTGCAGGAAAGTTCTTTTACAATTCACAGGATGTGCCATTCTCCCTTATAAACTTCAAATATGTTACAGATGGGGACTAACTTTTATGTGTTTAACTACTGTATTATAAACTCTTAACTGTTACAGTTCATATAAAAAATCAACAAGGAGGAAATTAGCAGTTCCTGCTACATCACTTTTAAGTTATATAACAGGCATTTCCATTACTTGTTTGTATCCAAAAAGAGTTGTTTTTTTCTTAAATGAAGGCGTACAAGAGGTTTGCAAATTTATAGATGATGCATTTCAGCTGAACATATTCCTTAAAGAGACAAGCAGTTAGAAACAACCGTTAGGCTTGATGCCAGCTGGATGTACTCAGCAGTTTTAAGGAAAAAGATTCAGATCAGTACCAAAATTTACGAGGCAAAGCCTTGTAATTTTTATGTAATCCTGATGGCAAACATTTAAACAGACTAAAAAGTCAGCTTTTTTTGCTTTAGTTTGTGTGCAGTTACTTTTTAGGGGGGGAAGTTTTCATGCAAAATCAATTTTTTGAGCTTTATATCATGTTATGTTGTTCCCTCATCAAAAACATACCCAGTGTGTTGCTTTGACTCATTCATTTATTTTTAACTCGCCTGTGATACCCATGTGGATCTGCCTAAATGATTGCTGGTGCAAAGCACCGCCTATTAACACCAAAGCTCCTCCCATATAACTCAGTATGCAGCAGAGCTCCCGTCCCACAGAAAACCCCTTCCCTATGCCTCCCCCACACAGCTCCACCAGAGTAGCAGCAGCGACAATTAGCGAACACCTGGTGAAAATGCACATCTGTTGAGCTAACTACTTAAAAAAAATCCCTTCATTGAGGAAATTTAGTTTTGAATGTCAAGGAGACAACCCTGTTTTTACCATTCCTAAGGATGACATAGTTCATCAAAAATAGTTGGACTTCATTTTTGGAAACACCCATCCTCCTAAAAAAACATACATATGTGTGTGTGTGTGTGTGTGTGTGTGTGTGTGTGTGTGTGTGTGGCACTTTACCAATATCTTTCTAAACAAAAGCCACTGTTGTGACGGTGTGCTGAAGTGGGAGTGTTGGAAACGGTAGGAGGTTTTTAAGGAGACAGAGGGCAATATCACGGCATTTTTAAATATGGCTATGATACAAAGTCAAATTTTGATAAATATGGCATTTTCATAACAACTGAAAGTAACATAGTTACTTAATTGTGGTGTAGAATTAAACTATGAGCCTGGAAAATACACAGTACCCACCGTTTAAGGTACCTGTGCAAGATACAACAAACATTTTCTATTTGATGATGTTCCACCATTGTCATTTCAGTCTTCAACATCAGTTTTTAGGAAATTTATTGTGTTCACACATCCACATCTATGGAGACTAGAAAATCAGAAAAAGGTAGTATTTTATCTATTGTTAGGTGATGATGTGTCCTCAGTGTCTCATGTTTTTAAAGTCTATAAACTATCATGAACCAAAGCTGCAAGTTAAAACCAACTGTAGTTTTTAATGTCTGTAACAAACATCCTTATAACCGCTGGAACCACAGTCCGGGGGATATTACATAAGAGCCTGTTTTAATTTTCCACTTACGCATTTTTTTCTTTGTACAAATTATATGTGATTCAATATTTAAAACAAGACAGCTGTTTTTGTTCCGTTGTCAGTTCAGTTTTTTAGTGAATGGAGTCATTTCAACGTTTCCCTTGAGGATGCTCTAAGAATGTACAACTGGCCTTACGGTACAAAATTCCTGGCAGATGGTTGTAGATCGACAAGACGTGGACAAAGAAACGTCATGACTTCCAAGATTGGGCAGGATTAAAGAAATGGTCACTCATTGACCAATATAATCTTTTAAGAAGATGTTTGATCAAAGAAAATGTGATTAAACTTAAGCTTTTGTATGTTTCATTTGCCAAATTGTGGATAAATGACAGGGTTTTGAGTGACCTGTTGAGTGTCATCCAAAACCACAAGATTGGTGAAGTGATTAGTTTTCTTTCCATCTTTTAATCCTCAGCACGAGGAGGAACACCGGGTCATAAAAATGTCAGGGGGAAATGTTATTCCCATATTGAAACGGTAACCAGTGGTTGTATTTTAGAGCCGCTAGTATCACATGGGGGAGATTTTGAAAATCAGTTTCAGCTTGAAAATGTTTCACAGATGGTCCCCCAACTGTTTATAAATGAATAGATTAGAAGACCTGACTGGTTTAGAAGGAGAAATCCCTGTATTTTGAGTGTGAGATTAAACTATTTCACTGTAAAAATCACTCATTAAAGTACATGTTCAGTTTAGAGTTACATAATATCCCACCACCCCAACCACTAAAATCTTAATTGTGCATTTTGCCAAGAACTTACAAAACAAGCTCACAAAACAATGACACCATTTGCACAGCTCGAGGGAACATATTTTTATGACTCACGTATTAAAACATAAACAAGAAGATGCAATGCGCCTTGCAACGTAATGTGACCTTTTTGTTGCATTTTTCCATGTGCAGGTGTTTTGACAGAAACAGCAGTACTTGCAGGAAAAACAAAACACATTATTTTTATTCACTTCTGAACTGAGCTCTAAAAAATCCTCAGGGATTAACAAAACAGTTTTCCAAAAAATATATTTAAACCTTGTCATGACATATTCACTGGATTTCCCGGACAGAAACAAAATAAACCTACTGTCTGTAAACAGATATGTTTTTATTTAGTGTTGGATTTGATATTCTGAGAAATATTCATTGCCTTAAGTTATTGATTAGATGGTGGTTAAAAATGTCAAATTAGAAGGGATTTAAGAGTTTATTATTATTAAGTGGTTCACTGTTTTCTTTATCACTTTTATCACAGTATGGGTTAATTGATCTTTTAGAGTTTACCTCTCATTTTGTTCCTCTAGACAAATAGTAGCTCACAGTCTTTCCAATGCTTAGTGGACTGTCAATATGGAAAATAATTAATTTTATACTTAAAAGACATAAAATAGTTTGTTTTGAATTAGTGGCAAGTCAACCAAATTCTTGAAAGACACATCAAAACAGTTAAAGTGTTGATCACTACTCTTGTTTAAATTTTCTAATAATAAAATCAAACTGAAAACAGGATGCAGAAATTTGTGAGTTGATGTTTTAGAACCATCCAATAGTAATTGGCATTTCAAACAAAATTACTGCTAAGATTTGCTGGTTAATATCCAGTTGTTATTCAAACATCGCTACAGTCTCTGGTCAAAACCCCTTTTATTCAACTACACATAGCAGAAAAATTTAGAAAATTTGTGTTTGCTAGATTATTTCTTTGTAACAATGCTTCTTAGCAATATAGCTATCAGGCATATAATTGGCAGCACCTGGGGGTACCAGAAGCTCAAAACAAGTGTCAATAGCAACAGAAAAATAAGCTATTTGGCAGAGAAGATTTGGCAAATTTTTCATGTGCTGACCCACATACTCAAATCCACTGTTCATCCCACAAATGCATGTTTCTTACAAATGTGGTACCAACAGAAATTAACAGGCTTTTCAATTGTATAAGATATATAAATTTGCAAGTATAGATGCACAAACGTCTGATCACATTAATCCTTAGAAATAATGGTGATTTATATTGTGGACAGAATTTCTTCCTCCGAGATTGTCATTATGGTGTTTTGGCCACATAGCTCCACTTTTGTACCCAGAAAGAGTCAACTGTGAGCTTGTAAGCTTTCTTACCTAAGATGTTACTGGATCAAGCCACTTCTCCTGTGTTTCAGAGTTTAGAAAAAATTAGATACTTAAAAAAAAAAAGCAAAAGACTATAATATTCCTATATTTTATCTGTAGCGTGGCTTGGAAAATGTTTGCTCAATTATCCACGTCAATGTCGTGCAGAATTCATTGCATTTGATGGTTGGACCTACAAGGGCTGTTCTGCTGGGAGGAACATTTCGAGTTTTATGATCCGAGTGGAAAGAATGGGGCTGGCTCAGGATTTTGTCAAGCTCGACCCGATGGTTGCAGAAACCACCAAATGAGACCAGTAAATATGCAATGTGTGAGAATCCAGAGGAAAAGGATTTCAGCGAGAAATCATTAGCATGATGTTGAAAGCTCAAGCAGCCTGTGTGGCCATATTAAAAACCCGACTCATCAATAATTACAGTTTATCGCCAACATTACCTTAACTGCAAATTGCAGCAGGAAGTGCTTGCATTGTGTGGTCGATTCACTTGTATTAGCTGAAACTTCAGTATTCAAAAGGTCTTGAAGTCATGTTAATCTTAGACTTTAAAAATTGTGCATTATAAAAGAATTCTACAATCAAACTCGGATAAGCAGTTTTTCATAAATGATTTAGGTGTTGTCGTATGGTTTCCCGAATGTTTTGTAATTCTGGCACTTTTTACATCCTTTGGATAGAATCCAAAGAAAAACATTGTGAAGGGGACGGCTTATGCAGAGGTTGTGATTTGGGATCCATGATAACAATATAGAATACCAAATAAAATGCCTATGCCTTAGAAGAACTAATAATGTGTAACCTGATCTAATGGGGTTAGGATAATAGCACTTGTCTGTGAATATTATATGTGAAGAGCTGCAGCCTGGTGGCCTGACAAAGGCCCATGCAGAGTCCTAAAGTTTTTATTGTAAACACGTGTAGCTCTGTCATCAGTGGCCGCTGCCAGTAGTAGAGTTCAGATTTCTGAAAGCTTCGTTTACTGAGAAGTTTATTATGGCAAAAACACACAGCTCATTCAGTTCACAAGCTCACCCAAACACCTATTCAGCTGATCTCTACCATACAGTCAGTAGTGTGTGCTGTCTGGTTGCACAGCTGCACTGTTCAGTTAGGAGGCGTGCTCAGTTTACTACCATAAAATGTAGCCTGGCTTCAGATTTTAACATTCTATTTACTAGTTTTTATATAAAAAGCATGGTGGGATCCATCCATATATTTAACATCTGGCACCATAAACGATTTGTTTTAGCAAATTAGCAAAACTGACTGTTCAAAACTGATTCATGACTCATGTATTTTATTAAGTTTAATCAATTTTTCATGTTTCATTTAAAAATTTTGCCTAATGAGCAGGTTTCCTAGAGTTCCACCGACTTGAAGCTCTCGGGGAATTCATGTGTCCAAATTCAATCAAGTGTGGCCTGCTCCATTTCTGTGTTTTAACAAAGCATGTCTGTTTGCATGACCCTGCCATAAATATTGACCCTGCTGTAAATATTCAATTCTTGGCAATCCTGGTGAGGATTTTAAATGTGTTAAAGTAATCAGAAATTCTGCCAATGAGCTCCAAATCCTTTCTCAATTAAAGGTTATTGCAGTACTTTTATGCATATGTTGGTTTTAGTCACCACATTTTTCTGTGTTGACTTAAGGTGAAACTTTTAGGGGAGAAACTTACATAAAGTGTTTTAGACAGACTTCACAAGTGTTGTGTTTCACAAACCGTTGTTTTAAAGAGTTGTGATGGCTGAAGGCTAGCGGCTGGGGTCAGTTTCTGCTTTCCAAATAAGAGGATACACATAAAATTGACCATCAGTGTGAGTTCCTGCCACTGTCCTGTCTGTGATTAATGTTTCTATTTAATGGCCTAGACAGCATATGAAATCAGACACTTCTTGTTCTCAAAAAGCTGACCAAATTAGTAAGATGTTACTATATCAGTAAAATATACTACAAATGCACAAAAAAAAACAGTACAAAAAATTATACATTATAAAATGACAAATGAGGCTTAAAGTCTGATGGAAGTTATAAGATCAGCGTTTTATACTCTGCCTCCATCACACCATTACTTTTTTCTTTTCTGCTTCCCTGCATCTCTTTCCAAGAGATTACACACCACCTGTATGCAAACACCTGGCAATTATAATAGGGTTGCACAAAAAATCAAGATTGAACAAACTGATAGAGATCACATAAACATGCTGCTAACAGAAGCTGTTTGGGATGTGGATTTTGGTTATTAATGGCTGAAAATTGCTAACCAAATGTTCTGCACAGTTTAGAATGAAATAAATAAACGTTTGAAGGACAAATTGCCTCAATGAAAGGAGTAGTAAAATCTACCTCATGAAGATTAAGCAGTGTTACACAGAAACCGAAACAATCCCACTTAAACGAACATGTGGCAACAGCAGGGAAGGGAAATGTCAGGGTAGGCGGCCGACTGCCTTACACAGCAGGAGTGAGAGTCTTCCAGCCACAAAATAAATAAGCATTTTCCAAAAACCCTAAACTTTGACTCACTTCAAGTGCGTTTTATAACAAATACAATTTTCCATAATTTTTGTTGTGAAAAATGTTTCCCCAAAGTTATAAGGATCAGAAAGATTTGAGTTTAGTGTGTGTAAATACCAGAGCACACATGTCAAGTTGTACGGATTGTCCAAAAATGACATGGACTTTCCCCCATTTTTCAGGTATGCAGACATATAGGGCAATCTCGCAGATTTTTTAAAAGCTTCATATTTGTTTTACAGTCCCCATTTATGGGGGACGCTTTTCTGTGCAGCACCGCTGAACGCGCAGGCAGGAACTAGCAACGCACAGGGCAAGCTAGAGTCATGTAGCAGCCTTCTCAATAACCCATGAAGATTTTGTCACTTAAATTGGCTGATGAAAAAACCTCTCATTTTTGCCATTGCTGAATGTAATATACACCTCATAACTGACACAACTATGGTAAGAGTCAGTTGTTTTAACTTAAAACTTTTAAAAAACGTAAGTGGACTTATTTTGATCTGTTTGAGAAAATAAGGGGCAAAGTCATTCTGTGACTCCTCTCCTGCTGCTCTTAATGACAGCAATGTCAGATCATCTGAGTTCTCTGCCTCTCTCTGACTGTAGAGTGTCAAGTCGTATGCTTGTAAATGCTCATAAGCAGCCATTTCTCTGTTAGTTACTAATTATTTAACATGTCACCCCCCCCCCACCCACCCTGGTTATACCGTGCACTGCAGAAGTTTCTAAAGGTTATACCATGAAAATGATCAATACCACCCATCCCCTGTATAACCAAAGCAGGAGCTGTGTCCATATTCTTGGCACAAAGTTGAGCTCATTCCCAGTGTGGGTTGGACTCCCACCGCCACGGCTGTACTGTGGTACAGGTGGTGTTTATGGGCAGGATCTCAAGGCACAGTCATGGAGAGGAGGGTGTCTGGTTTGGGAACCACAGGATCTCATCTCTGCTTTATGCAGATGAAAAACAAACTCCAAAAAAAGGTCACACTCTAATATTTTGTTGGACTGCCTGTAGTTTTGATTACAGCACGCATTCACTGTGGCACAGTTTGGATAAGCTTCTGCAATGTCACAAGATTTATTTCCATCAAGTGTTGCGTTAATTTTTCACCAAGATCGTACAGTGATGGTAGAGTTTGACCGCTGCACAAAGCCTTCTCCAGCACATCCCTTAAGGTTCTCAATGGACTCTGTGGAGCCAATCCATGTGTGAAAATGATGTCTTGTTCCCTGAATCACTCTTTCACAATTCCAGCCTGATGAATCCTGGCTTTGTCATTTAAATAACCTGGTCATTCAGTATATTCAGGTAGTCAGATGACCTCATTCTTTGAGCACATTGCTGAACCTAGATCTGACCAACTGCAGCAACCTCAGATCATAGACCTTAGTTAAATCCAGGTGGCGACTTTGTTTTGGCCATCCATTCATTATCTTTCCCCTTCTTCTTCCTGCCACATAGACACAAACGAGACAAGATTAACATTCATGATTTAGGTCTTTGGGAGGAAACCGGAATACTCGGAGAAAGCTCTCGCTTGCACCATGAGAACATGTAAACTCTACCCAGAAAGGTCCCTGGTGTTCAATCCAGCAACCTTCTTGCTGAGAGGCAACAGCTCTACCAACTAAGCCACTGTGCAGTTTGCATATCTTTATATTTCATAAAAATAATTTCTTTATACTTTCTTTGAAACAATTTTATGGGTGGACATCGCTTCAATTCAACACTTAAATTGTCCCATGTTTTTGCTCCACCCACAGAAACACAAAAGCTCTTCCTCACAGTTTGCACATTAATTCAATAACGAATACACATCTCCCATTTAGAGCCAAACATCTCCATCTAAGTTTAGACCACCTTTAGCCCTCATAAATTGTGCGTATAAGTTAATTTATAAATCTTACATGAACAGATGAAAACATTTAAGATGTACAACTCAAGTTTGTAAAAGCTGATTTCCAGGAAAGGCCAAACTGAGAAAAATACAACTTTAAAAGTTCAGTTTGTCTGAATTACTGAAAATAAATTTAATCCAGTTCTCATCAATGACTTGTACAAAACTAAAAAAATAAAGTCAGTCCCTGTTCAGTTGAGAGTTGAAAGGGAGAAAACTGAATAATATGAAGACCTATTATAGCAGGCATATGTGTTTGTGTTATACATTTGTTTTACATATATTTCCACCAACAGATACAAACATAAAACAAGTTGTAGTTTCATCTAACAGGCCATAGAAACATTGTACTATATGACAAGATGCCTCTGGGTCAAAAAAAGAGAATGAATCCAATTCATCTATGAAGAACACAAAAAGGCAGTCATTTGGCATGAGTCAGAAGTGCCAACCAGAACTGCCACACACACACAAACACACACACTTCATCCACTCATATTCTGGGAACACCTTTTCGTTTGTGTGGCTGGTTAGCTCACTGTGACATGAATAGAGATGGTGAGGTTGATTCCCGGCACTCTTTAGTCTTACCAATGTTTAAATTTAGACATCTATTTAACATCTGAGTCTCAACTTCTAAACTTTCAATTTTAAACCCACTTTAGCCCAATTTTAGCCTTTTATGGGCCTTTTAGGTTCAACATCTTTTAAAATTTAAAAGCGCTCACTGAGTAGATGTTGATTGTATTATTGAGAAACTTTGGATTATATATACTTTAGAAGTGTGACTGTGAGAATATTTTTAAATATCACAGGTGACATACTTGCATGTTTAAAGCTCTAGACTGACTTTAATTATTCTTTGTTTAGATAATCAGCCAGAACTGTGTTTAGGGAAGTTTTGCTAAAAGCGAACTCACATGTATGTTTGCAATAAAACTGAAATCTTATGATTTGTGTAGGTTTTTTTTATTTTTATTTTGCTGCACATTTCCATAAATCCAAACTATGGAGTCATTTGTCTTGTGACATCCAGTTTAAAAGTGAACCTATATTTTATTTTTCTCTCAGTAGAATTATCATTTCCATGAGATACTTTACATAATAAAACCCCGCAGGAAGCAAACATGGATTCATTTTTTTTTTTTTTAAGTTTACCTTCCCTGAGGTGATTTTGGTTAGACGTCAGTTTGCAAATCATTTGTTATGGTTTCCTCTGTGAAAACAGTAGTTAATCAGGAGCCGGAAAGCCTCGGCTGTCTCAATGTCAAAACCAGAGGGGAATCATTTTGCTTTGAAGGAAGAACGACTTGCACCATTTGTTATGATTACTTCTCCGTGTGCAAAGAACAAGGACTTGAGCACGGGAAGCTTTCCGCACAATGCTGGCATTCCAGGGTCTTCTTCGACATTTATACTTGGATTTCCTGACAACTTAAAGCTGATTTTAAATGTTAACACTTTTAAATGGTCTGGAGAACCACAGCCTTTTAAAGTGAAGACTAACTCGACAGAATGTGTTACCTTTAGGATCTTTGTTCTAGCCAATCCACCTCATGCGTTGGCCAGGACAGAAGACCACTTTAGACGGAGATGGAAAAAGAGTAGGGAAGCACGGGGGCTGAGCGGGTTGCTGTGGTGAGCTGAAACTGTCGACTAAAGCATATCTCCAAATCACAGAACCCAGAGGATGGAGGAGGAATCCTCCTGCTGTTATTGTTTCCCATGTTCTTCCACCCCTGATAATATTTTCCAGATTAAAGCATGCTCCCTGCCCTCACTTCAATGACAGACCCCAGTCTCGCAGGAGAAAACCCAACCAACCACAAAAACAAGAATTGCTTTTCCACTGCCTGAGATAATGTGCTTCGAACTGTGTTGTGTGCTGATTCAGCTGCCAAGGTAAAGCATTATTTCAGTTTTTTTTTTTTTTTTCCCATTTAACTCGAGACTCAGATAATCGCTTCACATTATCCTGTTAGTTATTGATGCAAAAATTGTAACATAATCCTTTGGTTTGTTGAATTCTGCAGCTGTCAGTGATGTAATGGGATTTCAACCTTTCTACTTAATGAGTAGATACGTAAGGGGGGTGTGATTTTTAATAGGGGGCTTATACCACGAGTCTCACAATGTTGAGAAATCTGGCTACAAAATGTTTACTGCTATAACCTAAACATGGCTTCAGTACAGCAGTGAGGCATTTCTTGGACCACATCAGAAAACAAGACGAGCTTAATAACCCCACACTTCTGAACAAACACATGTGCACTCAGTATCCTCTCAGCACAGGCTGCTCCTTTTCCTGCAGTGTTGAGATCATAATTTGGCTGAGCGTCTGCGGGCTTTTCAGGCCACCACATAAGACTTACGTTTGCACTCTTGATTTTGCACAGCCTCTATCAGCGTGCCTCTGTTTGGAAATTTATCCTGGAAACATTTCGAAACCGTTCAAAGCCCATGCCTTTGTTTCAGCTCTGATTATGAAAGCGATCATCCTCCGATTTTATGTTGGAGCTCTCAAACTGAAGAGGCACGACAACAGGGACACAACGGACCTCGGCTATGACTTGAATCAAAGCATTGGTAAAATATTTTGATTGCCCTTCGCTGTGGCAGCTCATTCAAACGGACATCCATCAGAGTGAGACATATCGTGAGGCTGGAATCAGTTCTGAACTTCGTGCACTGTTAAAGTGCTACAATCGTTCTACTGACTTCCTCCCTGTAGATTAATGAGCACAATAAACACTTTAGAGTGTCAAGTGTTTCATTTCCTTCAAGTAGCAAAACTTGTAGTCATAATTTTTGGCCCTTTGATTATTTTACGTGTCACATTTCGTTACTGAAAACCTAATTTTGTGAGAGGAAAAAAAAGAATTATGTTTGTCTCGTGATGCCAGTAAAACTGAATTTATTTATTTTTTTACTTCTTTTCTTTTGTACAGCTGGCAGTCAATTTCCATTTGGAACAATAGGGTGCCTGTAAGATGATTTGTCTCCCGAGTAAAACTTTACAACATTAGCCGTTCCTCCAGAGGAATACAGCAGATTTTTTTCCAAGAACTGTTGTACCCCTGCCTGGACGATGCTAGGGGAGCAATTTGCTATGCATCGACTCTAAAACTATTCTAAGTTTAGAGGATTGCCTTTAGCCAGGAACTTGTTAAAACCTATTTGCAGAGCTGTTTATGGGGACATGCCATAGTTGATTATTTGCAAAAAAGACAAATTAAGTATGTAATTATTGAAGTTTTCAGCTGCAGAATAAACAGCTTGTCACTTGTTACCTGAAAGATGAGTTCAAGTACCAAACATTAAGTTTGTAGTATTTCCCAGCACTGTTGAAACTTAGTGAAACAGTTACCTAATGTTCGTTTGTCAGAACTTCCATGTGCTTAGTGGTAATAATTTATCTCAACAAGTTTGCCAGTACTTGGTCAGCTATTTCCACTGGCCAAGCAAAACGTCCCAGGAAAGGGTCAGAAACCCAGACAGACATTATTACACTTTTGTTGTTAAAATAAAGTACCCAGGCATGCTGAGCCCAGAGTGGGGCCTGTTTTACTCTCCACCACTTCTATTTGACCATTTTAACACAAACACATTTTGGTCAAGCTATTTAAAAAAAAAAAAAAATTTTATTCTTATTCTTATTTTTATTCTTACGTTTTATCTAAAACTTTCTCTCGCATTCTTCCATGAGCTAATCCAGAGTGGAAAGCAAGGCACATCTTCAGACACTACTGTTTTCTCCACAGCAGGTCTTGTAATAAAATTGAAATCTGGAATCCTTGTTTCTCTGGTGGCTGATGAGAAAAGCTTTTGATGTTGTGCTCAGGGTCATGATCGTAGTGCAGAACGACTTTAGAACCAATCACACACCTCATTGAAACTATGGCTTGGTGGACAAATGTATAGAATTCAAATTTACAAAAAAGAAAAAACTTGGCCCACCTGTGTTCCTTTTTTTGTGGAGATGAGGTTCACTGTTGTAAAAATTCACTCAAATTGTTTATATACAGCTGAAAGACAGTTACACTTAATGCAGGACTTCCTGCAGAGATGCAGCAGTTATTGTAAGTGTAAATAGCAAACTGCAAAGACATACTTTTAAAATCAGTTGTTTGTATGACTTCATAAGAGAAATTACTTGACCTGTATACACCAAAACTGTTTTTTATTTTTACAACAAAATATTATTCTTTCATACTGACTAAAAACTTGAGGCATGACTTCCTTCCAATCTGCTTTATAGTCATGTCATCACAAAATCATCAAACTTTTAATCCCCTTTATTAGATTGCTTGAGTTTCTATTGTTCTAATAACTTACTGCATGTTCAGTTTATTAGCCCTATTGATGAACTCATAAATATTAGTTAGAAAGTTCCTGTCACACCATTATATTTAACTTGTTCAATTCATTTCAATTGAAAAATACTTTATTAATCCCAAAATGAAATTACAATTTGAAACAACCCATTCAAGAGAGAGAGACAAAAACAAATGAACATGGGAAAAAACAGGTGGACACGGGTCCTGCAGCCATGGAGAGGCGTTACCAGTAAAAATAAAAAGCCAACATGAGGATAGACGAGTGTTAAAAAAAGAACATCGTGCTATGTCCACTCAGGACACAATATGAGGTTACATAAAATACCTCTGCACAGAGCAAAGATCATGTGGTAGGGGGCTTGATTGAAGGAAGCCAGCGAAAGCAGGGAGTTAAGGGGGGGGGGATCTGTGCGCATGCGTGAACATCTGTGAAATAAAACTGTGTAACCAGTCTCCTAACAGCCCAGCCACAGTCTCAGAATTCTGATGTTGTGTCCATCTGCTCGACCTTGGATTGCTCTCAGACACCAGTTCACAGACGTAAGTGGGAGGAGGGATGGGAAGGAAGACAGAGCGTCAGTTGACATAAACATCCATGAGAGTTTGAGATATCTAGCCTTCAAGGCCACATAGGGGGGTGCCAAATTCAGATAATCACAATTGTTTTGGGAACAGGCTGACACTGTAGATTTGCTTGTCTGCCTTAATGTCTCACTGGAACTCTCAATGGCGAAATTATAATCAGTCGAATATTTCTTGGTCGTAGTCGCCTCACCGAGCACACAAGTTCCTCCAAGATCTATACATTCCCGCCAGCGGACTCAGGAAGCACAGCTGGCCTGCGACCCTCAGCGATGATAGCATCCAGCTTGTGATTCTGCTCCAGCAGCATTTGACAGCTCGGCATATTCCTTCACACAGGCCGGACAGCCTCACCAAAGCCTGAACAGCTGCCGACATTTCCAAATTTCATGATAGCCCAGGTAACCACCTGATCCAATCAGCAGAAATTCTGTTATCATTAATTCAATTATGTAAACATCTTCAACGTCCTCAATCGATAGTGTAAACAGGCACATTATCTTCCAATCACCCCAGGAATCCATAACAGGACATAACCCATCAAGGACATGTAGAAAAAATTTGATCAATAGCGTTGAGAGACCAGCTAGACAGATCTATAATTTCCAGTTTTGGATGATATGTAAAAAGAGGTTCCAAAACGCAGCGAAGCAGGGTAGATGAGGGAAGACTTAAGAGAGAGGGGGACAGCATCCAACGTCAACGAGACCAGAAGCAAAAAAAAAGAAAAAAGCCAACTTGTGAAAATTTTAAAGACATCTTTGTTGAAGATGGAATTTTAAAAAATCAGCTGGAATCCTCTTAGGCATGTGTGCTGTAATGCTGACAAATTCATCAAATATCTAACTTTTATTAATAATTTAAACATAAAGAAATTACATAAGTTGGCATAAATAGTATAAAACTTTATAGTTTGACAGGGCCTTTAAATAAAATTTGTTATTTGAGCAATATGTTTTATGTTAATATGTTTATTTTAAAAACCCAACCTTTTATTATATGTCCTTTATAGATCACTGGTGTTTTTAGCTGAAAGTTGATTTCAAGGAAACTACAACAGGATCTTTTGTCTTTTAGTGCATATGCTTCAAAACAGTGCCAGCCCTCCCTGAACTTGTGTTTTCATTTGTTACAAACTTTGCAGACAGGTTAAAGCACAAAGACTTCTTCCCTTATTTCTGTTCTTCAGCTTTCAGAACAGAGATAGGACAGATATGCATGAAGTGCAAGGTTACCATGTTTCAGACTGTTTATTTCATTGCAATTCTGTTCTTTTTATTGCAAAGTTACATTTTTTCCTGTTTTTTTTTTTGGCCCAAAATGATTAATCTAGGAGGAAAGATGACCAGACATCTTGTAAATTTAGCTCAAAATCAAAGTTGTGCTCTAACAATGAAATATGGGAGTGTTTTCTTCCTGAGCAGTGTAAGCTGTTACCATCTATTTTTCTTGTGAAGCTGCTCCAGGGGGTCCCACACAGTCTGACCCTGACCTTGAACAATGAATCTGGAGCTCTGATGGAAAAGCCATCTCTGCTGAAACTTTATTGCCTTCCGGAGCTGCTGTCCGCTATGAGGTCATTTTGGCAGATTGCCCGATAGTGTAAAGGAAAAGAAAGGTCAGAGAACTTCACCTGTTGTTTTTGAATCTTACATCTAAAACTTTCCTTTTTATTTGTTTGACATAAAGTGCAGCAGATTGAAAGTCTTGACTCTTGGTATTACGTCAGAACAAACCAGCGTGGAGCTTGTAAAAGAGCAGGGCCTGTGTCCGCACACATGTTGCGTATCAAACGATCGTACAGACCCAGCTTCAGGGATGCCTACATTGTGAAAGTGAAAACCAGTTCATCTAGTAAAACTGGGGATGGTAGGTTTGGCTAAAACAGTTCCATATCAGGTTTTACAGATCTGTTTGAATCTGCCAAATTTTATAGCATTCACAGAAATGTTACAGTTTAGTCTGATATTATAACTCACTAGGTTTAACGTTTTGGTGATTTTTTTTTTTCTTGTTGGAAAAGTTTGCTTTTTTTCTCTCTTTAAGTGCATTCATGGAAAAAGTGCTTTAGCAGAAACAGCTCTTTGAAGGGTAGGTTGGCAGAGATGTGGCCTGGGATTTTTTTTCAGCAAATCTAGTCCACATGTTGAGTGGCTGTTCTTTGGTACATTTAGGTGAGATAATTGGTTGGTTGCAATTTTGACAGTGAAGTGTATTATGAATGGGGAAATTACCACTTAAATAAAATGTTAATCAATTATTTGATTATTAACATCGTATAATTTTTATATATGTTATTTTTCTTTAAAAGAAATTATTAGTTTATTATTTATTTTGACTGAACCTATTTCCAAAACATGCTTTAACAGAAAAGAAGTTAATATGGAATGTATTTATCATGACGACTTATCAGTGTCACCCATAATTAATTGCACACGTGTTGTTTCTGGAAGTCAAATAATCCCATTTTTTTTTTTTTTAGCAAAATGTGATCCACAAATGCAGTAAATGGTAAATCATCCTTTACAGCATGGTCTTAAATTTTATTGTCATCCAAGTATTTACTACAGACTGATTAGTCGAGCCCTCCCTTTTTTTTATTAAACGTTTCTGGCAGTCGAGCAGCAGTTCTTCCAGTTTAGCTGTTCCTGGACAGACTGAGTCATTCTAGTGTCGTTCCTCATTAGTGTTTCATGTTTCAGGTTTCTGGTTAAGTCAGCAAGCTGGTTCTTCTCGTATACGTTGGGCCTCATGGAGAGCGAAACATGAAAATTCAAGAGTATTACACATACAGTTAAACCTTTTTTTTTCTTCTTTTCTTTACATTTCTACTTACCTCATGTGCTTCATGTTTTGAAAGGGTACATGCCTCTTGATAAATGAAATCACCTTTTCATTCCAACAATGCATGAAATCATTGTTTCACAAAAGAGTGCATGATCACTAAAATGAGCTGCTGATTGAGTGGACACAGACTAACGACAACCTGACAGCTGTAAATACTTCAAGTACACTAACTTTCTGTTCTCTGTTGGTTTGAAATTGCTGTAACTCCCTGTATAATTGATCTTACATAAGACTCACAGATTTTCATCCCCTTCCTAATACATATGATCATGTGTTCCTCCAAGTCACCCTGGTCCTGGTGTGCCTGATTTATTCTCTATAATAGGTTGTAATAACTCAATAGAACAATAAAAATTACAAGTTAATTTAATACTGGTGACAGCAGCAGTTCATAAGTTATGTTCTTGTGTTCCGCTGCCAGTAGAGGAGAGATGTCTGTCTGCTGCACTGCTGTGTGTTAAGTCGATGATTTGATGACAGCATCAGTTCTGTTGCAAATAAGTTTATAATCAGATTATAATCTTTATATGTGAGTTGAAAAAATTATAAATGAATAAAAACCAAGTCCAGAAACAACTACTGAATGAATATGACCTTTGAACTCGTAAGGTCTTTGATGTGATTACCACCAACTTGGGAAAATACCAGGAAATTATTGTCCTTTGGCACATTTGGGTTGTTGCATCTGGAACTTGAACTTAAACTGTGTTACACAAATGTTTCTTATTTTGTGTATCTGACAAGAGTCTGGTCTGTAGAAAGTTTGTTTTTGAGTTTTCAGCATTAGTGTTGCTGTTCTTCAGTGTGTAAGCTGCAGAAAGATAAAGCAACAGCCTGTAATTTGTTAGGGCGTAGTGTGAGCTGCGCAACAGAGGAAGATTTTGTATGAGGAAATGTGTGAACAAAAACAGCTTTCACACTCTTTATTAGCCGGCTCTTGTCGGCCCCTGTGTAAATCATTTTGATGTGTTTCTGCTATAGTGCATGTTTTGGGACTGTGGGTGGAAACCGGAGTACCCAGAGAAAACACATGCCTACACAGGAAGAACAAGGGAACTCCACACAAAGAGGCCCCGAGTTAAGATCGGAACCTACAGCAGTGAGGCGACGGCGTTAAGCCACCTGCACAAATTCAAAACTTACCGTCTCTGGAAATGTGGTTTGAAATGACACTCCATAAAAAAATGTTTGTTTAGTTTCCAGGCTTTGTAAGGTTTTAGAATTAAAGAGGTGTGGGTAAAAGTTGATTTTCCAGCAGCTTGTTACTTTAGGGAGAGAAGTTATGAGATATTTCCAAATCTTCAGCTGTTGCTGCTGCTAATCAACATGTTGGTCTATTTCATAAGTTACTGCCTTTTTTAAATAATGAGAAAAAAGATGTGTAGTGGATGTTCAGCTGGCTGGAAATTTATTGCTGGACTTCAGCTTGAGTCTTATTACATCACTATATTTAAATATCACCCACTAACCTGTTAAGCCCGATGGACCCTGTAGAAGAGAACAGGAGATGGTACTTCTAAAACCCTGTGGGCTTAAAGGGCTAAAGGCCAAATGTCAATACTGTTTTTATCCACCTGCATATGTCTGTGTGTGTGTATAAAATATTGTTACCAGTAGACGCAGTATCAACTTTCAGCACGAAACACAAACACTGTCTTTAAACCGAGCTAAAACGTATTTATTTATTTTTAAAAACCTATTATTTATTTCTTTCTGTGCGTTATTTGAGGTCTGAAAGCATTGCATCTTTGTCGGCATTTTGACCATTTCTCATTTTCTGCAAATAAATAAATAAACTTTTGCTTGGAATTTCGGATACATGTTGTCATAGAATAAAATAACAATGTTCGTTTTACTTAAACATATACCTATAAAGAGTAAAATCAAAGAAACTGATAATTTTAAAGTGGTCTCTTATTTTTTCCAGAGCTTTATATATACTGTGTGTGTGTGTGTGTGTGTGTGTGTGCGTGTGTGCGTGCGTGTGTGCGTGTGAGTGTGTCACGCACACACACACACACACACACACACACACGCACACACACACATACTGTATATACAGTATATACTTTATTTGTTCTTTTTTTTACATTGTTAAACACTAAGTTACCTCTGTTTTTGAAAAGAGCTAAATCAATAAAAATGAATTGGGTTACTTTATCTGCTGTGTTCGCAAAATGTCTTTATGAACTACATGACTTGATTATTGAATTATTATTAAATGTTTGAATTCTTTGAATGCACATCTACAAATGATTAACTTTTTACAGACAGCCCAATTAAAACTGTCTACTTTACTCAATCTGAATACAAACTCTTTTTACAGATACTGAGCTAAAGTCAGACATGGTAGTAGCTGAGAGTAAATCCCAACACACACTTTGAGTGCTACAAGTTGTACAATATTGCTTAAAAATTTACTGTTAACTGTTAACATATCTCATTAAGCACTGGAGAGATTTTCATGAAACTTGTTGAAAGTGTACTATAGAGAATTGCTGTTTTGGAGTAGCTGTTAGTAATTTGGTAGATTGAAACACTGTTCATGTCTGTTTACTCCCATTTATCAAAGTGTAATTTACCTAAATGCTTCAGCCACAGTATACTGCATGTTGCTAAAAAGCATCCACTCACTAGGCAACAAAGACCCTCTCTTTCAGGAGATGTTTGCTCATGAGCTGACCTTAGTACTGATGAAAGGTTTTAGTCTTTAGCAATTTGAACTTGTTCTATTAAAATGTAACATTCCAGTATCATTACTCACTTTTTTATTCTCCCAAGCTGACTTTTATTTATCAGCCCTTTTAGGCGGTCATCGCTGTGATGATGTGCAACAAAGAAACAGCAATGATTCCAGTTTGTTGCCATGGGCAGCAGTATTTCATACAACAGCCATAAACTGCCAGGTCTCATAAGTCATGAGTATTTGTTGACCCTGTCCAGGTTGTAGAATGCAGGGGAGGACAAACTAAATATAAGCCTGTATTGGATTTCAAAAAACACAGTATTGTCAGTAGCATATTGTCGTCATGCTCCCTAACATGTCCCAGGACATCATCAGTGATGGACGGCTGCCAGGCTCTTCTTTACCACCACTTTTCCTGGGGTCCCTGTAAGAGGTCACATTTCTTAAAGTGATCATCGGCCCGATCAGCTACAAGAGAAAAATGTCTGATTCAGTGCACAAAATGCAAATCAGGAACCGAAGATAACTAAAAGGGACTGCCAAGACAAACAGCGTTTGAAGCGTGGGATGATGTTTTTTAGTTTCCACAATCTTCTTTTTTATTTAGAAAAGTGTATTGTGTTGACTGACTCTTAGAAGTGGTGTAACATGACTTTATTAAAGCCATGTTTGGCCCATTCTTTTCTTATGAGGTAATTCTGTGTTTTCAGTTGTGTGGGCTGCGGATCCACTGATGTCACCCCACCACCCTCTTTATTTATTTATTTTTTACTTCTCACAAATTTGTTGATGATCTATGGAGTGTGACAAAAAATAGATGGTTTTGGCAGAAATTGTTGCTGCTTAAGTAGAAGTGGCTTCTTTTCCGAGGATGCTTTTTCACTTCAGTTACTAAATTCAAGTGCCTGCCACAAAGGTATTAAAGTATTAAAGCTGTCCGAAAGGTGAAAAATTTTTCCTATTTGCCAAATCAACAAGTGCAGCAGGTGTTTCAAAGTCAGTACCGTATTTATATCATAGTCATTGGTCTGAGATTTTATTATTATTTTTGTGCTTTGAAGCTTTTTATTACAATAACATTTCCATCCCAGCTCCTGAATGGGGTAGAACAGGGGCTTCTTTAGTCTTGTTGCAACTTGCTGGATCTGACTGCAGTGAAGATATTTGTGCATTAAAGTTCATTATAAAATGCAAAGATGTGGAGCCTCATGTATTGACAGTGGGTACACACAAAAACGTTGCATTTGCAATATTCCACGTCAGTAAACGTGAAAAAAATCTTTGCTTGAAAATGTGCAAAAATATTTGCAAACGTTTAACCTGCCATAAGAATGTGTTTACTGCTAAATAAACTTATTCTAGTCCACAGTTTACTATAGTACTGAAACTCACCTAAATACACAAGAATATGACACCATTTGATTTTATGAACTCAAGAGGCGTCAAAACACAAAGTGCTGTGGTTTAAAGCCAAGTGATGAAACTTGCCCGCATTTTTTCTCATACAATCACACTTTAAAAGGATCAAAACAACCTTAAACCAACTGTGAAGTTTCCTCTATTTTTATCATATGCGGATGTAATTGTGCATCAGTGAATGCATGTTTGTAAGACACACGGAGAGTTGAGGCACATAAAATGCCAAAATTGTCCTCTGGGGTGGGCCTATCGATCTAATTGTCAATAGTATTGATACCAAGATGCAAATCCGTATTGATAATATACTAGTCCTGTATTTCCTTGGTATTAGATCAATAGTAGTAGTATCGCCCACCCCTATTGTCCTCTTCTAGAGAGAATAAAACATGTGACGTGATGATTCCTAAGGTATATTTAATGACTTATGGCCATAAATAACTGTGTAAGGTCACACATGATTGTGAAACAATGGTGGTTTTGGTGCTGCTTGATGATATTGTCAATAGCAGAATTCGGAGAGCTTTTTTTAGGGTTCGCCCCAACCTGCTGGTACACAGTGATGACTGACTTATTATCTGATTTAAAGGGCCCAGGGCCATTCATTAGGAACTCTGTCTTGAACTGGCACCAGAAGTACAAAGAGAAACTAGAAGCTGTGCATTGCTGGTGCCAGTTCATGTCTTCACCACACTGGACCTTTTAGATGAAACTGGCTGACAGCTCAGGTGTTTCACGGTCCTCCGTGAGTCATGACATGTCAGCTGTACAAGACAACCTCATATGTATACAAATTTCTTTATATATATTTAGAGGAGGGTGGTCCAAGCAGCACATGGAGCTGCAATCCTATTTCTAATAAATTGGGATGTATAAAAGAAAGGGGCACAAAAACATGCATTCCCACAATTTCAAAAATCTGAATATTTTGTGCAAACACACCTTTTGAATTTAGTTTGTTCGCCAACTTTTAGTATGAAAGCTGAGCATTCTTTCATGCATGACCCAGGTCTGGCTGCTGTCTGCAGATTGGAGAGCCGCTGTGGTAACACATGAAACAAACAGCTTGAACTTTAAAAAGTCATTTTACAACAGTGTGATTACAGACTTGGTTGAGCCGGGCATCTGGTTGACAACAGACAACACAAAGACAGTTTAATTTCCCTGTTTCAAGCTTGGTGCAGGTCTTTTCCATGTTCTTCATGCTCACACTTTTAAAATACGATAGACGTTTGTTTGCCTTGTTACCCACCTAATAATTCTTGACCTGTGACCATTATTTAGTTTTGCACAAATTCCATTAACTCTTTTTAAAGAGAAAAACGTGTGATGGAAACCGAGTATAATTTCATTCTGCTGTGTGCTGTAGTGTGCAAAATGTGTTGCAGCTATTTTCAGTAGCATCATCACTTCATTAGCAGGAGTTGTGTCTGAAAACAAAATCTAAAGCAAGATTGACAATTATGTGTCCTGTCTGGGCTGTAAATCTCAGCAGAGTAATTAGTGCTTTGGGTCTGGTAAACAAAGGCTCTGCCGGTGCAGAGCAGAACATCCTGAGGGGGTGCTAAATTTCCCTGGTCTGCCAAATGTTTAGCTCTGAGATTTAAGTTGCACAATATTTAGTTTAATTTTAATAACTGCTGATTGATTAAATATATCTTTCTAATTTATAAATCATTTTTGTTGGCTGTAGAAGGTAAGTGGTTTGTAAAGATATTTTTAAAAACAATATTTGATAATTACATTGTAAGCAAAATATTGCTTCCAATTTGTCGTAATTTTTTGCTTCATCTTCAAATGCTGATTTGCTTTATTATTTATGACAGTTGCTCATTTCAGGATTTTCCTAAAACAAAACCCTGACCACACAGTTGGAACATCCCTAGTGCGCTGAAAGATTCTAGAAAGCATTATGAAGTTTCCATAATAATCTGAATTTGTTACATTTTGAGTTTTACCACTTAAGCCAGGTTTCAGACTGCGTGTTTGGATTTGTTTAGCCTAAAGTCAGAAAGCCCTAATGTAATTTTTAGTTTGTATAGCTGTTATTGAATCTTACACAGTACATTCAGCGTGATTCACACATTAACACAACCGGGGGCTTCAGGTTACTGTTGCCTTCCTGTGCTTCACTCTTCTCTGCTTATAGTTAGCATCCACTTGAGTCTGGAAATTTGGTTTCATTGGAACGAAATGTGTGTGCTCGTGTGTGTGCGTCTGTGAGGATTTGGAACAAGAAAATCTGACATCTGTAGTTTTTCTGTATTTCCTGGGCTGAGGAGAATGAAGTGAAATGTAAAACCGAACCCAAAACAGTAGCTTTGAGATTTGAGCTTTGAGAGAGATGCATGCGGTTGACATTCTACCTCTTTCCATTTGTAACTACCAAATGTTTGATTTGAAACTAGCCCCCCCTTCCCATCTGCTGTTGCAAGGAGTTATGGTAGGAAACAGGACTTGGCTGGCGGACTGGAAGCAGGATGGATGGAGCTCCTGTGGTTGAGCTCAGTGGGGATGAAGTCAGACTTTGAGCTTCCATTAAAACTTCACCAGACACATGCTCTCACACAACGGCTTCACTCCCAGCATGTTTAAAACAAGCAAAAGTGTTATTTAGACAACGATAAGCCAATGTCACCTTTTGAATTTCCTGTTTGCAGCGGATAGAAATAAATGAAGGAGCATTGTGGGGGATTTTTGAAAGGAAGATCGTCCCGGTTGTGATGTCACTGACGGTACATTCCACCAGACAGCCCTATAAGAAGTCTGACACTCGCCTATAAAACATAAACAGTCGTCCAAAACCCACTGGTATGCTTGGCAAGTTGTCTCATAATGTGTGCAGAAAAAAGTGTCGAGCTGGCTGAAAGAATGATGTAAAGGAAATCTGCCACACAGCACGCTCAGATTTTATTGCCACACTGAGAGGGGAGACGACTTTCGAAGGCTGCGCTTCGTTTAGAAAGGCTTTCATGTCGGGACGGGGGTTCTGTAATTCGGATCTCCATGAGCTCATGAGCTCAGGCACACTCTGACACTTCTGTGCCAAATCTCAGTCCTCTCAGTGTTTCTCTATTTAAAAGTATATAGAACACATTTAGAAATGATGAGTGACTTTTTTTTTATTGTTCTAACCACTCAAATTATTCACAAAGTAGCCTTTGCTCATAATTATTCCACTTTACACTTTTTCCCCTTCTGGGTATTTTTCTTTTTTTTTTTTTTCTTTTAAACTCCAATTATACTTCTCTGGTTCCATGGCAACAAGTAAATATTGACATCTCATCCTTTTCATCTGTGTAGCTACAGCGAATATTCAGCAAGCCATGGGGTAAAATCTTGGTTAGAAATGCCGCCTGCATTCATTGATTGTTACAGTTATTTGCTGTCGGAGCAGATGAAGCCAGAAACTTTATTTGTCATCTGGAAAAGAAACCTCAATGTCATAAAATTGTCTCCACACTTCTGTTGACAAAGTGTGTTCTAGCAGAATGAAGGCTTTTCAGACATGTTGGCTACATCTTTATGTTTAAAGATTGTTTCTTCACTCTGCACCCTTTCCGTTCACAACATGATTTACTTGTTATTGTATTTTACTATATATCTGCAGTATTCCTGATTTCATGCCACTACCCATAATTCATAGTGGAAGATGGTTTTATATTTCTGCTTGTGCTGTTGTTTACTACGGGGATACACCATTGCTGTTTATCAAAGTATTTTTCGCTGAAGTTTGTTGTAAATGAGCTGTATCCACAGTAATCCTGATTTTGCACCACTACCCATAATTCATAGTGGAAGCAGGTCCCATATTTCCACTTGACTGTTATTTACAATTACGAGGATACACCATCGCTGTTTATATAATAATTTTTAATCGAAATTTGGCATAGATGGCCACATATCGGAGGTGTTTATACTGTAAAGATGTTTTAAAAATTGGTGAGGACAATTCTTTAACAGTGGCTCACCCGTCAACTGCTCACAGACTGGGTAGATGACATGAAGCTATGTCCCGACATTAGCTACTACTGACATCAACTACCTGTTCTTTATCGAAGACACACACAAACGCAAAATCATAAATGTCAACAGTTTTGGAAGTAAAACTTTCCTAAGCTCCTAAATTTTGTGATTAGACTTTTTCTTCCCCCTTATTCTAAACATAAAATTAGCTGTGTGCTAGTTCGCTTGTAGCTTTTAGAGATGAACTGTCGAGTTTCATACAGCTGCAGTCATTTTAAATAAATGATAAACAAAGATAAATAAACTGCCTCTAATAACTCCGTTAGGATAAACCAGAGACTTTTATAGCCCCTGGGGGCTAATCTCGTCTTTTAATCCTGCCATGATGTAAACAAAATATTTTGGCATGTATTTGGGAAGAGTATTGTTTATTATTCCAAGCTTACTCAGAACTGAGAGTTAAATGAAGACATTTATATAGTTTTATCAGCATGCTGCTACTAACCATAGGCATAATATTTCTTTAAATTTACGACTTGGCTGTAAACAACATGCTAACAAACAACAAGGCTAACAGTAACTAGCGCTGATTCTAACGCCTATCAACGTAGGCTTTCATTTAGTAAAAGCAAAGAACTGCATGGTTAAATAGCAAAAGGGTACACACATTTACAATTTAACTCAACAGGCACAGATTCAGGGTTTTAGTTTATATTGCTGGAAGCTGGCTGACTCACAGTGGTTCAGAAGAGCCGCGTTAGGTAGCCCTTAGCCAAAGCCCTGATAGAGCTCTGGATCGGAGTGAACATCTGTGGAATTCTTGTCGATAAAATGAAAAAAGCAAACAAACTCTCTTTGAGTTTTTGAGATTTAAAGCTGCCAGCCATGTTAATTTACGATCCTCCTTCGTCGGCATAAAGTGGAGTTTGTAGGACGTTGGACATGAACAAGTCTTTACTAATTCTTGCTCCAGGCAAAATGTTTCCAAACCATTTCTCAGTTTTCTTTAATTGTTGTGGGCAGCCGACAAAAACACAAGTTGAACCCAAACTCGTGATTGAACTCCTCAAGCCGCCAGTTCAAGCAAAAACAAACTGGATTTGTTGTTAGCATAACTGTCTGAATGAAATAATTTCTTGCACACCGGAATTATGGAACAGTCGTGAGGGCTCTGAGCGGGACTAGTGACTGTCAAGGAAGCCTACATACGCTTTTCCAGAAACTTGTGGATATACTGTAAGAAAAAGTGGCAAGGAAAATTCTTTGTCGGCTCACTCACCTGTCAACTCATGAACTGAAGCTATGTACTGATGTTAGCTACTACTGTCATCAAGTACTTTGTCTTTCCCGAAGACACACACAAGTGCAAAATCATAAATGTCAACAGTTCTGGAAGTAAAATCTTCCTAAGCCCTCCAGAATTGTAATCATTTCTATGAAAGTATTGTAATGAGCCTTTTTTTCCCCTCCTATTCTAAACATAAAATTTGCTGGGTACTAGTTTGCTTTTAACCTTTAGAGTTGTACTGGATGGTTTCATACAGCTATATTCATTTTAAATAAATGATAAACAAAAATAAACTGCCTCTAGTAACTGATTTCATGAAGAACTACCTTCATGAGATCAGGGATTTATTATGCCAGAGAGAACTGATGCCATTTTAAATATAACAGCGGTTACGTCAAATATTGATTGCTTTTCTGTTCATTCTCTTCCATCTAGTAAATGAAAAAAAAACAGTATATACAGTGTATCACAAAAGTGAGTATACTCCCCTCACATTCCTGCAGATATTTAAGTACATCTTTTCACAGGACAACACTGACAAAATGACACTTTGACACAATGAAAAGTAGTCTATGTGCAGCTTATATAACAGTGTAAATTTATTCCTCCCTGAAAATAACTCAATAAACAGCCATCTAAACTACCAGCAACAAAAGTGAATACACCCCTATAGGTCCAAATTGAGCACTGCTTGTCATTTTCCCTCCAAAGTGTCATGTGACTTGTTAGTGTTACTAGGTCTCAGGTATGCATAGGGGCAGGTGTGTTCAATTTTGTAGTACAGCTCTCACTCTCTCATACTGATCACTGAATGTTCCAACATGGCACCTCATTGCAAAGACCTCTCTGAGGATCTTAAAAGACGAGTTGTTGCGCTACATGAAGATGGCCAAGGCTAAGAGGATTGCCAACACCCTGGAACTGAGCTGCAGGACAGTGGCCAAGATCATCCAGCATTTTAAAAGAGCAGGGTCCGCTCAGAACAGACCTTGCGTTGGTCGTCCAAAGAAGTCGAGTGCACGTGGTCAGCGTCACATCCAAATGCTGTCTTTGAAAGATAGGCGCAGGAGTGCTGTCACCATTGCTGCAGAGATTGAAGAGGTGGGGGGTCAGTCTGTCAGTGCTCAGACCATACGTCGCACACTACATCAAATTGGTCTGCATGGAGGTCACCTCAGAAGGAAGCCTCTTCTGAAGTCTGTACACAAGAAAGCAAACAGTTTACTAAAGACATGTCAACAAAGTACATGGATTATTGGAACCATGTCCTATGGTTTGATGAGACCAAGATTAATTTGTTTGGTTCAAATGGTCTCAAGCATGTGTGGCAACAATCAAGTGAGGAGTACAAAGATAAATGTTTGATGCCTACAGTCAAGCATGGTGGTCGGAATGCCATGGTCTGGGGCTGCATGAGTGCAGCAGGTGTTGAGAGTTACATTTCATTGAGGGACAGATGAACTGCAATATGTGCTGTGAAATACTGAAGCAGAGCATGATCCCCTTCCTCCAGAAACTTGGTCGCAGGGGAGTGTTCCAGCATGATAATGACCCTAAACACACCACTAAGACGACCACTGCTTTATTGAAGAGACTGAGGGTAAAGGTGATGGACTGGCCAAGCATGTCTCCAGACCTAAACCCAACAGAACATATTTGGGGCATCCTCAAGCGGAAGGTGGAGGAGCGCAAAGTCTTACATATCCGCCAGCTCTGTGATGTCATCATGGAGGAGTGGAAAAACATTCCAGTGGCAACCTGTGAAACTCTGGTAAACTCCATGCCCAGGAGAGTTAAGGCAGTTCTGGTAAATAATGGTGGCCACACAAAATATATTGACACTATTGAACTTTCACTAAGGGGTGTACTCACTTTTGTTGCTGGTGGTTCAGGCATTAATTGCTGTATATTGAGTTATTTTGAGGGAAGAATAAATTTACACTGTTATATAAGCTGCACACAAACAACATTTCATTGTGTCAAAATGTCATTTTGTCAGTGTTGTCCCATGAAAAGATTTATTTAAATATCTGCAGGAATGTGAGGGGTGTGCTCACTTTTGGGATACACTGTATTTGTTAAAACACTCTTATTATTTACAGGATTGTGAAACACACACCACAACATAACTTCGTAAATAAGCGGTTTTTGCTGCTTCAAGCTCCACTATTTGCCTCAGCGTGCAGCTGTTTGAGATTTGTCAGGTTAATTCCCGTCTGAAACCAGCTGCTTCCATAGTTCTACAGAGTGGACTGTAAAAAAAAATTAAAATAAAGATAATAATCAATCTACTCTAATTACTGTAAACATTTCAAATGGTTCAGCACAATTGTTCCTGTGTTTGATGAGTGCAGCTTTAACTTGTATACGTTATGAAACAACAGCCTGGATAAATGTTGGCGTTTTGTCTGAGGCAGTGTGGCGAGAAACAGGAACTGTTTGACCAGATTGACTTGAAGAATTGATTTGTTTGCAGATGTAATTTCTGTTCTGAGCTCCACTGCCTGAACCTTCTGACAGGCAGCAGAGTTGTGCTCATTAGTGAGTGGAGCGCAGCAAGCCTTCATTTCTCCTGACATCCTGACTGTGTAAAGCAGTAGGGAGGATGGCACTCTGCAGCCATCGCTCAGTTTTAAGTCTTCATTTTCTCTAATCGCTTGCGTTTTATAGAAAAAAGGAAACAGCTTTCAGTCTGTCTTACAGTAGTTTATATATTACAGGGAATTAGTGAAGCTTCTTAAACCTTAATGAACGAGTCGTCTGCAGGTCTGAGCGCGCTCCTGCTGGTTTTCTAATGACTCTGCCTTCATTTCTTTATAATAAGTGTTGGTTTTTTTTTAAGTTATTTGCTAGCTTTGCATCTTCTGTTTATGTGTATCTGTTAAAGTCCAAATGGAGTAATTCTTGCCTATGCAGCAAGAACTACTTCACACATTGTTTTAATTAAATTCAGATGTTTTACAGTGAGAAACGATGAAGCCGCATGGAAAACATAAGATTGATTTTGCAGAATAAACAAACAAAGAAGGATATGTGGGGGAAAAAAAACATCCTTGTAATTTTTGTTAGTTTTATTTGTTACAGTGAATTTTCCACATTACTTAAAGGCATGTGAAAGTTAGCTGAGGAAATGGGCTTTGATATATTTGAAACCCTGAAAGTACATTACATGTCAGCAGTAATTTCTAGCACAGAGAAATGACCAAAATCAAAACACACATATATATTTGTATTTCTATCTTTATTAGGACATTGCATCTTTCTTTAACTCTCTACCTAACCCTGATCTGACCCATGACCAAGCAGTAGAAAATAGATGGATGATAGCAAAACATTTGACTAATATGTGTAATCGCATTTTAGTCACTTGTATCCAGAATTTCGTTCTTTAGGTCATGATTTATACACCACGACCATATGTGAAGGTTGGAATGTAGAAGAGTCTAAACTAAAACCAAGTATACACACACACACACACACACACACACACGCACGGTCTAGTACAGCTATCTTTATGGGGACCTTGCATTGACTTCCAT
>JARVJO010000394.1:19374999-19420703 GCA_031762555.1 Cynodonichthys magdalenae | reverse complement strand
ACAAGTAGGTGTGTATGCCAAAAACACTGTCCCACATTGTAGGGAATACCAGCCCGCACACACACACACACACACACGTATCTCAACTCAGGGGTTGCGTCTTTTGAAGTCCGCATTTGTCAGCAGATGGCATCACTGCCCCTGTTTCAATTCATGGGCTCCTTCTCATGAGGTCGACGAATGCGGCTCGCAAAACCCTGAAAATGAAAGCTGCATCTGACTGTCTTTCCTGTCCGAGGACATCCCAGGAGTCCATGCACCGTCGGCAAACTAAACTAAAAAAAGGAAATTCATCACAGACCAAATAATTTGTTTTTAAGTGTATGTTTAGCAACTTAGCTGATGAAATATTTGCTGCAATACAAGTACTGATACTGGAGCTAAACCCAAATTATTAATGTTTTTTATTTATTTAGGTGTAGTGTTTTGAATTTAATTATTCCTCCAGTGAAAAAACTTGCGAATAGTCTGAAGGCGCATAATTTAAATTGTATCACTAAGGTAACGTCCAGGTAGGACTTGGTCATGCAAACATACGTCATCAGAAGATTAAACCATCTTGTTTCACAGTCGTTTTATGCAGCCTACCTGAACAGTGAGAGGCGTGGCTTCTGTGGGCCTTTGTTTAGGTAGGCTGCAGACCGGGACATAGACACACAAAAACATCAACTCTTTCCCAGTTCACACCTTCCTTTCTTGTCTCTCTTGCTTGTTTCATGAGAACAAAAATCTGCTGTGTGCTGTTCAACCTATTCAACAACCTCAAGTGTTGCTAGAAATAAATGGACAAGAGCACAGCTCTTTGAATTGTGGTAGTTTGTTTTTCTTATCTTAAGTTTGCTTTTACCAGAGGTTTCATGTATGAAGTACATGTGAGAACCTAAATAAAGGTTTATCACATGAAAGATGAAGAAACTGAACTCGGCTCCATCTACTGAGCAGCTGAGGTATTACTTAAGAAAATGACCTCACAGCACATTTTCTGTCTGCAAAGTATACTAAAGACTAATCAGCCTTTTTGGATTTGATTGTAGAAGCAAAGCTTTGTTTTTTGTAAAATCTCTCTGTTGCATCAGGTTTACTCCAAAATGATTAAGGTCATCAATCAGGGTTGAGAATGATTTTCTTTTCTGCACCTAACCATGTGGGATGATGTGCATTTCTTCCTCTTTTTGCATGAGTTCATCAGGAGTTCATCAACCTCCTCAGCTGATTGAACTCTGCTGCATCATCTACCAAATATTTATCTACAGCGTTGCAAACAGGCAACATCACAGCTGTAGGTGAAACCACTGCCTCGTTAATAAATTAGATTTATTTAACTGTCAACCAACAAAAAGCGTGGACAAAAAGGCAGCTGCATTTAAAGAGCTGCAAACTTGAACAAATGAGGAAAACTAGAACCTGTCTGAAATGTCCGACAACTGCACTTCGACCTTGATTCAACTTCTTGAATGCTTTATTTTAATTTTATTATATTTTTAATTTTTTTCTTCTCTTGCTTGTTCTGCCGAACAGTTGAAAATCTGGGATGACGATCAGTGAGGTAATTGTTTGTGTGAATTGGCAGATGAAGCAGATCTGTACTGGGAGCACAGCTTCATCCCTCATCAATCAGTTACATAAGTTTTTCTTCCTCTTCAGTATTTTACATCAGCTGAACGTAACACTAACATAACTGTGCAACTTTAGAGCCAGAAAAAACATCAATCACTAACCGTATGTTGTTCCATCACTACATTAAATTTTCCACGTTATCATTGAGATGCATTTAGGAATGACATTTCCACACTTCTCATATTGAAACTGCATTTGATGGAGCAACTGTTAGTTCACATTTATTTATGATTCTTCACATAAAAGTGCTTGGATACTGTATGTAACCTAATGCAGAGGGGACTAAATATAGTATCCAGATGGTGCCGGGAGCAGGAAGTTTCTGTCAATCCAAACAAGACAGAACTGATTCTTTTCATTCATAAGAGGTCAAGTAAAAGTTACCTTCAAATTTGCAGGGTGTAGAACTCTCCCTGTCAGAGTTGGTTAAATTTTTGGGTGACTATCTAGACAGGAAGCTTAAATGGAAAATATGTGTCAATGGAAAATATAAGAAGGCAGCAATGTGCCTGCACCAGTGCTGTAGAATTGCAGGTAGTCATTTGGGTGCTACCCCAAAGGTTATAAGCTGGATCTACAAGGCCATGGTCCACCTCATGCTATGCAGCTTTAGTATGGTCGGTTCTAGTTCAAGCTGTGGTGGCTAGAGTGATGCTCACCCATGTGCAAAGAGTGGCCTGCCTGAGCATCACAGGCCCTTGAAGTCCTACTGGACCTGGCTCCTCTAGATTTACAGCCAGGCCCACTTCAAAGGACCGAAGCCTGTTGTAGGTATCTCAACAACCGTCTGTAGGACCGCCCTACAGGCCTGGATTAGAAGTCAACACTCAGTCCATCAGCTGAAGGAAGCTGATGGACTGCAGACTGGCACGGGAACTGATAAATTGACCAAATCTTAGGTTTGGGAAACCTCTCATCACCCTGATAAAGAAAACTTTAAGCACATTGGTTGGAGTCCTAACTGGGCACAACCTGCTCAATCACCACAAAATGGTGATGGGACTCCGTGACAATGGTCTGTGTGATGCCTGTGGCTTTGAATTAGAGACCACTTTGCAGTAATTAGGCCACTGCCTTGCTCTGAGCAGTCAAAGGAAAATAATTCTTGGGGACCACTTTATGGATCATCCCCACTCACCATAACCATACTTTGCATGGTTGTTGCTGGATTACTTTAACATACTGAGGGAGTCCTGAAAATGAAAATGTAATCCACATGTAATCAGGTCGAAGTCAGACTAAAATACCTCTAGTAAACTTTTTGTGGCTTGTAGCAAAGAACTAAAGATATTGTTGAACCACAGGGTGGCTCATAATCATCTTTAGACACCTAAAGTATATTTTTGTTTTGTACATATCTAAATAAATTACCCAAATAAATAAGTGTAGTAAGAAATAGATTTTTATAAGTCCACTGGAGGTCTGTTTTAAAATCAGCTGTCACAGATATTACTCAAACACCAGATATTTTTCCCCTTAGGTGAGGGGCGATGAGTTGTAGATGTGCTCCCACTTTGGCTAATAAATACGTCAGAGTTGATCACCAGCTGTGAGATGAGTTTACAAAATGTTAGACTGTGGAAAGATGCACAGGAGGAATGAGAACGAGAAACAAAAACAAGTGTTTTGTCCATTTTATTTGTACAAAATTCATAAAGTATTGGAGCATATTTCCTTTATCTTGGATTAAACCTTTTCCCAACATTTTGGACATTTCATGGCTTCCTTCTCAGATTTGTTTAATTTACAGAACATTTTATCACTATAACTAGAGTGTTGAGTATCATTGAATGGAGAAAGACTTGTTTGTAGCCATCTTCATTTACAACAAGTTTGTTCCAACTTAACAGTTTTATGAAAAAATAAAAGGTTTTTAGTTTTATTTTAAACACCAGCACCAATGACACAAATACATTCAATATAGCACCTTTGACAACTGATTTGACAAAAAAGTTACAAAAGAATACAAAAAAAGACTTAGACTTGAAATATGCCTTGAAATATAAGTCATTGTTATCACGTGCACAAAACCAGTAGATCCATGTTAATTCAACCCCCACTTTAACACAGGCTTGTTTAAACAGTGGTGATTCCAAATGTCTTAAATAAATAATAGGAGGAACAAACAATTTTATAGCTGTGGAAAGATTTACAGTTCACTTTTAATTCCAACTGCAGAATTAAAAATTAGAGATTCAGCATTTGGATCAAATGCAAAAAAAAAGGCTAATTGTGGAACATTTGGGTCAAAAAGCCTGTATTTCTGTTAAGGTTCTTAATCTACACTAAAGGTTTTTAGGGCTTGATTTCCATTACATTTCTAACAAGCTGCATTTTCCAACATGAATTAAAAAGGCACACTTGGCATTCTTTTTCCAAAAAAGCAAATGGATAATTTAGCAGTTCAAATGTTTCTTACTGGATGCTCAGTTTTGTAATCAAATGAAGTAATCCCACTGATGGCAACATTAAAATAAGGTCATTTTATCTTTACAGTACTGTTTCCACTAAGACATTTACTCACAAATGAGGGAAAAGCCATAGTTTCTTTGTGTAGTCCGATTAGTCTTGTAGAGGACAGGCATCCAAAGGCCCCTGAAGGACTGAGTCTTGTGTAAAGCAGTCTGTCAGATCAGTAGGGGTATTCTGAGATGGAGATATAGATGATGAAGATGCTCTGGTATGTAATACGACCCTGTAGCGAGATGGTGGTGGCCTGCACTTTGAGCCGTACAAGTCCCGGTCTCTCCAGAACTCGCAGGGTAAAAATTATCCCCCTGCCAGCCTCATCTTTGACGCCAAACACCCGTCCTATCATACCCGTTACTGGTTCTTGCTCAAGTATTGTGAAGGACGTACGCTTTTGCAGGACTCCTGACTCGGAGAATGCAGATAGTCGTATCACGTTGTTGTTAGCTGGTATGCCAGATGGAAGAGTGAGCAGCTTGTACTGCAGGACCAGAGGAGAGCCGCCGGTGGGACAGTCCTGAGAGCAGTGCCTATAGCACGTCCTTTGGAGTGGAGCAGAAAAGAAAAAAATATCAACTTCACAAAAATACAAGCAGTGTATTTTCAGTTACTGCTTCACTAATTTCTTCAAACATTGTATAATTAGATTTAAGTCATGTATTTTACCCAGGACTTCTTCCACTTTGGTAGGTTGCCGGACACGGTGTGTCTAAACACTGGTATCCTCCTCTGGTATTAAAGCACATCTGGTTGTGTTCACACTGAATTCCTTGTTCGACACACTCATCAATATCTGTTGTTAAAGAAATTAGAAAATAACTTATCTGTAAGTTGTACAGAGGATTAAAGTTGTGTTATTCACAGACTGAGAGTCCTACCTTTGCAGCTTCTGCCGTTGGGTAGTAGCTGGTATCCTGAGGGGCACAGACACTTAAAACTGCCAATGGTGTTTCTGCATTCATGTTGACATGGCTTCCTGAGCAAACACTCGTCCACATCTGTACAGGAAAATAATGCAGTAATATTCTGTGAATACTGAGAACATATTCCATAACTGTAAATAAATCTGGGTTAAAAACTTACCGACACACGTGCCGTCTCTGTTGGTGTAGCCCACAGGACAGCTCTGTCTGGTGACCCGAGACGCTCCGCTGGAACGAGAGAGGATCGGCCTGCCGAGCGACGACACCAGCTGTGGGCGGAGTCTTGTCCTGACCCTAGTCCCATTAAAGAAGGTCTGCCCTCTCTCTAGTCCTGCGCAGGAGCGTCCGTCCCCAAGCAACACCGTCCCCGGGGGGCACAGGCACCTGAAGCTGCCGGGCACATTACGGCACTGGTGAGCGCAGGGGTTTGGTGTTTGCTGGCATTCGTCGACGTCTGAAAGGTAAAATGAAATTCAGGTTGTCCTTGCTAGCGGGATATTGAAGTGTTGATCACCGATCACCTACCCAAACATGGAAGTCCCACTCCCTGGGATCTGTACCCTCTGGGACAAACACAACCATATCCTCCCACTGTGTTCTGACAGATCTGAGAGTAGCGACACAAGTGGCTGCCATCCTGGCACTCGTCAACATCTAAAAAATATAATAACAATGCCTTAATTTTAACAATAATTTTATATTTAATGTAGTGCTTAAAATCATTATTTATTAACTAAAATGTTTTACTTAAAAAAATTCTAGAGATTAGATAATTTACAAAAATAAGACTAAACAAAGACCACAGTTGTTTTAATTTGTATTCTATGATTTTAGTGCTGCTAGAAAAATCTGGTGGGGGGGATTTCTTTCCTCTTCACAATTTTATTTTTGCATTAAAATGAAGTAACATTTTGTTTAGAATAGATCAATTTGTAAGACAGGCAGCAGCTTTGTCTTGTGCCCTCCCAACCCTGTAGAAGTCAGTGTGGTATAACATTTAAAATATTAGTGGTTAGTAGTGTCAGTCTTTTCACTGCTGCAGTTTTCACTGGTTGTAGTGTGTGAACAAATCAGCTCATTGACTAGCTAGGATAAACCAAACCCTCCCTTTTTCTTGGGTTTGTTGCAGTAGTACATGTAGAATGGAAAGTTTTAATGTATCCTGTATTGCAAAATTGAACAAAGACTAAATATTGAAAGTGGAGTATGACGGTCACTGACCCACACAGGCTCCGTTCTCTCCTGTGGTCATTCCAGCTGGGCAACTGTCAAAACACTGGTATCCTCCGTCTGTGTTGCGGCACTGCTGGTGAGCTGGACATACGTTCCTCATGCACTCGTTGATGTCTGTGAAAGTGAAAACATTACAGCTGGGTTGTTAAAATAATAATAATAATTCTGAAGAGACGGTGCTGACTATCACTTACTCATAAATTCTGCCCAACATGTTTGCTCGCCTCGTTTAATTTTTTTACCACAGTACTGTATAAATCTACCGTAGCAAGTACAATTTCCTGTGACTACTTTTAAACACAGTGCAATCTTAGAAAAGTAAAAGAGCGAGCTGACTGACCGATGCAGCGATGTCCTGACAGCTGGTATCCAGGGTGGCAGATACAGCGGAAGGAACCCAGAGTGTTGAGACACTGATGCTGGCACGGGGAGATGGTAGACTCCTGGCACTCATCCACATCTGCAAGACAAATTTGGCACACAGGATGTCAGTATTTTCTGTGCAAAACACTTGCCAGAATGGTTTGGTTAAACAAGAGAAGATGCATTTTTAACAGATTACCTTCACAACTGGTTCCTGTGATGCTGGGCTTAAACCCTGAGCCACACCTGGCCTGGCAGCGGTATGTACCCACTGTGTTTATACACTGCTGGTTGAAATGGCACATGTGGGAGCCTTGGGAGCATTCATCTATATCTGAACAGTACATGTGAAGTAATGCAGGAGTATGAGATTAAAGACAAAATTTGAAATATTAGTTTATATATGATTAATAGTGGGTGTTAGGGGTGTCCTGATACAAGTTTTTCCCAGTACGACCAGTTTTTCCAGTACAACTACTTCAGTTGGAGTCCTTACCAACACTGAGTACTTATGCTCCTTAAATGACCCACTGTTAAATGACCTTAAAAACACATTTATTCAACACAAGGTATCTCCTTCCTTTTAGACCTACAGCCGGTCTGACTGTATCACATCAAATATACAGCATGATGGTCTGTGTAATTTTTGGTCATTCAGATTATTTATTTTTTTATATTGAAAAACAAAAAACAGTTATTCCTTTTTCATTTTAGAAATAGATATTTAACCTCCTAAGACCTGGCGCCACATATGTGGACAAAAATACACTGCAATGCAAGAGTTCGAGTCTTAGGAGGTTAATGGTTATTTTATTTTTATTTTTACTTCAAAAACGGAAAAACTATCCATAGTTTTATTTTTGTCAAACTGAAACCAGTCATCAAGACAAATTAATGCTGTCCTGTGGATCCTGCTGTGGATTCAAGTTCCCTCACCATGGACCTCTTGAAGAAAGGCTTAATGTGCTTAAAACTCCAGAAGCTCCAGGAAACCGTTTGAATCATTAGTGATATACAAACAATCAGCTGATACCAGTTAAAGACATGTAAAACTAGTCATCTAGTGTTTTTTTTTAATCGTGATTGCCTGGTTAGCTAGTTAGAAAGTAAAAGGGTTTGTTAATCCTATTATCAGACCATTTAAAGTAGAGCGTGATCATTTTTTTTAATTAGCTAGACTAGCTACGGTCGTAAAAATACAATATAAAATGAAAATAGAATAATCTGTTTTTTGTTTTTCAATATTTTTAAAATGAAAAAAGAATAACCTTTTTTCTGTTGTTTTTGAGTATCTGTTAACTTTTTAAAACAAAAATTGAATGACCAAAAGGTACACAGACACATGATATATACTGCTGCAAAATTTTAAACTGAATAAGAATTTCTTTAAACTAGTATATGTTTCTTAAACATGTAACTGACTAAATTTTCACTTGAAATTTAAACTTTAACACATTTAATGGAGTATCAATACCAGTATCACAGTACTGATAATGGTATTCATATTGGTTCAAAGTATCAGGGCATTTTGTATGAGTAAAAGTACTTGTAAAAATAAGATAAGAAGATAAGACATCAGTGCATGTTCCCATACAATGACAAGATTTGTGCTCTGCATTTGACCCATCACACGTGAGAAACACCCAAGTGGAGTGGTGAAGGTAGCAGTTGGGGGTTGGGTATCTTGCTCAAGGGTAACATGACATGTGGGCATGGCAGGGCGTGGAACCTGGGAGTTTTCTGGTCCCAAGCCGACTGCTCTACCACTACACCACAGCCGCCCCCAATACTGGTATTGGGCCCCTAATTAACAGCCACCGAAACCTTCAGTAAGTTATTTTGTTGGCTCACCGTGGCATGTGTTGGTCTCTGTAGAAACGGAGAAGCCAGAGGGGCAGGCGCAGGTAAAGCCCCCCATGATGTTGTTACATGAATGAGAGCAGGGGGACTGCAGAGCACACTCATCTTCATCTAATAGAAACACATTTTATTATGGTAACAAAACAGTGGCACAGAGACAAGTATTAAATAAAACTAATAAGGCATTAATGAGGAAAACAACATACCAGCACAGTAGGAGGTTGTGTCAAGAACAAAACCTTTTGGACACGTGTCTTCAAAACCATCTGCAGTAAGATTTCATCCACTGTTAGCTTTGGCAACATTTAGAAATTAATTTAATAATATTTGTAATGTATTGGTGTTAAAAGTTCCGACCTGGTATGAGAAGAGCTGTGGTGATATGGAAGTCCAAAGTTAGAGTAAATATGTTGTAGACACTATTCATCCTGGAGACTTTGAGCAGCTGGAGAACAGGTCCCTGACGCTCCTCCTGACCCTCGTAAATAATGGTGTGGTTACAGCGCAGCACCATGGGCCTTCCTTCTCTCTGGTGGGTCTGCGATGACCAGGAGTACAGCTGCCCTTGGCCGGTCTGCACGTATGACTCATCAAAATCCTGTGGGATTGAGGCACAAAAATCAGGTCAGATGGATTTGAAAAGCATCTGAAGCATGACGGGATCAAATTCTCCAGAGTGATGTGTCCAGAAGTCAAGATACTGAATAATCGGAAGTCCTTAAACACACACTGTGGTCACTTCAGCAAACGCACCTGGAGGCTGAGATGAGATGACGATAAGGATGGTGGTACAAATCCGTTTATTACAATGTCAATTAGCAGAACTCCCTCAGAATCCAGTCCTCTGGCAACGTGGGTCAAGCGAAGGGTTTCGCCTGTGAGAAGCAAGAATAAAACAAAAAAAAACACTGTTTCATATGCAAAAGCGTACACAGTTTGGGTAGTGAGTGCTGCCACCTGCTGGTTATTTTGTAAAACATAAAAATTATTCACTCCTGTTTTAAACACAAACTACGGTTTATACAACACTTATAATTATGAAGAGACAAGTGATATTTAAGGGGAAAATTGTGACAAATGAATAATTCACTAAGCATTCTAATGTTACTTAAATAGGTATATTAAATAAATCTGAGGTTTGAAATATTAAATGGTAAATACATAGAGCTCATGTTTATTAATGTGAAAAATTGATGTGCCTTAAATCTTACCAGTCTCAAAGTCCAGCTGAGACTCCTGCCTGAACTGGCCCTGCGTGAAGGAGAAGCCATTTCTGGTGGCTTCGCTCTGAAGCACAGTGGTCCAATAAATGGGAGTGAACACAGACACCAAAACCCGTAACAGGGGACCTGCAAGAGGAAATCATCAGCTGTTGGACTCTTACAGAACCACAGAAAGAAACTAGTGGAATTATACCAGAATCACAGACGTGTGTATTATACAGATTTACTATTTAGTTGTCTGTTAAAGTCTAGATCAGGGCTATTCAACTATATTTATCCAGGGACCACAGTAACTGCAGGCCAACAGCCCAGCGGCCGAACATCCAGCAATTAAAGTCATTATGTAAATAAACCAAGTATTACAAAAATCAGTTACCTTTGAAATAATTTATTTTGCTACATTTAACCATGAATAAAACATACAGAACCCTATAATAAAAGTAGTGATAATAAAACGTAAAAAACAAAAATAACACATTATGCCTCTTATTTACACAAATATTTTGACATCTCTGACTTGCCAAATTTTTAAATCAATTTTTTTTCACTTTCATAATGTTGTCTTTAACTGCTTGTAGTATTAACTGTATTGAATGTTCATAGAAATGTTTTTTTACCAGCTGTTTCTGTAGATGCCAAACATGTCTATGTCCAACTAAAAGAACTTAAGAGTAATTAAAGTAGAAAACGGGGGTTTGGGCTTGAGAGATGAATGTACCAATGGGTGGGCCGTGCTTTGGGCACTCGCCAGTTGAATAGCCCTGGTCTAGATCTTATGGATAACCGAAATCGACTGAAAAATTACTAACAAACTTTTATTTCAAAAATGAGTTTATATTTACGATAGAATTATGCTTCTGGTACAATTAAACCTGTATGGATTCCAGCATACCTCGTAGAAAATCTATCTTTGAAAATATCAGCTTTTCAGTGTTTTCATGTACTCAGACTCACCCACAGAGGGAGGCATGTTGTCCAGGTGTGCATATAAAGTGCTGCTGCCCTCCTCTGCATTGTCTGTAATGTTGGCCTCCAGGTAGGAAACACCAAACTCTCTCTCATTCACCATCCCTATCAGGCTGCCTCTGGTCTTACGTGGAACCTCACCTGTCACACACAGAAAAAAAAATAACCATTAAAAATTTCAAATGATTTTCAAATTACTATTTCAATGGGTAGAAAAAAAACCCAGGAAATATGTCCTACCTGGACACAAACCAGCCTGACATTTTCTGGAGTCAATACTTGGGCCGCTGCAGGAGCGTCCACCATTTGCTGGTTTTGGATTGTTGCAGGATCTGATTCGTTCTTGAAAACCTTGTCCACACGTGCTGCTACATGGACCCCACTCCTCCCAGTTAGAGTAACCTCCATTAACTAAGACAAGGACAAAGGGGTTGGTTGGTTGAGACAAAGAACTGAGAACTGTCTTCAAATGAAAACAAAACACAACAATTGATAATAATCTATAAGGCATATGTTATTGTTCATCATTTAATTTAAGTGTCATTGTACCAGCAGAACTCACTCTGAACCTTGAGATTAATGGTCCTCTCAGCTGTCCCAGCCTCACTTTTAGCCACACACTGATACTCTCCTTCATCTGCAGCCTGTAGATCAGAACATAGCTGTAATGCTATGATAAACCTTCAGGGCAAACCCCCCTTTAAATCACCTTTTTTCTTAAAGAAAGAAAACATCAAAGAGAAAAGTTGACATTTTCCATGCGGCTGCTTATTTGGTTCTATTGAAACTGTCATGATAGACGTGATTCAGCCAGAAAGGGTAAATTTAACATTAGAGGGCTCAGTGGGAAGGACAGTCATCCATCTGTGAGAAAGCCTCAGCTGCAGGCTGTGTAATTACAGCAGCAGATACAGAGCCTAACGAGGTTACAGGCGAAGGAGGGAGAGGCTGAGAACACGCAGCTCTGCTTTGTCCTTCTCTCTGTTGCTAATGCTGTTGGCCTCTGTGGCTGAACTGAATCTGATTTGGGTGGAGGCATGACAGTGCAGGACAGTCACACATTATTTCTCTATTTAAGGTGACTGCAGATCAAGCTGGGAAAGTATAAAATAACTAGCTTCCTTGTTCTCCACAACATGAAAGATTTGCTGCAGTTTAAGGAGTGTGATGAAGGAAACATATTTACAGAGATGCTGTAAATGACCAAGGATCCATTGTGGAGGGTTTGCATGCGAAGAAGGCGGTGTAAGGGTTTCCCGTCTCTGAGCCAGTGCAGAACGGGGCTGGGGTCCCCGTGGACAGGACAGTCGAGCATTGCAGAGCCACCCTGGATGACCGTCTGAGACGTGTGGGCTTCACCCTTCAACACTGGAGGCTCTGGAAGTCCACAAGATATATATTTATAGATTTATAGTAGGTATGAATAAACGAGATGTGGCATCTCTTGTTATGAGTAAATGAAAGGAAATCCTACAGAAAAAAAGCTCACCTCTGATCCGAACAAAGGAGAGCGCTCGAATGGAGCCCACACTGTTTTCTGCTAAGCACACGTAGGTCCCGGCATCACTTACAGTCACATTCTCAATTATGACTAAGCTCCTGCCTGCTTCATCTACAGCTGCTCCTGTAACAGTTTCATTCAATGCTGTCAGCTGGATCAATGTTCAATAAGCAGTTTTATTTAGAAATACTGCAAAATTTAAAATGACAAAACACCAAGATGCACGAGAAAATGTGCTGTACAGGCTCTGAGCTGGAAATACCGGAACACAATACCTTTAAAGGGTCTGTTATTGACAGTCCAGGAGATGGTGGGAGGAGGAGTTCCCTGAGCATGGCAGGACAAGGCCAGGCTCTGCCCTTTGTTAAGGGTTACATCACCTGGCAGCTCTTTGAAGGCAGGCCTTGTGTTGATTGACAGGCGGACGTCTCGCCTCACAGAACCTGCAGGGTTTGTGGCTACACATGTGAAAACACCGGCATCTCCTGTCTTTGTGAAGAAACAAAAAACTGTCCAAATTGATTCCCCAGCAAAGAACTTACATCAGATGTGGTTCTGATAAATAATATAGAGAATATTTCGACTGACCTCAGCTCTCTCTATAATCAACTCTCCAGATCGCAGAACTGCGAATTTGCCAGGGAAGTTAGGCACGAAGATGCCGTCTTTCTCCCATGCCACTCTGGGTTCCGGTGAACCCTGAGCTGCGCAGGGCAGAAGTGCCTGAAAACCCTGGATGACTGACAGCTCCGTCTGTGCAGGAGGGATCATGGGTGGGACTGAAAGGCAAGCAAAAAAATGTAACTATGTTATTGTGCCAACACAATGTGAGATGGAGTTAAAGCTTTCTACCACCTTGAACAAGCAGTCTCATATCATGGCTGGTTCTTCCCGCCACGTTTTTGGCTGTACATGTGTAAAGTCCTGTGTCGCTGCGCTGAGTAGAAGTAATTGTCAGAGTTCCGTTGGCAAAGAGACGTATACGAGCCCCATCAATCAATGGCCGTCTATCTTTATGCCAAGTAAGTTCAGGTTGTGGCTGCCCATCAGCCACACACTCCAGACTGACTGGCTGACCTAAGACAGCAGTGTACTCAACACGAGGCACACTCAACACAGGAGGAACTGGGAAAAGATAAACACAGTCGATGAGAAAATATCAATCAGGGAACTGTTTACTGAAATAATGGAATACTGGAATATTTATTTGCACTGGGGTAGTACAGTAAGGCTACAAGAAATACCAATTCACTACTTTGTATCCATCTGTGGAAACTAAAATCAACTTTACCTTGAAGGACTAGTTTGGTTTTTGCTACAGTTACACCAGCCTCGTTCTTCGCCAGGCACTGGTAGGTTCCTGCATCGCCAAGTGTTACACGAGAGAACTTCAGAGCTCCATTTGAGAGCACAGCCAGCCTGTGACCTGCAGCTGTTACATGATCAGAAGTGTAAAAATCAGTCAGTGAGAACTAATGGGTGCTTATTTCATGAAATCTGCCTCAGTGTGACACATTTTTATGACAGTGACAGACACTGCTGTCAAACAGTACTTCAGATTTTTTATTTTTTTTTTAGCAAAATGAGTGTAGTGCATGTTACCTGCTGCTATGGGAATTCCCTCTCTCTGCCAGGTGATTGATGGTCTTGGGAAGCCTTGGACCTCACAGGGAAGCACAGTTCCATGATGCAACACTACTTGTACTTCCTCTGCCATTGGTCTGATCTCTGGTGGCTCTTTAGTGGCAAAACAAACACATGATTTGGGGTTGCACAATTACAGTGTATCATGTTTGCACCATGACAGACTGTTACCTATAGAACCTACCTTGTACTGTGAGAGAGATGTGTTTGTGAGCCACTCCGGCTGGGTTACGAGCTGAGCATGTGTATCTGCCAGCATGACTCGGCAAAGCAGCTGTGATCTCCAGCACCCCTGTTTCAAAATGTCCAAAACGGCTGAACAACGCTTACAGTGTGAGGAGATATCAATCCTGAACCCATCATTAGATTAACCGTCTTACCAGTAGGAAGAACACGATAACTCCCTCCTCTAGTGCTCAGCTTAGCTCCACTTTTGGTCCAAGTGATGGTGGGCTGAGGGCGTCCGTGTACGTGACAAGGCAGCACGGCAGAGGACATTTTCACAGCTTTAACTGCTGTGACATCATCCTCAATAGAAGGCGGCACTACAGAAGAATAAACCAATATTAGAGTTCAGACATCTGAATTGCAGTTTGCATCCTGGTTATGGTACATAACTCCAAATCATTACCTTGCAGGATAACTTCAATTACCCTGCGCTCCTCTCCAGCATCATTGACTGCCGTACATTCAAAATAACCTTCATCCTCGGTGGATGGAGACAAAACAACAAGAGACCCAGAAGATAATAATCTGGATGAGTGACCAAGGAGAATGAGCTTTAGTATTTATAGCTGTGTGAGTTGTACTGTAGATTTATTCTGTATTTAAAGAGAGTACAGCTGCCTTTTTTTTTACCTGTATGAACTAGTAGGCTGGCTAATATCAACTGGGGTTCCATTCCTCTTCCAGGATACTTTAGGTGTGGGTACACCTGTTGTCTCACAACTCAGCACAGCTCTAAGTCCAGTGGTTGCTGTCACATTGAACGGACCTGGACCGATTGAAGGGGCCACTAATTTAAAAAAATAGAGCGTGTTAGAATAACCTATGGGCTCAGCACAGTTTAAGTAGTTTACATTTGAGCTTGAAGCTTGAAAATACAAGAAAACAAGTCCTTGTTCAATGTTACATTAAAAAAAACAGCGGCAGATTCTTAAAAAAACATTATGGTGTTTTTACCAAATACATGAAGATCCAATCCTCTGTGATCGGAGCCAGCCTGGTTGGACACGGTGCAGTAGTAACGACCCGCATCATTCAGCTGAGTCTTATGAATCTGCAAGGAGCCTTCTGACAACATTGTGTACCTGAAGTTAAAGGGAAAACAATTATTATGCTTTATCTTGTTTATCATTATCTTGTTATCGGCAAACATAAAGCATGGTATGAAAGATGTCTTATAATTATCTTAGAACATACTTAATATTATTTCTAGGCAGAGGGAAGCCGTCTTTCCTCCACATGACTGTGGGTGAGGAGTCGCCTTCAACTTCACAGGGTAAAACTGCATCCTGACCAACATGAACAGTTACTGTGGAGGTACTCTCCTTTATTACTGGTGGCACTGGAAATACAAGAACTTGTTTTATAACCTGGGTTTTGCATTAAAAACTGTTTTCACAATCTTTTGTTCTGTAATCCAAAAGTATCGTACATCATGCTGTCTCACAACTTGAATTATTTGCAGAAATTTAACTATACACAGGTTATTTTTCTAAGGTTTTTTGTTTGGCAAAGTAATCCCAGTTTTTCATTTCATGGACCAAAGCAGGTTATCAAAAAATTATTTGGGAGTTATTTTTAACTCATTTTAAACTTTATATTTGATACTTTCAGCAATGAAAGTCAGTTATAACATTTTATTTAGGCTTAAATACTACATATTGAATTGATTTCAAATAAAAACAACACAGTGTTTAAAAAAAAATGTTACAAAAGACAAAGTAAGTTTCCTCCCTCCTGCCTTACAACAACAAAATAAAACCCACCCAATATTTTTTAGATGACAGTGGCTTTCTTTTAACTTTTATTTCTTCACTCTGTATAATTATCCACTCTTTATAGATTTCCCTTTTTAAATACAAACCAGATGCACATTTGTACCAGAAAAAAAAAACATCACGGAACTTCTCAAATGCACAATTTGAGAACATTTATGTAAGACAAAGGCCAAGAACAATTCACACTTCAGTTATTTTAGAATTGCTTTAAACATCTAGTGTTGAATTTCTACTTACAGAGAATCTCCACTGTGAAGAAGAGATTTGTGCTTCCAGCCATGTTAGTAACCACGCAGCTGTACTGGCCACTGTCCTCAGGTTTGACTTCCTGGATCTCCAGGTACTGACCTCCCGCCAGTCGCTGGATACGGCCACCCAGCTAATTTAACAGGAGAGGAGGAAAACACAATATGTGGGTCAAAGGAGCTCAATATTTATAGAAAATTCCATGCAGTCCTTTTTTTTTTGTACCTGCAGTTTGGCCTTATCCTTGTACCACTCTATATCAGGAGGGGGGTCACTATCAGCCAAGCACTCTAATGTCAGGTGTCCATTAACCGGCACAGTCACTGTTTTCACATCACCAGAGCCGAGCAGCGTTGGTGGCACTGAAATACAAACACGGATTATTAAGCTCACTGAAACAAATCAGTTAAAGCATCCATTATAAGTCATGACAAAAAAATTCAAAATTTAACTGTTTTTTATTCTGAACTCTGCAAAAAAATATTTAATCAAACATAAAAAGTTTAAAGACAGATTATGACATATTTAAAGATCAAGTGTTCACATTAAATAAACGCAAGCTTAGCTTTCCAATCAGTGCAGAAACAGATAAGATGTGCTTAAAAAAATGAGTCTGCTGGTTAGTAATGAAGCAAAGAAGCTGGATAATTGTGTTTTTGGCAGCTTTACGAAAAGCATTCATCTTTTCAGTTTATAGTTCTGAACATTACGTGTAATCACATTTATAAAAGCATCATTTATTGTTGCAGAAGAATTAAACTGAATTAATGGACACTGCTTAGAGTATAATAAATCCAGGCTGTGTAATTAATCATAAGTGAATATTCTCTGTGTCTGTTGCATTCTGCAGCAACACACATAAATGTTGTAAATGTCTGTTTTTAAAGATATTCTTTCAAATGTGGACACATCTGTATTCACTGAGTCCCAGGTGCAAGGAAATAAGGAGCTTAAGGAAAAGGGAGGACGTGATATTTATTTTCAGAGCTGATGACTCAAAACAAAAACAGCTGTGTCACCTTGGACTCGAACCCAGTGGCTTTTTCCATCCTCTCCAGCAAGGCTGCTGGCCAAGCAGGTGTACAGACCTGCATCGTCCACCTTCAAACAGAAGAATGAATTAGTTCCGTCAAAACATTTGTCACTCATTTAAATGTTCTAACGTTACAGTGTTTATTTAGTTATTTTTCTCTAATAAAAGGCATTCAAATTTTAACAATTTATTTTAAAGAACTGCTTTTCAGATGAAGAACTTTTATTTTTTTAAGGACAAACTCATTTCACCGTTCTAAAATTTAATCAAGTTTTATTTTATGATTATTTTCACTGTACTGAATTGTTTATGTGCCCACTCAGTTAAGCTGTAATGTACCTGAACTTTACTGATCCGAACAAATTGTCCGTCCTGCTGAATTATAGCAGTTCCCTCCAGTGGCTGACCATCCTTGAGCCAGCTGAGGGTGGGAGGAGGGACCCCCACAGCGGAGCACTCCAGCTCAAGTGGGCTGTTTATTGCTATGGTCAGCTCTTCTGCAGAGCCGGGGCGAGATATCTTCGGAGCGACTACATCAGGCAGCAGAATGTTTCCGATCAGCATTTAATGAGTTTACAACATGACGTTTGGATGGAGAGAAGTTCAAATAAACAGTTTTACCAAATACGGTGAGGTTAAAACTCTTAGTGCTGCTTCCAGCCTGGTTACTGGCCACGCAGCTGTAGAGGCCTTCGTCCGAAGGAGCCACGTCTGGCAGCTGCAGCCGCGTCTCCTCGCCATCCAGCAACAAGTTGCGATGAAGAGAAAGCGGATGGCCGTCCTTCATCCAGGTCAGTGTGGGAGGAGGAACGCCGCGCGCCTCACAGGTTAACGTCACCAAAGATCCCTGGACGACTGTAACTGGTTCCACTGGTTCCACATTATCCACACCAGGGGGCACTGCGGGCCAAAAACACACCCTGAGTGAAATCTTTACTGTCTTTGAAGAGGAAATGTTGTTTTGGTTTGATTTTACCTTGAACCTGCACATCATAGTTGAGCTCAGCAAAACCAGCCTGACTCCGTGCTACACATGTGTACACTCCAGAATCAGAGAGTTGCACTGGAGCAATCCTGTTTTTTAAAGATTAGAAATATATTCTCTACTGAATGCAATTTGTTTAAAAGATTGCTGCAGTGATTTAAACTGACCTGAGTAAAGAGTCACCAGAGAGGAGGCGTGTGCGAGAGGAGAGGAGCAGAGGATGGCCATTCTTCAGCCAGCTGATCTGAGGGGGAGGGTTTCCTGCTGTGTGACACTCCAGAGTCACCATGCTGTCCTGTGTGGCCTGCACCTCTCTGGGAATGGTGGTCTCACCAGAGATAGACGGTGGAACTGTGACAAAGCAAGGCAAGTTAAAATACATCCCTCTTAAACTTAAACCAAGATAAAAGGTTGAACACCAACCTAAAACAACAAGGGTGTAGATTTTGCTTTCCTGTCCTGCTGGGTTGACAGCCAAGCAGGTGTATGTCCCAGAATCCTGAGGACTGAGCCTCATTAGAGTCAGTGTGCTTCCGTCTGAGGTCACACTGAAGGGATTTAAGCACACTTAATGTTTTAAACATTATTTTCTGTCTAAACTCCCACCCTCACCCCCCACCTGTGAAGCTGAGAATTGTCTTCTCATCATCCCACGATTTTCACACAAACACAGATTTGTTTTCTCTGGCTGATGAAGCTGTATCCGAACACAAACAGCTGTAAAACAGCTGCTCTTGGTAGTCCACATAGTGAGATTATGCAAGAAACTATAAATCATTTTATCGGTATGCTCATTACCCTCCATGATGATTAGTGGTGTAATTTTACAAACCTTCAGAGAATGCTGTTAATTGATCCTTATACAGCGTGTATAATAAACCAAGCTTCTTCTGAGAGCAAATAGAAAATGATTATTGCTCTAATTACTTCAAACACTTGAGCCAGACTTACGAGATGTGATGCATGTCCGATCCGTCTAAAGACACTCCATCTTTTAGCCAGCTGAGGCGGGGCGCAGGGATTCCGTTTGCTCTGCACTCCAGGGTCAGCTCCTCTCCCATGGGTCCACTTACATCCGATGTTTGTTCAGAGTTCAGGATGGTGGGCGGTACTGGGAGCCACAAAGATTCATTCTTCTATAGGATTTGTGTAGACAAAGTTTACCGGATGAGAAGAAAAGTCTTTACCTTGCACCATGAGTGTGTAGTCTTTCTGTGTTTGTCCCTCGCTGTTCTTGGCCACACATGTATATGTCCCAGCATGGGACAAACCGAGAGGCCCCAGCTCCAGCCTGTTCCCTCTGACAGACCACTGCCACTGCAAGCTGCTCTCTGAGGAAGGACATCTGCATCCTTTAGCTATCACCCATGACACAACCCAACTTTTACAATTTAGTCCAACGCTGCCTTCCACTTACCTATAGGAGTTCCATCTTTGAGCCAGGTAATGCTGGGGACAGGTACTCCTGTGGCCTCGCACACCAGAGCCACATGGGCTCCCAGAGTGTAATTTAGAATCTCCCTCATAGGCCCATCAAGCTTTGGTAGAACTGTGATAATATATGTCTGCTATAAGCCCAAATGACTATTCATAGATGGTTATTTAAAATGTTAACATACACTGCAGGGGTAGTCTTACCATGAATCATCAGCCTGAATGTCCTGTCCACCTGCCCAGCCACATTGGACACTTTGCAAGTGTACGTGCCACCATCTGTTGTCTATTAACCAGAGAGAAAAGGCTGTGGTAATGTAGCCAAACAGTGGTGTCATTCAGATAAATAATTATGACACTCAATGCCATGAATTTAAATGTGTACACATCTGACAATAAACACTGACAATCTGTTTAAAAAGATGTTGCTGAAAGCCAATAGTTAGATAAACAATATATTTTGTTGTGTTTGCTGTGGGACACAAGGACGAAGTAATGAATTTATCCCGACCTGAACGCCTATGATCTCCAGCTGGTGGCGATCTATCTTCAGCCCGTTCCCTGAAGCCAGTTGCAGTCCATTCTTGTACCATGTGACATCTGGCTCAGGAACACCTTGGGCTTCACATCTTAAGATGACTGATTTACCAACATGAGGGGTCACTGTGTCTGTGTCAACGTCATGCCGGGGCTTCAGGGAGGGCGGGACTGTTGAACAAACACACACACACAAAAAGTTTGATTCCTTCAGAATCTGTGTGAGTCACTCCTGAACTGTCCGCAATCCCAGCTGGGTTAAGATAAACATCTATTACATGAACAAAGTTTTTCAGATTTGATCATGTGTATATGAAACTGAGTTGTGCAGATGGGTCACCATGGATTTGCTTACCATAAACACTAAGAAGTATGCTCTTCTGGTCCTGTCCTGCTGAGTTACTGGCTGTGCACACATATTGCCCTGCGTCTTCCAGTCCTGCCCGAGGCAGCTGTAACATCTGGCCACCTTTAATACAAGGTATATATATGTGAAATGCAATATCGGTGTCAGAATTAGATTTTTTGGAAGAAAATGCAACTGATGACTAAATTATTTGGGTATTGCGGTTGACCAGTGACTGACCTGGCAGGATGTGGATGGAGGTGCTGAAATGGAGGAGCTGCCCATCTCTGGTCCATATGATCTCTGGGGGAGGGTACGCTTGGACATCACACAGCAGTGACACCATGTGACCTGCAATGACACTCACCTCCTCTTCCTTTGGTCCAGTTATTCTAGGGGGCACTGAAAAATATAGTTTGGGGGGGGGGGAAGACACAAGTCAGTGCGTCTTTTATCATTTTAGAGTGTTTGATTATATTTACAAGAAGTGGTTTCTCACCTTGGACCATCAAACTGAAATGCTTCTCAACGGTTCCAACCTTATTCTCAGCCACACAAGAATACCCAGCCATGTCTGAAACCTGGACATTGAGCAGCTGAGGATTTGGAATGAAGTGTTATTCCTCTACACAAAATGTCCCGGGAGGGTCTGATTACTTGCTGGTAAAACTCCTGAAGTGATTGGCAGCTAACCTGAAGTCGTGCCCCATCCTCACCGATGTGGTGCTGTGAGTCAGCGTGCACCGGCTGACCATCTCTCAGCCAGGAGATGACCGGAGCCGGGTGTCCAGTCACGTCACAGTGCAGAACCACAGTGCTGTTGACCACTGCTCCCATCTCCTCCATGAACTCTTCTGATGCTCCCAAAACAACAGGAGGAACTAAACAGGTGAAAAACAGAATAAATATTTACCTTCACTATTGCTGTATTGTTCATGAATAAATAAACCACGTTTGCTTACTGAGGATCTCCAGTTCGAAATGCATGTGGTCCTCTCCTGCTTCATTCACAGCCTGGCATGTATACCTCCCAGCATCCTCCTGCTGCACCCGAGTGATCTGTAGCACCTGTCCTACTGGCAGAATAAAACCATAAACACGTGGCTGCATCATGATCCATAAATATGATACAGATGAGCCAAGCTACTGGTTTCAGGTCAAGCCTGAAAGAGTTTCTCCTGACCTGGAAGAAGAGCCACTCCATCAGCAGAGGTGAGTTTTTGTCCGTCCTTGTACCAGCTGAGTTTTGGAGGAGGAATGGCGTTGCTCTCACAGGATAAGCTGACCGAATGACCGAGGACAACCTCTCGCTTTTCCACCATGTCTTCCTTGTACCCCTCATGTCCCTGACCCCAGGATGCTTCCCTGTTTGTCATGCGTTGGAAGATTGGTGGAACTAGAAACAAAATATGATTCTGATCACTTTCTACCAATCCAGAATATCTTATTGTAACATAATTGTAATATTCAGAAGTAAAAAAAACACACCTTGAATCGTAACGTGAAAATCTCTCTTGTCCTCTCCTGCAGAGTTGGTGACTACACAAGTGTACTGTCCCTCATGGGACAGCAAAGCATTGTCTATGTGGAGAAGGTGGCCATTCTCCTGAATGTCAGCTGGGTAACTTCCAGTCAACAACTGATCACACAAAAAATTTTAAAGTGGGGTTAAGTCTTTTTAAAGGTATTTTCCAAACACATAGTTCAATTCTATACCACAATCAAGTAACTTTGTTACCTTCAGTTATCAAAAATAAATTCTAAAATCTAAACGCCTTGAAATTGGCCTCTGTCTCTTTAAGAACCTTCCACCATTTCAGATACTCCCACTTCAGCCCATCCTCACAACAATGATTCAGGGGAGGGGTGCTCTGAGGAGTGGGAGCTTGGCTACAAACTAATGGTGCGTTCCAGTAGCACTGGGAAGTGGAAATTTTCTTGCTTCCCTTCGTAAATTTAAATTGGAACGCCTCCTCTAGTGGTAAATCCCATTTGAATACTGGGAGCAACTGCGACTACCACCAGTTTTGATTTCAAGATGGTGGCTTTCGCAGCTTTAGAAAGTTAAACCTGTAACTTTTACTGTTAATTGTTGTTCTTAAAGTTTTTGTGCATATTTAATCACTCGTATGGGTAGTGTGTTTTCGGTGCATGTGATAATCTATGTAAAATTTGTCTGCCTTTTGCAAACATTTGTAATGGTATCATGTTCAGTGTTATTTTTTTTAACTCATCCTACTCAGCCACATTCTTGAAAGTAAGAAAAGGAAATCCATGCAGCATCAGATTCAGATGTGCCTAATTTGTGGTTTCTAATGTAATGCTGCATGCTCAAAAATAGAACATTAAAATTTTAAATTACAAGTTGAGCAGAAAATAAACTATATTTTATTGTCACAGATGAGGCCTGTGATGTTTAATTACTGGATTTTTCTTGAATATGTCTTTGCTATAATTAACTTGCTTACTCATCGCACAAAATTGGGAGCGTGGGGGTAGTTTGTGCAAAGGGATCTGTAGTTTGTAATTCATGTTGGTTGCCAGTAGAGGATGATAGAGGTAAGCTTTTGATTCATGAAAGTCACAGCTCAATCTTTGAGATTTAGACGCATGGATTATAACTGCAAAACACCAACCTGTCCATCTTTGAACCAGAGAACTTTGGGCTCAGGAAAACCTTTGGCCAAACAAGACAAAGTCAAACTCCCATTAATCTTCACTTTCTCCTCATGACCAGCAAATGTGAAGGAGGAAGACTCTCCTTCTATCTGTGGTGGAACTGATGAGAAAGACATGAAAACAAAAAGCAGTGAAACATTAATGAAAGTAGTTTTCAGCACTTTTACCCGAGAGTTGTATTGGATAGGTATTTACCCAGAACACTGAGAGAGTAGTGCTTGATGGCTGTGCCAGCTGGATTTGTTGCTCTGCATGTGTAAAGGCCATTGCTGTCTCCCTGCGCTGAGCCCAGTCGCAGAGCCTGCCCTCCATTGGTGTATGTCAGCTGAGGAGTGGACACGAGGGGCTGGTTGTCCTTTAGCCACGTGATACTGGGTGCAGGTGAGCCCTCTGCTTTACAGGGGAGGACTGAGGGGAAACCCAGCACCACTGACACCTCAGAGGTCTCGTTCACACCCTTGATTATAGGGGGAGCTAGAAAAGAGACAACATAATAATGTGTAATAGCCAGCAATTTTAGTGGCCTAAGGTAGAGAGTGAATGAGTCCAAAGTGGATTGACCTTTTTGTGTAGAGCCTCTAAAACAGAAATGCATCATGCACTACAGCAGTGAGCAATCACAGCACACACTTCTGCTATGACAAAGTTTTTTTTTTAAATATACATTGTAGTGTCCAGATTTGTGTAAAAGGTTCAAACAATCAATATCTTACCTGCTGTAGATAGCTGTTTGAACCACCTCAGTTTGAGAAAAGTAGTTTAATTCTGGATTGATAAGATAACTGCTAGTCCAGGTGAGACCAAGACCAAAATGTATTGCTGCTATCGTCAAACAACTCATTTTAAATTGTTTGTGTTAATGCAAACATTGCTTCATAAACATGCATGTTGCTGTCAATTTCTTGCATTAAACAATTATTCTGGCAGAAATATAATATTCTTACAGGAAGTGCAGCAGGCTGCATCAGAAAGGCTGCAGCTTCCACTATTTATGCTTTTAAACAACCACAGAAATAATTGTAATAACTGTGTAATAAAAACTGATGACAATGTAAAGGTTTATTAAAACAACATTACATAAATCATTGTGTTAGCTTGTCTATTAAGTCAAAATTAAACACTTTTTTTCTCTAATTGAAGTTGTTCCAAAAGCCATATAAATCAAGAAACTTATTATTGTTTCTAAATTCCCTATAGAAAGCCTTTTAATAAAAAACTGAACTATCCCTTTTTCACTCTTTTATTTATTTTATTTTGCTTAAATTAAATCAAGTTTCTCAGCCAAATTATAGTCATTACACTGGTTTGGTGTGTATGTGTGTGGTGGGGTGTTGTCAGTAAACAAACAGTCAGCACCTTGAACTGTAAGTCTGAACTGGCGCATCTGTGTTCCTGCACTGTTCCTGGCCAGACACTGGTAAAGCCCCTGGTCCCTCAGTCTTACTGACTTCACCTTCAGCACCTGGCCATCTTCCAGAAACTCCACATGTGGGTCCCCATTACGGGACAGTACCCTGGAGGGTAAAGAAAAGAAGGAATGGATTACATCATTGTGTGTTTGTGAGTGTGCATGTTTGTCATGTCAGTAAGCTGTTGGTGAACCATACTCTCCGTCCCGACTCCATTCCACTCTGGGAGCTGGTCGTCCACTAACTCTGCACTGAAACTCCACCTCCTGGCCCTGCACCACAGTTAGTTTCTGCAGTCGGGATGTCCCTGAGATCACTGGTGGAGCTGCAAATAACAGCACATATCCACTGGCAAGTTTAGAATAAGAAGTTATCATATTACTTAAAATATAGGCCAGCAAAATTATATATCTACAGAAAGATGGAAATGTGCAATTTTTAACAGGCAGGAAGGATAAAGTGTCTATTTTTAGTGTAATATAGGACAGTAGTTTTAATCTGTTGCTTACCTTTCCTGTTTAAACACCAGTTTGACAGTGGGTTTATAATCTCACCTTGCACCACTATGTTGTATTCCCTTCTCGTCTTTCCGGCTGAGTTTTGAGCTGTACACGCAAACTGTCCTGCATGTTCAGGCTGAACTCTGTAGATCCTGAGCAGCCTGTTGGCATTCTCCAGATACACCCCAGGGCTGTCCACCTGGGTAGAGTGATCAACTGTGTGAGGCCTTGATTTTTACTGTTAAAGAATTATGGCCACTTGGTGGCATTGCACAGCTAGAGATCCAAATGATCTGCATAATGGTGACCCACTCACAGGATGACCATCTTTAGTCCAGGTTATTGATGGAGAAGGGATGCCAAAAGCATCACAGCCCAGAGTGAGAGGCTGCTTCAGGGTGACGGTGAGGTTTAGTGGCTGGCCATCATCTTGGATCTCTGGGGGAACTAAAGTAGGACAAAAAAGCAGGAATTTGTGTCATTACTATGAAAAATGTGTGTTGTTATCAGAAGGGAAAGTAGCAAAAGAGCTATAATTAAATCCTCACCGTTTACTTTTAGCCTAGTCTTTCTCTCTACAGAGCCTGCCTCATTGGTTGCCACACATTTGAAATCTCCGCTGTGGCTGGCAGATGCTGTGCTAATTACAAGAGCTCCATCTCTCGCCACAGAGAGCTCTGATTGTTCGGGGTGTATCTCCAAGCCATTCCTGAACCAACGTACCTTGGGATGAGGTGAACCTGCAGATGATGAATGGGAAAGAAAATGATTTTGAGTGAGGCCAAGCTAAACTTTATTGGCCATGTCAGAAGGAAAAGAAAAGCGACTTCCATCTCTGATTTTCTACAGACAAACTTTTTGGGCAAGCAGCCCAGACTCCGAAAATGCCAGCACTCGATTTATCTGCCGGACACCAGGCAAGACTGCCAAAACAGTTAAAGTTCTTGTAGCCTGCAGGCATAAGATGCCAAGGTCAGAGTCATATTTAAAAATAAAAGACAACATTCTGGAGCAAAGTTAAGTGAAATCTTTAAGACAGTACTCGAGATTTATTACCAAACACTGAAACAAGAGTTTAAAGCTGCAAGAATATGAGAGATTAAATGTGCAGTTCAAAGAAAAAGGTGCTTTAACTCAGACGCCTGGAACAGATGTGCTTTGTGGATTAATGAAATAGAGAAAGGTGGAATGGGTGAAGGTTTTTGTACCCAACACACCAGACTGAGTCACCATGATGGAGCAGCCCACTGGAGGGAAACACGGCTCAGTCCATTTCCAGAGGTGTTACATACAAACACCAGAGATGAGGTGGGAAGTCAGTACAGCACTTGTCACTCACCAATCCATAACTCACTAACCACAGGACACCATAAGTGATGTTATCATGTGTTGCTTCTCTGAACACATGCTCACAGTTTAGGAGCACTGAAGCAAATTTATTATGTCATTGCTGGGAGGAAACACATGCAGATGTTCTGTTTTGAATGCTCACAGATTTCATTAGTAGACCGACGTTTTTACTTGGGATTTTATTTTCCGTGCGTTTCTCAAATAATTACCTACATCGGTGCAGTAGGCTTGTTGGTGAAATAATAATATGCTTCTGGCAGAGACATGCATTAACTCGCTCATATAAAAAGCTCTTGAGAGCGCAGTGCAGAGATCCTTGTTTCCTGCTATTGACTGCCTCTCCTGGGTGTCAAGAGCATCAAGACAATCTGCATGAGCCCTATAAAAGCATGCTGCTGTCTGCCCGCCTGTATGCAAGGAACACTAGTTCGGCTTCATCCACCTCTTCCTCCGCTTCATGGTGCAACTCAGACATCTCTGTCCTTTATCTGCCAGCAGCAGCCTGTAATTAGGATTCCTCTCCCAGCAGGTCGCGGTGCAGAGGAAAGCAGATGTGGCTCACTGAGGCAGCAGGCAGACCGATGTTCCAGCTGTTGCTCCACATTAGACACAGTCCTCACCTTCTCACATTGAGCTGGTTACCATGGCATAGCTTCACCAACATTAAAGAGGGCTGTGCAAAATCAACTTTTTCTTTTAGCTTTATATCATAATGTCATTACCTCATCACAAACATACCCAAAAGTGTTGCTTTGACTCATTCATGCATGTTTGAGAAATCCTTGAATCTCCTGGGGTAGCCATGTGGCACCGCCTGAACACTTGCTCATACAAAGCACCGCCTATTTGTACCTAGCACCTCCCTGGAGCTCAGTCCGCAGCCAAGCTCCTGCCCCACAGAGAAACCCCTCCCCCAAATCATTGTTTGAAGATGTGCTGAAATGGGAGTGTCTGAAACGGTAGGAGGTTAATAAAGAAATGGGTCAATTTCAAGGTGTTTAGATAGGTTATGATGCAAAGTCAAATTTATTTTTGATATATACAGAATTTGAAGGTAACAGTTACTTGACTGTGGTATAGAATTGAACTATGTGCCTGGAAAAAGAACATACCCGACCCATTTCAATGTTTCCTGTCAGTGAGTAAGTATCACTCAGCACACCCACAGACGTGCACCTGCAATTGTGTGCTTTGATGAAGCAGGAAGCTCTACACCAATTATAACCTACCGCTGCAAGATGATGCTAAACTTTTAAATTAATTTAAAATCATCTTAGTTTCGTCCACGCTGACTCATCCATGTCTCATTTCATACCTTCAGCTCGACAAGGGATGATGACCTTGCTGTTCACTACTTTCTCCATGATGGCATCGGCTGGTTCTGCGAAGGACGGGGCCTCTGTGAGGACAGACAGACATGTTAAGTGTCAGGTCAAATCTACAGGAGAAATTACAGAAAATCACTAATTTGATTTAAAATTGTCACGCTAGTTTTGCCACAGTTTATAGATACACTTGCAATAGATTAAGTTGAGGTACGAAAAGGTACTATATAAAAAAAGACGGAAAATAAACTAAGCTGGAGAGAAACAGGGACAATGTGCATTTGAAGGGTAGTTTGTCAGGGTGGAACAAATCTATTTATGCATAAAGTAATTAATAGATGGCCATAAATAGGTCCCTGAGATGCCCCATGTCTGATGAAAACAAGACTTGATACAGAAAAATTTAGACCTTAATGCAAGCTGATTGAAACTGGAAGGTTTGAAGAAGAAATATTCTACTTATCTTCATTCATAGGAGCTTGACAGAAGGTTGAAAAGCTCTAAAAAAGTTTTACCGCCACAGGCTCAGTCCAGTCTCAATGCAACGTTCCTTTTGGTTTTTTTTTCCAAAGCTGCCTGAAAATGTCTTTTATTTCCTTCTTTGAAAAATCACTCCACTCACTCTTCATGACAGACAACTTTTCACTCTGCTTTCAAGTGTGCCTTTAAGGAACAACACTTACAATTAATACTTACCAGGTCCCTTATCCACCCCCAACATATGAAGCTAATGTTCCATGAGGGAAAGCATTTTAAGCAGAGCCTAAAACTAGAACAGTTTTAAAAGTATAAGGAAGAGTCTTTTTGAAATGACAGAGTGTGAAGATCTGAAATTGTAATATTTACCAAGAATTTCCAATTTAATTTCTAGCTTCTCCAGTCCAGCATTATTTCTGGCCACACATTGGTAGGTGCCCTGGTCTGTGAGGCTGACCCGCTGGATCTTTAGAGGCGTAGAGTTCTTTTTGCCAACAGGCTGTCCGTTGTGAAACCAGCTGATCTCGGGCCTCGGCTCTCCCTGGACCACACAAGGCAGAGTCACTGTTTGTCCAAGCAGGGCTTTCAGGATGGAGGGTGCTGGCTGAATCCTGGGCTTAACTAAGAATGGAAAAAATTAGTTCAAGGGAATATAATTCAGTTATATGCCTTCTTCTTTACTGATTTGTATATGTTAAATAATATATCAGAATATGTCAACAATACAGCATATTGGGGTGAAAAAAACGTACTTGGAGCTTTATAGAAGTTCAACTTTCAAATAAAAGCCCTATTAAGTTACCTTGGACGTGTAAATTGTAGCTCAGAGACACATTGCCTGCTGGGTTCTCTGCAGTGCAGGTGTACAGTTTACTATCAATCAGACGCACGTCAGTGATTCTCAGAGAGCCTGAAGCCAAAACAGTGAACCTGGGGAAGGGTTGACAGTAAAAGAATAAAAAAGATGGAGAATAGATGGTATAGAGTAAGTCACTGCAAATATAGAACCACTGCTTATGAAAAAACAGGTTTTACCTTTTTAAAAACTTGTTTGGATTATCTCCTAAATATGGTATTTATTTTGGAGAAGCCACAGCATTGGTCAGCCAGTGACACTGTATATGAATGTCCCTTCACATTTTAATGTTAACTTTTATAGTAGTAGAACTCGAGAAGTTTATTTTTACTTTTAAATGCCATTGGCTGAGTTTATATTATAAAATAAAAATGATAGAAGATGTCACGAATGTAAAAGCATCTGGCACTTTGTTCTGTGACATTAAAATCCTTGAAAGCTGACAGTTTTGAGCAACTAAAGTCCATATCTTTATCAGATCCTAGTAACCTTCCTCGGAGAGCTAACTCTGACATGATAATAACAGTGAGGAAAGGAGCCCAGATTTAAACTGCTCAATATGTTTCTTCCTGTTGGAAAGAATAATAAGTGCAGCAAACTGCTGTTTATCACACAGAGGTCAGGAAATACAAATAGTTTGAAAACCAAAAGGTCAGCTTAATAATGAGGCTGCAATGCAAAGTCATGCAGTTCTCCATACTTGATGTTTTGTCTCTTTGTAAAAACTGAGAAATAAATTTGGAAAGCAAAACCTTTGGAAAACCACTCTGGGTGTTTGTCAAAGACAGACATTCATAAAGACTCTGTGGTAAAGAGGCTGATGTAGGTCAGTGATGCTAAAGGACTTAGTGGTAATTTGGAATACATACGGAGCTGTGTAGCTGCGTAATATACAGAAAAGTACCTAGTAACACACCTCTGTAATTTATCTTAGTTAAGTCTGTCTGCTAAGCAGCTCAATTATAACAATAACATGTTAATGTAATTGGAAACCAGCTAGCAACACAAAGAACTCTCTATTTCTACGGTGCATATTGTGTAATATCTCTCCCCCACCTCCTGTAACAAACATAGGAGGGGCAGCAGCATTCAGCTTTAGAACCAAATGACTTCCTGTGCACCAGTCAGCCGGTGCTCAGACTGCAGCTCCAACACGTTGGCCTTCAAGCACCCCGTTCGCTAATCCATCACTCCCCACACTGGTGTCAGGTCATCTGTGTACACAGTCTGGCGCAAAGACTAACCGGGACAAATTGGCCTCATCAGCGTTGGGTAGAAAATGAACACATCTTTTGAGACAGTGTTGAACATCTTTGTGCCTTCACTGAACCTCGCCTGCCTTTTATTTTTTTTTCTCCTAAGTACAAGGCTGAGTACACGCTTATGGAAGAAGTCTCACCGCCCACTCATTCAACTTATTTCAACAACCAGTGCTCCTTGCTCATTTCCCCTGACCCACAAAGTGTAGTTGAGAGAACAAATCTTTACCCTGTCTGTTTGTTTCCACAGGTCCTGCATATGCAAAGCATGGGATGTGGGGGTTGTTCACGGAGATCTGTTATTCTCATCAGACATGACTGGTAAAGAATCAGCATGTTGTTTTACTGCTGAAAGACTCCAGGGAATTCAAATATGAGGCAGACTGGGTTGGGTTTTCTTTTTTCTATCAGTTCATATTCCTCCCCTCTTCCCAGCATGCCCCACTCCGCCCCCACTATTTCCTTCTCACAGACCCCACAAAAAGCCATACAGTAACTGAGTCACCATCGCCTTCAGCTCTCTTGTCATTCCTTTTTTTCCACCCTAAACCACTCTGCATGGTGTCTGGCCATGAAAGTTTGTCTGTCATTCATCCAATGTGTGTCTCAAATCAGCCAGCCTGTCTGCACCTAGGGTGACCACACATGAAAGTAAGGTTTCAGGCCATGTGGAACCAGATGTTTCTCCTCAGTTTAGACTATGGGTGAAGCCTACGCACAGCTTTTCAGCAGACTGCTGCTGCCTCTGTCTAGCTGCTCTTCAAGCGGCATGAAAATGAAACTCAAACATCTCTAAAGGAATGTCAGCCAACCTCAGCCAGAGAGACATGTAGTAGCTTTGTTAGCTGTATGGTAAAGGTGAAAACTTTTACCATTTTCCACTTAATGTTTAATTTTTAAAGCACATAAATTGATGTACAGGACTTCCTCTTACCCAGCTGTGACGGGGGGGATGGGCTGTCCATTTCGGCTCCATGTGACGAACGGAGAAGGGTATCCCTGGGCCTCGCAGGGGAGAACAACTTCTGTCCCCACCTCGGCAGCCGTCTCTACAATGTTGTCGTGGCCACTCACACCCATTATCTTTGGGATAGCTTGAAAAAAGGGAAGATTATTGGATAACCATGTTGGCTCCTAGCATCTTTACACACAAAATTGTTTGAAACAAAATGTATTTAGGAGCTATAATGTCCCCATCTTACTGTTGACACTAAGCTGGATCTCTCGACTCGTGTAGCCAACAGGACTGGTGGCAGTGCAGATGTAGATCCCTGCATCGTCAGCAGTGGGATGGGCGATGTGGAGGTACTCGCCAGAGTCCGGTCTAAAAGAGGAACGATCTCTGGGCAGAGGTTGTCTACCCTGGAAGAACGTCAGCCGAAACAGTAGACAGAATATACTGTAAAAGTTTCAGCTGTACAATAGTGCCGAGACGCTAAGCTTAGTTTAAGGTTTACAGTGCAGCCTTTGATGTCAAACCTAATTACAGGCTGCCCGTTGAATTGCTCTCTATCTGCAATATCCAGGAAACACAGAAGAATGTAGCCTGCTGCAAAAGCACTTGCTTTGAACATAAAATTACTTTTACAGATTCACTTTATCTGACAAGAAAACAAATTTCCTTTACATAAGAGTACTCGCTGAAAATGTTGGCGGAGGAAGCAGGAAACGCAGGGTTATCTCTTTGTAATAAAGGAAACAGCAGCTTGTTGACCTTGTTTCAGTAATTAACTCCATGTTAGCAATGTATAATATAAGTTTTGACACATGTTGTTTCTTTTTTTTATTGAAAGAATCAAGTCACTGCTTTTAATGTGGTTCCTAAATCTTTTCTATACACTTCTGTAAATGATCCCTGTAGATAATACTATTTTATTTAGTAGTCCTGTTTTTGACAAAGACAAAGGAAACATGCAGAGAATTGAAAGTGTGTGATTTTATAAAATAAAGTTCATGTTTTGCATCCAGTGATGATTGAGCTCAGTGGCCCAGGCTCTGTCTGGACACACATAACCTTTCAGGCTTTCCTCTCATGAAGCATTATAGTAGAGGTTTTAAATAGATCCCTGAGGTACAATGAAACACAGTTATTTCACAGAACCAAGTAGCAACAGGGTAAAGTTGCCATGGTTACATCCTCCCTGTTCAGGATTATCAACAATGGACTGCAGCACAAACAATTGTTGGTGTTTTCCAGTGAGGTCTTACAAATAAAAGAAAAGGATGGATGGGAAAAAAATGAATACACCAAAAAAGAAAGCACTTATGTAAATACAATCATATGTTGTTATTGCTTTCAGGGCTGTTTGTGTGAAATAGTATCCATAATACATATTACATGATGGAAATTACATTTTACTTTAATTGTTAACTTTTGAGATAAATAACTTTCAGGTAATTTTTTTAAAAATGGTAAATTTATACATCGATTTAAGTAAATACTTGTACTGTCATCTAGTAAAATCACTACCCGTTAGCAGGTTACTGAAGTCTAGACTTGTTGAAAGTTGTGTTTAATATTTTTCAAATAAACTAGAAAATATAACCTCTGATCTTATGCTCTTGTCTAGTATACAATGAATTATTTAAAAGAATACTAAGTCTAACCAAGCATAAATTATATGGTATGATTTCATAAATATGCATGCGTTTATGGGATGTCAGCCATTCAGAAACTGCGAGTGTGACTTCTTACCTTGGACCAGACGACATCTGGCTTGGGAACTCCACTGGCCTCACATGACAGTCTTATGGCCGTGCCCTCGTTGGCTATGTACTGGTATGGACCAGGACTGATCTCTGGGGGGACTGTGGAGGAAGAAGGTTGTAAAGAACAGTCATCTGTCTGACCATTAAGGGGCTGTCAGCATCAATATCGCTGACTAGAACATGCCAGAAATATCAGCATTACACGGCATCTTCGGTACAAGCTGATGATGAACTGTATTTTGACCTGTCTGTCAATATCTGCCGACCAAACAAAACCCCCTCATTCATCAAAGCATGCAGGAAGCAAGATCTCTTTGCTGTGATGACAACATATGTTTGAATCATTCAATTATTTTTGTTTTTCATGATTTTTTTTAGCCTCTTTCGGCAAAATCGTTTTTGTGGGCAAACCTAATCAGTGGTTGGTGCTGAGAAAAGTCACTTTATTTTGCTTTTCGAAAACATTTTAGCTCAAAATAAAATTAAAATTTTTATTTTCACACATAAAATACAGAAAGTTGAAGCAATGAGAATTATTTCTCTTGCTTTTTTAAATATTAAATTTGGATACAAACAACAAAATATGGTTGTGTTATGCAAACATGCTTTTTAAACCACGTCTTGTTTTAAATGCAGACTGGTCGACTGTGGCTGTGCACACAGAATGAAATGCGCTAAAAGATCCTATTACTGACCTCCAACATAGACTGTATCTTGTGGTTTCCAACGTAAATTAAGCCCCATTTTAAGCTAAGTAATTGTCTGCTGAGAGGAGCTTTAAACTAAATGTAACTGTGTTTCTTGGCAACAGTGCAAGTGAGCTTTAAACTGCTATCATTTGTCTCCTACCTTGAACCTCCACATTGATTGTGATGTTTGTGGAGCCTGCTACATTCTCTGCAGTGCAGACATAAATCCCTGTGTCTTCTGCGACGGTTCTTTCGATGTACAAACTGCCATCACTCCTTAAGAACATCCTGCCATTGAACGTAACCTGTCCAAGAAAAAAAAAAATCTTAAAAACAAAACGCAGGAAGGATTTATGGAATGAATATGTTTAGAACCAGGCAGGCTTACAGGTTTTCCATTTTTAAACCAGTGTCTTTCTGGAAGCGGTATGCCGTCCAGCAACATGCAGGGGATGCTAATAGACTGCCTGATGACAGTGGGCATGATTGGAGCTGCTTGGGCCAAGAGAGGGGGCTCTGCAGGAGAAATGTAAACACAAACACTAACCACAAGACAGAAAATGAGGGTAATTAGGCCAAAGTGGGGCTACAATAAGCTTACCCAGTCCAGTGACACTAACTCTGGCCTCAGCTTTTATGGTTCCAAACTGGTTTTTGGCCTCGCAGATGTATAACCCTTCATCATTCAGCCAGGCACCTACAGTCAAACACATGTTAATGGAAATACAGCACATGAGAGGCAATACAAACTCTACAATCACACTATGAAAACTTGTGCTGCATAATGAGCCTTGGTTAATAGCAGTTAAGCCCTTCAATAACTAGTGGCATTATTGGTTTGACGGCTCTGTAATCACCAGTTTAAAAATAGAAAAAACACAAGATTAATGTGTTTGGCTCAGCTGCTAGCCAGCTGACACACATTTCCCCCTCTGTGAATTCCCATGACATCATATGCACAAAGGTTGACCTATAATTCAATTCCTTTGTGAAGCTAATCAGGGAGTAATTATAATAGGTAATGACATAAGCATTAGAGGCATAAAAGTAAAGTCGAGACGCATTAAAGTAAAAACATGAGGAGTAATTGACAATAGCTGGTGAATTTGTGTTTCACAATATGAACAAAGACATTATGTAAAACAATAGCAGGTACAAACTCAAGCCATGTGCAGCAGATTGAATCAGTTAGATCAGACAGCAGCCACAAATGGTAACAGTGACAGAAGTAGCTCATGCTAAAATGTCCATTCCTCTGCTGTGTTATATTACACACTCTAAACATCTCCTCCCAGGAGCACAAAGGATCCCAGCGGCCAAGATTAGAAATAATTCAGGCTGAAAGGTTTTAACTTATGTTCACTTTACTTTGATGGGAAGTCAAACAAAACATCAACTTTTGCAGCATTTAAGATGCCGCTCACGCGTTCAGATCATAAAAAGTAAATTCAAACATAGTAATTTTAGCACTTCCACCAACTTCCTGTTGCGACTTTTTTCAAAGAAAACGTTAGCTGAATCTGATATGAAAAGCTGTCTATTCTATAAATACTCACTTTGACAGTTTGAGTCATGCCAGTCAGTTTAAGTAATTCATGAAGCTGTGTGAGTTTGCTCTGAAGGCAACGGGGTTTTTGCAGTAACAGTGATTCACAGAAAACTTACTCTGAATTAAAAGCTGCCCGTTCTTCATGTGCATTGTCTTGCTGTGGCTGTCTGTCCTTGCAGGAATTTCTCTGCCGTCCTCTCTGCGCCAGGTCACAGTCGGCGGCGGTAAACCTCGGGCGACACAGCGGAGGGTGATATTCTCCCCTACGTTAGCCGTCATGTCAGCGGGCTCCTCCAGAAACAATGGGGCCGCTGTGTGTTTGCGTAAGCATCACAAGATGGATTTTTTTTTTCTTTGTGTGAGTTTGAGAGAAAAATAAGCTTTGTGCAGAATAGTGAAGCGTTGTCTTACCCCCAACCTCCAGACTGACGGTGCCAGTGAAGGTTCCAGCAGAACTGCTTGCCACACAGTTATACTGGCCGGCGTCAACTTCCTGCACCCCTCGGATCTTCAGCGTCCCCCGGTGTACGTCCTGCTCAACAAAAGAAGGGGAGCCCACCTCGAGTTCACCTGAAAGCAAAAACAGAAATGTAGGTTTCTAAGAAGGGCATCCTCACACTTGATGTTAACACTTAATTACCTTTGAACCAGTGGACAAGAGGTGGAGGAACACCTGAAGCCTGACACTCCAGAGTTGCATCACCACTGATAGGTACAAGTACAACTGGCTGTGTCACAATTATTCTGGGCCTCTCTGGAGAAAGAAAAAAAAAGCACTACTTGTTTACACATTTTTACACTAGAAAACAAAAATAATATGTTGTTTTAACCAAAACAACTAAAAAACTGCTAAGTGTAAAACAATTGAAAACACATATCACATGAAAACAGTTAAGATGAATTGACAAAAGTTAGGACAGATTTGACAGATCAGTGTTGTTAAAATGACATTCAGAGTCAGATGGAAGCATAAAACCAACCTGCCCCAGGAGGAGGCTGCCTCACTCTATCAATGTCAACGTTTTTTTTTATCAAGCAAGGACTGACAGCTCTGACTGCAACTTCACATCTAAAACTGTCAGTCCTCACAAAACGAAGAGGAAATATCTAAACATGTAAGACAGTGGTTATACTCTACTTCAACGCTTGTCTCAATCCTGATATCATTCCAAGACTGGCATAAAAAAGCCAACATCTCGTCTTGTCATTAGCACGCTCCAGTAGATATCTGTAGGTGTTACCTGCATATGTCAGTGACACAGACTGAGAGGCACTCCCAGCCTCATTGGTCGCCAGACAAGTGTAGTTCCCAGAATCCTCAGGAAGGGCTCCTCTAATGATCAATACCCCATGTTGGTTTAGGTCCAGTCTGTATCAGATAATTAAATAATTCATGTTTCCTGGCACTGAAATGTACAACGCTTTTTTTTTTCTTCTTTTGTCTACTATCGTGGGATTTATTATGTTTTTTAATCATAAATTTCTATGTTTGGATGACAGCAGTTCATTTTACTTTTCAAAGCCTAGCAAACAAAATGTGGTATTTGTGCATGCAATACAAAAGAGACTGTAATGATTTTCTGAGTTCTCTTTGCCAGAGGTGCTGAGTGGGCTGAGAGTTCCCTTACCTCAGCTGATTAGTTAGGAACATGTTTCCACGGCTCCAGATGAGCTGGGGAGGAGGGGAGCCGGATGCCGAGCAGACGAAGCGGATCTCATCCCCCCGGGAGAAGACCTGGGTCTGGGGGTGAACTACTACAGTAGGAGCCTCTGCGATTGGAGTCAAACCCAAGTAAAAAACAAAAGCAATCTCCGTGACTCAGGGCTGCATGATGTCATTTATAACTTCCCTATGATGAGATGAAGAACAGTGGACTTGAAGCAATTAGCAAGTAGCTAATGTCTGACATCATGATTCTGTAAGGACAGGCCACACATTTTTGTTTTGGCTGTTTACAAAACTCACTGAGAGTGTGCCTACAATAACAGACGCATTTGTCATCAGTTGTCAGTTTTGGCTGATGAGATCTTTTTCTGTAGAGGAAGTAGCTCAATGTGACTGCAAGGAGGTTGAGGCAGTAATGGAAACCAGATGACGGGGGCCTGAGAGGAGCCACGAGATGCTGGTGTGCTGAGCGTTTAAACAGATGACCAGCGGCGTATCGTCCTACCATACCTGGGACAAGGAGCCACACTGTGATTCTGCTGTCTCCGTGAGAGTTGGTGGCCACACAGTGATATGCTCCAGCATCCTGAGTCCGAACCCCGCTGATCTGCAAGGTTGAGTCGGCCAGAAGCCTCACCCTCCCAGTGCGGGCCATGATGGTACGACCCGCCCGATGCCAGGTCAAGTTGTGGCGCATGGAGCCCTCCACCTGGCAGGAGAGTACGGCCACTCCTCCAGCAGAGGAAGTCACGTTCACTGCAGGCTTTAAGACTGGAGGAGGCTCTGTTTTTATGGAAACAAAACATCAAACTGCTGTTATCAGCAGTGAGCAAACAGAAGAAAACTAGTTTACCTTTCAAACCTAATGTTTGTGCTGGCATGTTCTGCATCTGGCTGATGTTTTAGATATGAAACAGAGATATTTTAAAAAGGTCTGGACTTGATTTCAAAGGATTCTTTTGAAACAACACTGTGTGCTGTGCATGCTAAACCACTGAGAGGGTGTGTGCTCACACTGATTTGTGTGTCTGACATACCTTGAACAGTAAGCTGTGTTAAGGCCCATCCTTGTCCTACGCTGCTCTGTGCTACACACTCATATGCACCTTCATCCTCGCCTGAAGCACGTGCAATCTCCCAGGATGCTACAGCAGAATTCCTGACACAAAGACACATGTGGTTGGCTGGGGTTTAACAAGATCCTATTTCACAATAAGTCCAATTAGTACATTTGGTGAATGCACATAGTTTTCATCAGAAGTCAGTTGCAATTCATGAGTGTAATTCAAAGCAGATCATGAACAGCAGGAACGAATCAACACTTTGTTCGTTCCTCAAGATGACACAGTCGAAGATGTAATGTTCACAAAAGTGACTGTGTATACCCTCTTCTTGACAAATGAGCTAATAAAATGCACGATTCAGGCAGTACAAATGCCTTACAGGCGAGCTCACTGGTGAGAGCGGTGAGCAGCTTAACTAATGTTTTTTACAGCAGGCCATGGGTGCATGGAGCTGCAACATCTAACGGAAGCCGTAATGAAGGCAAGCCAAATGATCCAGAGTGGAGAGCACTCACTGAAAGTGCTTCTCCTCTCCCAGTGAGATCCCACTCCTGGTGAATCTCAGCCTGTAGGGAATGTCGCTCTGCACGGAGCAGCCAATCACAGCCGGCTGCATGTAAAAACCTTTCACCACATCAGGCATTCTCACAACTGGGGGATCTACACAAAAGAGGACACGAAGGTTAAAGTTGACAGAAAAGATTAATGAGGTGTAAGAAGCATTGCAGGGTGTTTTTGGTGTAGTGTGTCTGCAGGGAGGGTGGTTGTTGCCTGCCTGGAATGATGTTGCTGTAGGAAACACTGGACAGCCGCTGGAAGTGGAAACCCATCTCATCATTGCCTGATACTTTGATGAAGAAGCTCTGAGGAGGTGTGCGAAACTCCGGGAGGGTCCACAGTCCTTGTTGGCCAAGGTCAGAAGGCAGAGGTACATGAATTGTGCGTAAGGAGCGACCTGAACCGGATACTAACTCCACATGGCTCAGAAAACCTGGCTGCTTCAGGCCTGTACATTTTAACATAACATTGGCTGGAAGTCCTGAGAAACAAGAAAAGTTAACATTGAAGTCATCTCCGACACAAATACTTTATTAAATCAGAGGAAGCTAACAGAAATCTGTCTGCACCTTTAATTGGCCTCTCTCTGGTTTGGTTGAACTCTGAGACCGGTACGGTAGAAAAGCCGGCCCGGAAGTCCAGACTGCTGACACCCGTAACCCTTAGGGTGTGACGCCCACTGCAGCTTACCTTTAAAAAGAAAGTAACTGAGTTTAATGATGGAACTATAATATTTATATTGATTTTCTAACAGTGAAGTACCTTGAGTTTCCAGGCTCCTGGTCTGGGAAACTTAAGGTTGATGACACGAGCAGAGTTGGGAATATTTAAAAGCTCTGTAAGGCCCTGCTCAACACCAACTATCCGACCTTTGGAAAGACCAGTGAACAAATTATTCAGACTGTTACGTGTTTTGTATGGATGATACTGTTGGTGTATAAGAACATGGGAAGAGCAAAACTATGACAACCAAGGGGATCGCTCAGCTCGATTTGTGGCGCCGGACCACTGAGTGACACTGTGACCTCTCTCAGGCTGGGGTCAAAGGGCACTTCCCATTTGTTTTCCTGGGCACTGTCATGGTTGGAAGACAGCAGGTGGACTTTCATGGCCTGAACCGTCTCTTCTACCCACTTTAAAACCTGGCAGGAGAAGAAAAACAGCATTAAAGTGCCATTTAAAGGAAACACAATAAGTGCATGAGGCAAACTAAGAAAATCTGTCCTAAACTTTTGTACAATCTCTTTTCAATCTTGGTCTTCCAATGTTCCATCCTCTTCCCTTCTCTGCTTTATGTCTTCTAGACTTTTCTTTCATTGCAAAAGTATTCCAGGGAGAGATTTTGCCTAAACAAAGGACAAGCAAAAGAGCTCAGCTGTCAAACTGATAACATACAGTTTTCTGTGCTCTCAAGCATATATTCCCAGAAGAGCGTCTCTCACATTGGAAGTTTTTCAGGCAGTAGTCTCGCTCCTGTAGCACAGCCTCCATGAATCACACAGCTTGTTCCTCAGAATGAAAGCATTGCGGGATGTGGGGGTGGGACGGTTTGTGATGTATTAAACTGAATATTTCTGAAGATCATTTTAATCAAAGGTAATTTAGAAACTGAACTGGCAGGCGGCATCCTGCTTTTTCTGAGGAACAGGTTAAATTTAGGAATTAGATGAGGTCAAACGGTGACACATTGGGCCTCGCTTATTAGTCACTCCAACACTCCAAACGAAGATTAACCAACAATCTGCAAAAGCCACAGACAGACTGAATATAGGCCTACTTAATGGGAATAATAGGCATTACTTAAAATTTTAAGTCTCTTTGAGGCTGAAAAGATAGACTTTCAGTTTTGACAACAGCTTGACACTACATGTATAATCATTCTTCTGGTATTAATTCCAGTTTCTTTCTGTCTCAGAAACAAAACCAAAAGCAGCAGAAGTTATTACCTTTTCAGTGTCTTATTTTAGTGGTCACATCTGACCAAATGTCGTCCATCTTCCGAACATTTAACAACGGTCTAGTTTTACTTTTGACTCTAATGAAGAGACGAAGTGGTTGAGCTGTATGTGCAAGGAAGCAGCAAACTCAAAGCGTTTCATCCGTCTGCCTTCAGGCCAGCAGCTACACATTTTAGGAAGTTTACGAAAAAACGAAACAAGAAAAGCCTTTAATTTAATTATCAGGCCTCCACTTTTCGTACATCAATTCCACTGAGCGCTGACAGCAGCTGTTCCCTTCAGCAGTTTTACAACTGGAAACAGCTGTAATGTCTGCCACATGTGTAGCCGTCACCAGCAGAGCAGGAAACTGCTACGACTAGTCCTACATCTGCCCCAGGACAATGTTTATTCTTTACACAGGAGAGCAAAGAGGAGTGGGAATGTCTCTGCTCTCAGAGCAAAGATAAAAGGAAGTGAAATGCAGAGATGTAGCGACTCGCTGTCCGGCCCTCCCTGGGTCTGGAGGATCATGCTGGGCTCTGAGCCACTCCCTGTTTTACCAGGAAAGCAGAAGATCTAAAGTTCTGTGAAACCTCATCCTGCCTGTCTCAGATGAACGGCTTACAGACCTCTAACAGGAAGGACTCCCCTCAGCTAGTCATAGCAGTATGACAGATGGGTCAGGGAAGGAGAAGTAGCAGAAGCTGGGGTACTTTTAAAGTCCACTAACTCATCCAGGGACACAACCTGAGGAAGGAAAATGATGGTATCTGGTTGTGGTTAAACAGCCTAAATTCAGACATCCCGGCGGCCAAGGGTCAGTTTAGTCTTTGCCCGGGTTTAAAGACCACAGACATTTGCTGTAAAACGTCCCACTACAAATCGAGTGGGCCGCACCAGATGGAGGCCCTGATCCTTCTCAGTGGGAGTTTTGACACAAAGAAGCTCTTGCTGTCAGAAATGGCCTGCACTCGAGGGAGGCAGCACACCGAAGGAGATGCATCTGTGTTGGTAACTCATGCAGACGACCGTTGAGGGATCTTAACCCACATTTTATTATATGCTTGAGAAACATTACAACCCCACCCCCCACACACTGAATACACGTAATGAGGAAACCAGAAGGGCGACGCAGTACACAAATATGTGCTCCTTTGTAGAGGAAAAAAAGACAGGAATCATTTTAGCAAATCTTACAGCCTTAATTAGTTATTTGATCATTCAATGGCAAAATAAAATTAATTATTTTGATGTTTTATAATTAACTTGAACACCTGGGATTAGAGAATCAAATGTGTGGTCTGTTTTCTACACCTTCCTTTGGGAGAATATGAAAAAGACTATTTATTTTGACTGCACATTTTTATTCTGTTATTAAAGTATATTTTTGTTAGGTTTGTATAAATTCTGAGGGTTTGAAGAGTTTGTATCAGTTTCTAAAAATGATGCCAACCAAAAGGTAATGGCACAGGTAAAAATAGCAACAATAACTAAACACATGACATGTGAGTATACATGTGTTGATCGTACACTGAAGATATGCAGAAACACTTTAACCAATAGAAAGTCTTCTGTGGTTTTGATGTGAGGGCAAATCACCAAATTCCGCATCACAAAAACAACATTCAAACTCTCTTTAAACAGCTGGCAGGATTACAGGGTGATAATGAACTAAGCTGCCCCCCACACAGGCGATGTATACTTCTCTACATGCAAGCATGACTTGACAGGAAACAGACCCACGCACACACAAAGCCACGTGAGTTCAGAGTTTCAGTGGACCAACGGTGTACAGAGCTGCTGAGTTCTGCTCAGAGCTGCTCGGCCATCTCCTGTGTGGACATGCAGGATATCAGAGGAAACTCTGGCTCCTTTTATATCTGACTGGGAAGCGAGCCCTGCTGTCTTTGGCCCGAGAGACAGGGCTTCTGTTACACCGCTTCCGACAGAAAAGAATCACAGACCATATCAAATGAACAGGAGGTTTAATATCGGCGCACAAATCGTTTGACTACGCTGAATAAAAAAAAAAAAAGAAGAAGCTTTTATGCTTTTATTACATCTGCTGTCAAATACGCTCTGCTGAACTCTTGTTCTTTTTTTCCAGTCTGAGGAAATATACACAAAGGCATGGAAAACTGTGGGCAACCTTGGTCAAAATTTCTGTTGCTATTAATAGTTTTGTGAATAAAAGACGTGGTACCTTTTTCGCCTAGTGCAGCTTTAACTATTTTGTCCAAAATGGCCCACAAGACCCACATTTTGAAGTGTTTACATGTATACTAGTAAAATTATGAGACTAATATATTAAAGGTCATGGTTAGTGTACAGTTGCTCCAGGATCTGTTAAATGCTCCTGAAGGTCTTTGACATTGAAAAAGGGCTCTCATTTATCTTCGTAAAATCCCTTTGAGTGCTTCTTTAAGAGCAAACCCCACCTTTCCTGTTCCCTGTCTTTTTTTATTTACATAAGGCAAGAAGAATCAGCAACCAGAAAGCACCTTTCTTCTACCCTTCTCCTGCTTTTTTAAGGATCAGCTCTTTTTGTTTTCAGCTGTTTAAAAGAACTCTGTGCAGCTGAATGTTGAGATTCAGCAGAAGCATTTACAAAGCTTTAATTTAGCGTCACCCTGTTTAAATGCAGAAATTCTTAAAATGCCACAGTCCTAACAAGCTCTTAGTTAAGGTAACATTATCTGTTAGAATTCATTTCTGGCATTTGCAAATATTTTGCACAGAACAGCAAATCACGAATCGCAATTACAACATTAAAAACTTTCATCTTTAACTTTATCTATAATTCATTCATTTTAACAGATATATACCAGGTATTTTAAGTGTTTTATTAATCATTTGTGGACTTAATAGGGTTTTATTATGACTAATTGCATTGAAGCCCACTGTTTCCAGCTCTCACCTCGTTAACCTGCTGCTTGTCCAGGTGAAAGATTTGGCCGGAGGACGTGGCAGCAATCTCCTCGTATGCTCTGTACCCTGGCTGGGACCGGTCCCCGCAGTCCCCCGTCAACACAAACACAACCTTAGGACAAAGAGCAGAAAGTTAAAAGGATTGCTCAGGTGAATGTTTTTAACAATTTACAGTTGGCTCCAAAGTAACTCGTCAGACTTCAGGTGGCAGTTTGGACAGAGGTAACTTTTTCATTTGTCATCTAAACATTGGGGAAAATATCTGGAGTCCAGACCTTTAAAGCATTGTATTGTATTCTAACTGTCTGGTAACATCTACTAAATGCAACAGGAGGGAGGCTGGAGTATGTACCTGTGACTGACGGAGCTGCACCAGCCTCAGAACCTCTCGTTTCAGCCGGTAGTCTTTGGCCCTGGCATCAGTAAAAACATAGATGAAGGATCCAGGCAGAGAGACCTCCAAGGCTTTCTTTATAGCTCCTATACTCATCTCAGGGCAGTCGCCCCCGCCCTGTAAATGCACACAATCACATACTCTGGAAATAAGTCAACTCTAAATATTGCTTTTTGAAAACCTTATATTTAAGTTTGTGATGCACTTTGTGTGCAGAGTTTGCAACAGAGTCCGTCATTGTTGGAAGGACACGTTGGCTCTTGTTACACATTAATACTCAAAACATTTGAAGAAACATTATTGAACTTCTGGAAAAGAGAAGAAACTAATAAGATTATGTCTTTCAGATTTGAATTCATTACTAAATAAACATGACTTGTTCATTTTGTGCTGCCGTTCCACTTCATTAAAAAATTTGAATCACCCAATTCATCCCCGAGGCTAGGGGTTGTTATTAAGCTATCACAGTGGTGGAGCTATCTGAATTTAGTGATTCGAGCACTTTCAGATAATTACTTTGTGTGTTTTCATTCCCACCTGGACAAACAGCTCTCGCAGATCCTGCTGGAACTTCTTTGGGTCGGTGGTGATGGATACAGGTCCGATATCTGTGAGGTGATAAAAGTCACATCACATAACAAACATGTCACCAAAAGAGGATTAGTCCCTCTTTTCTGCTTAAATAAATCAGTTCCAGTTTGCACAAAAGGAAACAATTTACTGCTAAAACTTGGCTTTAATCCGTCTTAAAAATTAAACGGAACTCATACATCAGAACAGGAGATGTAGCGATTTCCTCTCAGCAGACTGCATCCAATTTTGCCGTACATATTGCAGTGACAATAAAGATTTATTCTTTTCTGCTAAGTTCGGGATCTGAACAAGCATCTACAAAACCTAATCCCCTGATAAGAAACAGCCCAATTCATCAGGACCTGAAAGATGTCCTGCTGCCTTTTTGTGCAAGATGTGGATCCAATTTGCACACGACAGAAGAAAAGATAAATGTGCTGACAAAACTTCCATGTTCAGGATTTGTTTGAAACAAATCACTGCAATGTGGCCAAAGCTTGGATGAGGGCTGAATAATCACTTTCTGCTGTGGTGCTCAGTACTTTTTTTTTTTTAATGTGGGTGACTTCCTAAGGTCTGAAGTGTGATGGATAAGAGCTGGTCAAACTTGGACGTGATATCTTTTGATGGTCTTTCAGTGGAGCTGGAAACATCCGGAGAGGTTCTGTTGTGAACAAACACATACAGTAGTTTTTACAGAAGAAAGCCTCATCAGGTGGAGACTTGTGATTTCAATGTATCTGTGATGGTTATTCCAGCTGACGAAAACCATTTTGACACATCTTTGTGAGACTAAAGATAAAGAGCTTACAGACATGTGTCAAGCTGATGACATTTCTTGCTCATTCATGATTTAATTTAGCCGGCTTTCAAGTTCCTGCCTCCTCCTCCTCCTCCTCTTCTTCTTTGGTGCCTGTAAAACACTGACAGCACTGTCACTTTGTCTCTTTTGTTTGCCAGCCACGGCAGCTCCTTTGCAATCTTGGAAGTTTACAAGGTCTTGAAGGGCAGGGTACATTTAACACAGACAACATGTGTGGTGTTGGCCCCCACCACCACCACCTACTCTTCCCTCCAGGCTATCTATACAGGGGGCTGCGAGGGCTTTCCGGAGGGTGAAGGAAGGAGTGGTGAGGGGTAAGTGTGTGTGTGACGGGGGTGATTGAGGTAATTACACACAAGCAGTCAGCATATGCTTCTCATCAGTGCACAAGCAGCATTGGGTACTCTTATTTTCAGACAGACTGAAGTGTTTCCGAACTGGACAGGCGCTTACCTGTTACTCTACAAAGCTCCCATAGTTAAAATCTTAACAGATCTTCTCTTTCCCCCACTGTGTGTGTGTGTGTGTGTGTGAGAGAGAGGTGGGGGGGGGGGGGGGGGGATTTTTTTGCCC
>JARVJO010000394.1:19330742-19374899 GCA_031762555.1 Cynodonichthys magdalenae | reverse complement strand
CCCAGGGTGTTGCCCCATGAAGACTGGACCTCACTAGAAACCGCTAAGCAGCACCACATGTGCAACACTTCTCATATGTGTTGCTGTTTCTGTGATTTTTCTCAAGAGAAAAAAAAACTGTAACCAAGAGTGACAGAAGATGTCAACGTAGGGGGAATGTGAACTGCAAAGTTTAGTCACAAAAATAAATATAACTATGTGACTTGAATATCCAGAAGTTTATATAAATCTATTTAGAAATCTCACATAAATTAATTCACAAAATCACAAAAGTGCATCATCTTTAAAGTTGTATAGAACAAACTGAATGTTTCTTTTGGTTAGACAGTACCTGGGTCGTGGAAGGGAACCAGGACAAAGTTTTTGATGGGTCTGGTCCTCCTGCTGAGGGTCTTCTCCAGGATCCGCGAGGCTCCCTCGATCACCTGTTTCAGATCGTCGTACATGGAACCAGTTACATCGAACACGAACGCCAAAGTGGAAGCGCTGTCAGCGGATTCTTCCATTTCCTCAATCCGAGGGGGCAATAAGGGGTCTGCCAGGAGCCTGTGCTCGCTGATCAGGATTGCCAAGACAAGGGACTTCAATAAGGCACCGGCCATTTTCCCACCCTAATTACATTTACTGCGTCTGAGTGCGGATGTAAAGTGAATCACATAAAAAAACAACAATAAATAAAGGAAAAAAAGTTTTAAAATTCAAAGCTATCCAAACGACTCTGTGGCTTCTTCAGGTGCATGCAAAAAAGTTTTAATTTTAGAACTACAGATCGACTGAGGCGCATCCGAGTCGCGTTAAAACAGGAGAGGATCCGTGCGTAAAAGTTTGGAGGAGCGCGTGGACTGGCTCTGCGCTGGAGGACCCCAGGAGGGCTGCTGCTCTGACGCTTCAAACGGGGGCGGAGATTGGTATTAAAAGGTTCCCAAGACCCAACCTGCTTTTTTTTTTTTTTTGGTGCGTGTGTATGAATATGTAACTCGACCCCACTATGACTACGAGTTAAACACATCCAACATGCCCCACATTCACTTTAATTTCGCCCGTAATTCCGGTTGAGCCCCTTAACAAAGTTTTAAACAACTTTCTGCACAGTGGAAGTGGGTCTGAAGTCGTGGACGCGCCGTGAATATTGTCTTAGTGACAGGCTCTTTAAAAATAACCAAGGTTTATATTCAGCATGGCACCTGTCTAATTTTATACTGCAACTCAGGATGAGAAATAACCACTGAAATGTTGCACATCAACTGTGTCAGAAAGTTGTTGTGTTTTGTTTTTATTTTGTTTTTGTTTTTTTTAAATGACATCTTGTAGAAAACTAAGGAGTATATTTATAGGACCAAATGATTTGTTCCAATAAAAAAAAAAACAGAAAAAATGTTAGAACAAGATGATGGTTGACTTTGAAGTACACTTGTGTTTTTACTGCACTTGTTTATGACACATGCTGCAGATACAAAAAGAAAGAAAAAAAAAAAAGAATCAAGGATGTAAAGGACACAACAGTCTCCGGTCAAAGACAAGTCCCCCCGTCTGTTATCGCTTCCATCTGTGCTCAATGAGAAGAAAATACAAATTTTGAGGAAATGCTGTAAACCCTGCAAACTCATTACTTCACTCATTAATGGCAACACATCACAGTTTTTGTACAGTTCATTGTTCATTACTGAGCCGTGCTGCGCAGGCTTTGCACCACAGACTGAGTTAGATTCTGTGTTGCAAAGAATTACAGGCACATGGCTCCTTTCTCTTTTAGTGCAGCACCACGGTGCAATAAAGGACCTGAAACAGATCCCATTTCAACTACAATCTGTGCAATCTGAGGTTATTTACTCAAGGTGAGATTTTCAACAGGGAAATTGAAAATACTACAAATAAACATATGAATGACAATCATTCTACAAAGCAGCTTCTTCAAATGATTCAAAATACTGTAATACAAAAAAAACACTTTTCTATTCATGGCAGACTAAAATACAGTAACAGAATAATCAGCCATTTAAATGCATTTTATTCTGTGCTCTATACTAAACTGATAAATGACATGGATAATTTAGTAAATTATACCTTGCATAAGGCGTAAAACAGCAGGGAAGCTGATAAAACATTTAAATGCACAAAAATAAATCATCTAAGTATGAAAGAAAGGCATTGTAACATGCTCTGGTCTCACACTGGACAAATACTGTATCAAGCAGACAATTGCAACAACGGCGCTCGCAAAAACTTTACAGCCACAACTGATGACTTGTGCCTCTCACTGACCAGGGCTTTGTTCTGAGGGTGGAGGGTGACGCTCTCAAAAAAAATACTAAAAGCCTCAAATCAGATGTAAAGCTGTAAGAATTTGCTGTGTTGCTCAGTCGTGCCATTCAGGATATAATTGTGCAACAGCCAACAATCATGCTAACGGGAGGGGGAGGGACACAACAGGGAGCCCAGAATGGCGAAGTAGTAAAATAATCTTTAGAAAAACGTGCTACCTAAACATTCGTTTTTGAACAAAACTCTTCTGCTTTAAGAGAGAAACAGCATGTGAGAAAGAACCTATCCAACATTAATAATAATAGGAATGAAAAATACAGTGCAAAACATTTCAACACGTTTGATAAAAATAAAACTTCATTCCAGATTTATGAGTAAATCCTCATAAACGCAGCAAAGCAGAAAATAAATTACCGTCATATTTACATTATGTAATGTACAGGATACTGCTTTGTAACTTCAAGCTATTGTTCATGTCGTCACTCAGTTACACACTGATCCAGGCTGAGATCTAAAGTCTCTCCATGTTAGTGATGAAGCACAGTTCCTCCGAGCGCTTCAGGCCCATCCGATGCATGTGGACAAGATGCACACCAACGCCGTGGCAGGAATTCCGTTCCTCGCATTGTCCATGGGAGGAGTCCAAGACTGCGCTTGCAGAGCTGTTCAGATATTTTCCACAACACTCAGGAGTGTGCACGATGCTACACAGCTGTAGAAGCACTGACAGATGATGTGGGGGTTCTTACTGGCATGTTTAAATTTAATGCAACATTAGAGATGCTTTTTTTTCCAACTATCCTTAATAGATATGTAGATGAGCAGCTACTTGACACATCTGGTCTTCATAGATGTAGTCCTCTTTTGGGTGATCAGGTTAAATGATGCCTCCTCCTATTACAGATGTGATGGTGCTGCGTTGACTTGTACAGGCAGGAGGACGCTGAACTGGACCCATCTGAGAAGTTACAAGACGGATTATCGTGTGGACTGATGGCAGTGAGCAGTGTCAAGATGCCTGGGTGGGTTCATCATTAAACAGTATCAATATGAACAAATCCAGTATGTTTTCACAAGCTCACTTCACAGTTGACAGAACACTGAGCAGGACGTCAGCAACAATTGGCAGCAGCCTGTGCATTACATTAGGCAGTGAGATTGTGGGGCTGTTTCGCTCTCCATCCAGCACTGCAAGACTATTATACTGCCAGTAAACAAGTGGGACATTTGAATAATTCATGGAAACAAACTGAGAGTGCAAAGTGGCTTCCACACTTTAATTTCAGCCAAAAGATAGTTCTTTTTATTCTATACTCTGCTAAAATAAGAATTACAGCATTAACATAGAACTGAAGCATGACTTGGGAATGAAAAGTAATTCCAAAATGAGCAATATGCTTGTATATTCTAGCTCATTATACCCCTTCACTCACCTTAGATTGCTACACAAGTCCATCATAAAGCGACAGCGCTTGAACAATAGAGGGGTCAGCCTTGGAACCTTCCTGAAACTCCTGCAGAGTCAGCTTCCCGTCTGCATTCTGCAAGGGGAAAGAAAATGAAACTGAATCTGTAAAGTTTCACTCAGAAATGCCAGCAGGGGGAGAAGGAGGCACTCGGGCTCGGGCTGGCCCTGTTTTAGGCTGGTAAACTGATTTTTAGTTCAGAAAGATTGGACAGTTGCCACTGTTGTATAAATCACAGAGTGCTGCACAGTCAGATCTGTGAGCTGGTCCTGGCTGTGGTGAGCTAACAAACACACCGATCCAGCCTGTACACTGTATCATGTTTTACTAAAGCTGAGCAGAAACTGAGTGCTGATAGAGTGGGCTCTATGGGGTTTGTGGTTAAGGGGGCTATAAATGACGTTTATAGACTGTAGGAGGTATTAGTGACACTAAGATTGGTACAGATAACAGCTCTAAACTTAACAGTGTCCATTTTAAAGCCTCAAGGGTGGCAACAAAGGCAGACTCAGTCCTATAAATGAGAATTTAATAATTATGGTGCTACATTCACATTATTATTGAGTGAATGCTTATTAAACATTTACACAATTGAGATTATCCATTTTTCTTCCATAAGTTTTTTTGGCATGTATCTCGTTCCTCAATTTTAGTGCTATTTCAAAAATTTATATATCAAAACTTTCAGCTCAGGACATTCCCGCTATGACTTTTGGTATTTCAGCCTTTTATACTTTTTGAGATATTTAGCCTTTGTAGCCATTTTTTTTTTAATTGAAATGAATAGAGCTTCCTTAAACATCCTTAAAACCCTTCAAAATGCTCATAAATATTTACTGTATATTTTATATTTTGCTCTGGTTTAGCTTTTTTTCTAACTTTTTTGTGTTAATTTCAGCTTCTTTTTTGATCATTTGAGCTGTTTTCAGCATTTTCAGCTATTTGTCAACTTTTCTCTGCTAATATTAGCTTTGTTGTGTTTCACTTCACATCTTACTGTTGATTTCAACTTTTTATGCACCTTTCTTGTTTTTTAGCTGTTTTTTGTTAAATTGAGCTTTAGCTAAGTTTATGTTTAGGTGGTCTTTTTAGCCTTTTGATTTAATTCAGCAAACATGCTCCTTCAGTTTCTTTCTGCAAATTATTTTTTTAGCTACTTTTTTCAGCTATTGTCAGCTAAATTATCCTTTTTGTGATAATTTTAGCTTCTTACTGCTTCACTGAGGAATTGTTAATTTCAAGGTCACACAATAAAATGTCAAGATCACATGTTGATCATTTTTCAGTTTGTTTTACATGCTTTTTATATATTCACCTTTCTGTGCTTCTTGTAACTTCTCTCTGGTTGTTTCAACTTTTTAAGCTGTACTTTTGCAAATATTTACTATTTTCTGCTAACTTTAGCTACATTTCTGCTCTCTTCAGGTGTTTTTCTATTTTTCTACGGATTTTTCACTTTTGTTTCTCTACTTTCAGCTGTTCAAACATAACTCACATTAAGAGTTTTGCTATTAAACCTTTGCATCATGACTTCAGCAGCTTTCAGCAAAAATCTTTCGGCATTAAGCATTCACACCGCATTTTCACAGGAAATACAAACTTTCTAGTTATTGTTATCTTTGTCACTTTAGTCTTTTGATATTTACTAACCTTGTCCATCATAGCAAAAATACGATCAACACGCTTTTCTGGTGTGTTTTCCTCCTCTGGCAGTTCCACGGTGTTCCCCTAAAATATTACAATTACAAGTAAGACCATTCGAGCAATCTGGGATGATAAATAAGATGAAATGCAAAACTTACCACCATCTGATATATTGCATCTACAATGTTTAACATTTCATCACGAGTTATGTAGCCATCATTGTCAAGATCGTACAGCTTAAAAGCCCCTTAAAAAGAGAAAATATTCAAATAAAGAAGTTTCACAGCAACACAGAAAAGGTTTACATGTTTGTGTGAGCATTACTTTGAATATGGAAAGTATTTACATACTGTGATTTCAAAATATACAAGTGATGCTTTTGGGGATTTGAATACTGATCTCTTTGCTATAGCCACTTTTTCTTCAAATTTTCTACTTTAAAAAAAACTGTTGCATCTGAGAAGGAATCTTTAACTTTCTGTTGTTTAGAGATCACCTGTCCTCTTCCTTATGTAACACATGACAATCAAAACAAAATGTTACACACACACACAAAAAGTGTCTTCTTACATCTGAGCTTCTCATCCAGAGTTCCTCGAGAGGTCACTGACAAGGCCTGGATGAACTCTGAAAACTCTATACGTCCATCCTGGAGAGTAACAAAAGACACACGAGGACCATCCCTATTAATGTTAGCTATAACTGTATTTCTAATGCAGTTCCTTTTTTGGTGTCCTTTGTGCTGAAAATGGGGCCAGACGTTTGCTCCAAGTTAGCTGCTATTTTTGCCCCACAGCTGGCCCTCTCCTGAGGCTGAAATGTGTCACCTCTGGTCATTAGTGAGATGGATGCTACTGGCTCATTGTCCAAAACCTACACTTCACAATCACAATCCATAACTACTGGTGGCACATATATTACACAGCTTCCAAACGTCTAAATCCTTCTGTCAAACAAGAGAGAAACTATCTCACTCTTATATCCCTTTCCTTTTTAGCTTTAGTACAATAGAAATGAACCAAATATTCCAGTTAACCTCTCAGTACTTCTCATCAAAAATACTAGGACAAAAATATAGAACTAAACATTCCTTTAAAACAGCTGAAGACCTGTGACCCTCATGAGTTTCTATGTTTCCTTGAAAAAAAGAAGCCAGGCACTCATCAGAGCCCAGAGGTCAGCTAACTTTATCTCCACCAGACATCTGCCTGGTCAGAAAATGCTGAAGTCGTGCAATTCCGATTACATAAGCCGTAAAAACTGTTAAGATCAATGCATTCTCTAACTATGGGGTGCCGAACGCTAATGAGGGTTACAGATAAACGTCTGACGTTGGAGTGGGGTGGTTGTCTGATCTCTCTGACACAAAGCCACTTATCTGGAGTCAGCAAACCTCCAGGGGCTCCTGGGAGCTGCTCACTTATAGCTGGTCCACCTAAAAGCAATTTGAATAATCATGTGCAGCTGAGGGGGAATTACCTCACACAAATATACAACCATAGGTTGGCCTTGTTAAAACTTGCTTTGTCATCAAGTCCTGAAAGTCTTAAGGGATGTATCTACACACACACAACAAAGAATTTGAAATATAACATGATAAATTCACAACAAACATGTTACACAATGTGAAAAAACTTGTTGCTGAGAAGTTAGCTGAATACTGGAATTGTTGTAATTTTATTTCACCACAGAAGCTATAAATGTTAGACTTTATAAAAAGTGACTAAAATAGCAAACAGAGACATCTGCAATGTTAAAATACTATTAGGATGTTAAAAAACAATTAATTTACAGAGATGGATTTTGTCATTGGTGTTCTTCAACTTTATAATTTCCTAAAGTCACAAAGTAAAACAGAGAACATTACACAGGAACACATTTTTACCATTACTGATAATAATGGTGATTTAAAAAAAAATATGTGTTGACATTGTGCTGATAACGTTCATTTATTCTGCTTCTATTTACAATTTTTGATCCAGTTATATAAACCAGTACTCACTATTCTATTTTAGGACTAATTCATTAACAAAATAACTGATAGAAATACTATTGCTGTTAATATATGTATGCATATTGCAATGGTAATAATACCAAAGCTACATTTTGTCTGAGAACTTTATTCTTAGAAAACTGTTGACAAACAGCTTTCAATACAATTGAGTGTGAAAAAAATGCTTACAAAACAAACACCACAACATCTTAACAGGAAAAAAAGTGAAGAGAGATTCATGGAATAACAACTACGAGAGTTGAAACAAATCAGATTTGTGCTGATTCATTTCAGCTTTTTATTCAACTCAAGTCGTGAACAAGGAGAAATTGTAGCCTGATCTGAGAACAAATGAGCTTTTAGCTCAGTCTCTGTGCCTTTCAGCAGAACTTTCAACGTTTGTGGTGAGTTTGAAGCAACAATAATTTGATTACGAACCTTATTTTCATCGAATACATTAAAGACGAATGAAGCAAACTTCGTAGGATCTCCGAAAGGAAAAAACTGCTTGTATATCTTTTGGAAGCCCACAGCATCTAGCTGCCCACTTGGACAATCTTTAATGAAGCCTTTGTACCTGAAAAATGAAACACAATTAAAGATCTTTCAGAATGTTTTAAATAATCTAAGTAGAATCCAAATCAAGGCAGGGTTAGACAAAAATGACGAGACTAGAAAGTCACCTCCTTGCATCTACTGTGGCATTACTGCCTCAAGGAAAGCGCTAAATCAAAAGGTAAAGTGCAAAGCTATTAGTCTCATTTACAGATAAGAAGATCTCCTTAATCCAATAGCAAGCCAAAGGTGGTTAACTCTAATCAAATTCCTCCCGGCTTCTCTTTTGATAAAGCATGCAGCTGATAGATAAGTCTGAGTTTCCTCTCGCCCCTGGAAAAGACGTATCAAGAGAGCATCCCTAAATCTCTATTAGCCTAAATATAGAAGCATCTCATAGACAATTTGAAGTGCAGTCACTCAAAGGTAAGCAGTTTCCTGGAATGTCTTTGTAACGGAAACACAGTCGTCACAAAACAGGTCAAGGACTGAGGATGACAGGGTTAGTCTCAATAACATTAAATGTTATATGAACAGTGAAAAGAGAAAAAGACTGTGAGCTGTGCAAATACATCTCAGATTATGTTAAGGCTTTTTGAAGCAGAAAAAAGCGGGGCAATAATTAAGGTAAAAAAAGGAGAGTACTGATAAAGAATATAGGCCAGTACTGAGGTTCTTCATACACATACTCCTCTCCACTTCTCCTTAAATCTTCTGTACTTTTAATCTGACTGGGAGATAATGAAAAAAAGCCAGCTTCATAAAGTCTAAAAGATGGGAAGCTGCTTTGAGCAGCAGCTTGGAAAAAAAAAAGCCCAACAAGAAGAGACGACAGCAGAACTATGCAACTCTCACATCTGAATTATAAGAAGATATGCAGGAAATTGAAAGCTCAGCTCACTATAATGCAAAGTAAAACCTATTTGGTATTCAAGTGCAGAAGACACAATGCATGTCATAATCCAAAGTCAATTCACTTCAGATGAATTCTTTAGTCATTTTTGATATGACTATAAAAAATCCAATCTTGCACCAATAATAAAGACTGAATATGTTCTTTATGATTTATGTGTGTTTGGACAGAGAACTGTTAGTACACATGATGTGTTTAGTACACATGATGTGTTTACCATAAAAAGTTTGAATATTCACATTTTTTTCTGTTTGGGCAAGGAAGACATCTATTACAGATGTAATAAAAGGGCATTAAATAAACAATAAATTGAACAAAACTAACTTAACAGCTATGTTATGGTTCTTTTTTAAAATGGGACAAATGTATATAAATTTATAATTGACCGTTTAACACTGATAACTCATTTAACACTGATCACAGAACCTTAGTGATGTTCTTTAAATATATTTAGAAATTCAGTGTTCTACCACTGACTCATTGAGAAAACAAACATAAGATGCCTTTCTGGTGAAAGTTATGGCTTTTTCCTTTCATAGCTTCATTACAGTCTCAATCTGCTACAATAAGTACATGACACATTGAAAAGTTTTCACAGAATGAAATAAATGTCAGCATCACATGATAACTATAATGGTAAATATAAAGTTATGTGTCTGGTAATTATAAGGTTCCCAACCCAACATGGCTAGAGAAGACTGGATGCACTTTGAGGTGTTTAAAAAATCTTAAATGTTTTATTTGGAACTGTAGACGGTGCAGCTGTGAAATCTGGAGATACAGTCGAGTGCAAGACATTTATAAAATGTAGAAAGTTGAATCATTTTTGGGTTTCATGCTTGAGAACAAATCACTAATATGTGCACCTAAATGATTTCCATTAAATGACCATAATAATAAATGTTTATGGTAAAATAAGTATACTAATACATGTATTTTATAAAATGTTGACATCTAGTTACAGACAGAAGGTTTTTTATTTAAAGACAGAAAGCATACAGGAAGCATGAATGAAAATAATATAATCATTGACAGAATTACATAATTAAAATTATATGTCAGCTGGTGCTGCCCTACTTTTTGACACAATTGTTCTAACGAGCTACAAATTAAATGAAATGCTAAATCTCTCAAGTACTCATTTATTTCCTGCACTCAAATTGCCTGAAGTTGTCCTTCTTTTGAAATCTTAAGAGCACCTGAATGAATAATTCTAACCACACAAATGTGCAATCTTTTCAAAAACTACTCTAGCGGTTTAGCACTGAACTTCCATTGTTTGCTTTAAACAAGAATTAAATCAAGACATGTACCTATATTTACCCAGCTCACATATAAGTACAGATTTTAAGCCCTGTAATTAGATTATGTGCAGAACTAATGAAAAATACTTGTGCAGACAAAATATGAATTTGTCGAATATTTATTAAATTTTCCTATTATTGCTGTCTAAAAATAGTTTGTATACTGAAATATCTATTTTTATAGAGATGTAACTGATCAGTCAAAAGTAACACTGTTTTAAAAGGCACACAATAAAAAGCCTTGCTTGAGTAACTGCTGACATTGTCAGGATTTTCTCCACATTTCACAGCGCAGTTACATAAAGAGTTTACACTCAATCACTGGTACAATGGGTACAGTAAGCGCTGCTCCACACTGTAAACAGATTTGCAGTGTCATATTTTCAGATTCACAATAAGAGTCACCCTGTTTTGCCAGGAACACATCATGTACAACAGATCTTTGGTGACACTAGTGTCAGGACACACACAGTCTGATTGTGCTGGTGCTAATGTAACATGCAGTATCAGACCACACTGGTGATCTGGCATGATGATAAAGTATTCATTACTGGCACCGGCAGCTTGTCGTTGGAATCTACCATGGTGGCTTGTTAAAGAGCGGCACAGGATGTTTCTTTTGCTCTTGCCTCACTGGCAGGAACATCACTGAGCCCTGGGATTCTGTTATTGATTTCAGGTAGGCCTCAGGCATACTAATGATGTTCCCTTAGAGGTGAATTAAAAAGAGGAGCAAACTTAATGCACAACACAGGCATTTATCTTACCCTGCTAATTCTTTTGTGTCTGTGCCTGTGCTCTAATTACACGCCATCTGGCATTTCCCCTGGTGAAATTCCCTCTCATCCCTCACACTCGTCCGTGTTGATTGCTGCTGATCTTCAAGTGAGGACTCATGCAAAAAAATAAAAAATTCCTGTGAAAGACAGTGAGGGTGCTGGTGAGCTAGCAGGCTGCACAGCCGGCGGGGTGGAGGTTCAAAAGGGGTGTAGGGGGAGGGAGTTATTCGGTCCAAGTGCACTCAAGCAGCCCCAGACTGGCCAGCTCAAAGACTCTCCAATGTAAGGTTTTCTCTCATGCTGCAGCCACTACTGCTGTGTGGCTCCTTTCCCTCCGTGAAAAATCTTAATGGCAGATATGAAGAGCAACTGCCTCTTGAGTCAAAGCTCTTTTCATGCATGCAGAATTTGACCGTTGTAATCCAAATCCAAAGCAGGAGAACTGAAGTGTGAACACAGAAACATGATGACTTCCTTACTGAGGTCTCTCTTCTGATACACACACCTTCTTTTTTTTTTTGCCACCAGCATTGAGCCACAAAGAAAAGTGATGACTAAACTCATACTTGACTCATTTTTGTAATGAAGGTTCATTGTTACTTATCCATCTGTGAGCAGCTTTGAAAAAATAAACACAAACTAAAGCCCAATAGATTATTCTTGCCAGATTTGATTTTACTTTTCTTGCCAAAAAAATATATTCACTTTGTGAATAAACACTGTAAATACAGACTTGGAAAGAACAAAGGCTCAGCCTCAGCATGACGACACTGGTGCAGGTCACGCTGACTAACAGGTACAAAATCTGACAGGAAGGATTACTAATCTGTAACCCTGTGGAGACTCTGTGGCCATGCAGCCATGAAAGCCTCAAAGTGAGGCACCCCCATCATTCCTCGCTTATCAGACATCCTTGTTGCAAAAAAGTAAAAAGGTTGTGGAGGAATGCATCATGGAAATGTTTATATCAGTATTATCAGCCTTAAGAGTCATTTAGCCTGAGCAAAGCTTCAAAGTTGTTCTATTTTCAGATATCATCTGTCTACAGAGAAGTGTGAGGGAGATAGTTTCAAATCAGCAATGAAACCAACTGTAAAAACACTTTCCATGGACTTAAGTAAACAACTGGAAAAAACCCCACTAAGGTGGTTGTAAGTGGATCATGTTACAAACCTCTGATTCAAGTTATGACAGCAGTTCTGATTTATTACTAACTTCACATCAGTACAGGAAACATGCTCATTAAATGTAAATATACACACTTACCACTGCTGCACCTCTTTCTCTGTGACTGGAAGAGAAAACAAGAGTGATGTTAGCTTAAAGAAACTTTGGATGTCCTAGAAAAAGTAGCCTGGCAGTTAATCATCTTGTCCTAATCCTTTCCAACAAATATCCTCGAAAACAAAAAAAATGAAACATTAAGAGTAAACATTGGGGGTGCAACGATACAAAAAATTCACGATTCGGTTCGATACTTTAGTCTCACGGTTCGATATTTTTTCGTACAAAAAAAGAGCTATTTCCATGCACTTCTTAACTTGTAATTTTTTAGAATTAATTTTGAACATTTGTTTAACCTCAAAACTGCAGTTTTTGAATGAAATGTTGCTGAAACAGCAAGTTTCTCAGTGGATCTGTGCTCGACAATGCAGCCTAAGTGGAGCAGTCGAACACAGATCCACTGATCCTTCAACACAGAGCATCTTCAGAGGACAAGTTGATAAAATAAATTTTAAAAATGTGTATTGTTTGATACAAGGGTGTATTGAATGGTTCGATACAGATACATGTATTGTTGCACCCCTAGTAAACATGTAATTATTTGAAGGCAGACATGTTTCATTTGAGAAGTAACTGATACTCTACCAAAAAAATTTACAAAGAATCATTCCTTCTGGCTAGGACAGTGGTAGATAGGTAAGAGGGAGTAAACCCCAGGGTGTCGCCACAAGACAAGCAAGGCATAGAGAATTGAGATCAGTCACAGATTTAAGAGAAAGAACAGTTCAGCCTGCAGGATGTGTCATTAGCCCCTACAAGCAGCACAATCTGTTTGAATCTAATCAACCGATCCCACAAGGTTTCCCCCGTACTTGTTACTTTTTCTAAACTAACCAAAGCAATTTTCAGACTTTGGTCCCTGGGGTTTTATAATGAAAATTAAGTCTGAAAATCAATAACTTTAGTTTAGCTGGGCAGTCCTCAGGCTGAAGTCTTATTGTTGTTGCTGCAGCTGAGATCGCAGAATAGATCTTGTCTACCACCACTTCCACTGGGCCTAGGGCAAAGCAAGAGGCTTTGCGGCACAACAAAGAGCGTTAGTTAGTTAAACTCTAATTTCATCCACTGTAATGTTTAACCTTGAGCCACTCAGAGTCATGGTTACTAAATCAAAAAAAAACAAAACAAAAAAAGAAGTAAACCACGACTGAGCAAGGAAACCTTACCACAAATGAATTTGCTTCAAATAAGAAACAACCAAGACACTGAAAATGTTGCTGCTACATTTACACACTAGGATCGATACAGTGACTGCTGCAGTGTCACGGCAGAATCCTACAGAAGTTATTGATAAGGAGGGCAGGTCAAGCAGCCTTTTGCATGCATATGTCTCATATCAGTTTGCTCTGCTGGGCTTTTCAAGAAACCCCACGTGTGACCACTTCTAGAGCAATAAATGTCAGGTCAATCTCATGACTGTCAAATAAACTAGGCGACCATTAAATTAGCCAAAAATGTCAATGCCAAGGCAATTTACCATGACTTATATTTAATAAGAAAAAAAGGCTCTTATGTAACTGTGAGAGGCAATGACTACTAATGTAATCGCCCAATTGCAGAACAGCGCCGGGTCCACTCGGTTGGTCGGGCCCTGCAGAGTCTGCCGGAACACATCCGGATTGTTACCCTGTCACTGTGAGGGCAATCATCGTCTCTTTGAGAGCTTACAAAATTCTTGAGCATGTACAAGGGTCTGCCCTACATCTCTCAGAGGTTTTAACAGCACTGCTTGCTCTGTCCGTGTGATGTCAGGGCAGTCGTTCAGAAAAGCATTTCTGAGTGGAACGAGGCTCTTTAAAAAGGCAGGTGAGGCCTAAAACCTTTCCCAGTGTTGTATTTTTCTACTAAAACCATAAAAGCAGTGGCTTCTAGCCTCATCTTCTATATGGCCTGATACTGTCTTTAGCTGGAAGGCGTATTGCAAAAATAAAATTAAAATAATGGTTTATTCATAAGCTCACAACAAAGCAGAAAAATACATCTTCTTTGCATGTACACTTTTGAAATGAATAGCCTTATTTTTAGCCTCACCTTCTTGGCTCTATTGACACATGGGGCATTATTTGCTTTTGAATAATGTGCTGCTTCTCTTACCACAAAAATAAAAAAGACATAAGCACAGAGAAATTTAAGCCCCCAATCTGTCAAGAGCTAAAAAGAAAGCACTGACTAAAATGGCAGACACGGCTTCTCGTGGGAGGGCAAGAGAAAGATGCAATAAGATGAAAGAAGGCAGAAATGATAGAGTCTGAATTCAAGTAACAACGGAACAGGAGAGAGGGATCACACTGGGAGAGAAAGCTCAATACCCCCTCTCAGCGATGCTAACCAGATAAGATCCTAATTATACTATTCCATTCCCCGCTCAAAGAGGGCAATTAAGGGGTGAAGCCAGAGGAGAGAGGCAGGGTGAAAGGGTAAGAGAGAGAAAGAGAAAGACGAGTGCAGGACAGAAGCAGGCAGTCCAGCCCAGCATGATGTCTAATCTTCCTCCACAGCAATTTCCTGCTACAACAGCTCTCCAAGCTTCTGCTGAGGAAAGAACCAACCACACACATAACACTGTCATTAAGCAGCCAATGGATGTCTCCGCCCACCCACACCTGCACACTGTACTGCGCAAATAATAATAAAGGCGCTGCGCTCCAGAAATAACACACAGATGATTAAAATAGACTTTAAGGTAGATGCTGCCAGAGGCAACTATAAATTTAATCTTTGTGCAGTTTTGTTAAAAACTGTTGAGATTTTCTTTGTTCAGTGGGAAAAGTCAACAAGTAATAATGACTAAAATGCATTTATAATCTCAAGGTCTACCATGCAGAAACATAATTTATAATTTTGCCATGTAAGGAATGCCTGGAATTTATTTACACTTAAAAAAATTGAGCATCTGAAACCACTCAAATGAGAGTATTTCTGCATAAGATCAATGAAAACCATAAACAGCTGCCTTTCTAAAGGAGCTGATGCAAACTCAGCCTCTCCGTATTTACAAATCCCCTCAGCAGGATTTAAAGATACTTATTACAACTTTTTGCCTGACCTTAACCAATCACAATTTGCTACACAACATATAAATGTAAATTGAAATCCAACAGGGTTGACATTTAGCTGCAGCTCTGTTCTGTCAATAACGAGAAAGGTGTTGAATCCCAACAGGCAGAGCTATTTACTGTACAGCGCACAGCAGGTGGAAAACATCAGAAGAAAACTGCAGCTATAAGATCAACATGAGGTATTCCCATCACTCTTTATCATGTTTTTCTCAGAATGTTTATAGAGTTAGAAAAGTTTATTTAAGGGGTTTATTTGGTTTTTTTATAAAAGATGATGAAGATACTCACAGTAGGTTTTCCTTGTCAGCTCCTCTACCACCTCCGGTTTGAGTTTGCTGTTTGATTTTCCCATGATCTTCAGCTCTCATCCACACCTCCAAAATCACCTTGGCACACGGCACCTGTTACTACCGCCTCTCCAGGGTGTTCCTCTGCCAACAACATGCAACAAACGTAGGCTGGGATAGGTGTAAAAAAAGAAGAAGACAGATGCTTTTGTTTTGGCTTGCTTTGATGAGTTAAAAATACATTTAACAACAGGGGCAGGGGGGAAACCCCATTCAGGCTACGTGAGTCTATCCTTCACTCTAGCTGTAGTCGAGATCTGCTCAGTCATCATCCCTGGCACAGCAGACAGACGCGTTGAACCCCAGGGGCTCTGTGAATTAGGCCCAGCAGGTCGTCTATGCTATAGGAGCGCCGGTGAGCGCCTGCGTGTCCGCCTCATTTCTTCACAGCACGTCCGTGGGCGAAGAGTGGCGCTCGGATGCGTTGCTACCTTCGTCCTTGGATACAAGAGTCACTCAAAGGCTGGGTTAAGCACGCTCTCTGCCTAACAGTCATTCACCGCTCCTCACCCACCCCTATCTCTACTGTGCTTGGTAAGTTACTGTAGAACAGACCCTTCTCTCTTGACAGCAGAGATAAGGGGGTGCGTTAACCAAAATACAATGAACAGACCTTTGCTTGGACACTCGCCCCTGCACTCTGCACACTTGAGTCAATCAATCAACTGTAATCCCAAGCATTTATACACACATCACCATCAGAAATAACTTATAGTGTGCAGAAGAAATTTTTTTTTTACATAGTTACCTGCTAAGATATGAACTTAACAAAGAAAGAAAGGCAATCTGGTGCTGCTCCTAAAATAAGCATGTGTGCTGTCTACAAAGTTCATAGGCGGATTTGATGAGTGACAGCTTTTCTTTTTTCCTCTATTCTGACTCATAATTCTCCCTCCTTCCCTGCCTCACCACGGAACGACGTGGTGATTTCCCTCCTTGTCACGGCAGCCAAGAGATAGGGATAATGGAATTTCTTTGTATCACAGGCCTAGTATTGGCACGCACTGATGTAAAACCACAGCATCTGTCTGTGGTGAAGAAAAGTAAAAAAGAAAAAGAGAATGTATTTCACTAGGCACCTTCAATGCAAACATCTGCTCTCCTTGTCCACAGCCACTAATGTCCTTGTGAGGGATGCCATGCTGGTAATCACCATCTTTGGGTTTGCTCTAACCTTGAAGTCTTGGGTTTTACTCAGACGCTGTAAAAATAAACACAGAAGCAGCAGTTAGAAAATAATATGCCCTGTGTTTCATCAGATGTAGGCTTGTAATATACTGAAAATGGGGGGAAAAGCAGTCAAAGAAGGCAATCTTTCATTCCCAGGTTTGATTCTGTTGACTGTAGCCAAGAGGCACAACTCTAGCTGAAAAGAGAGTTGGCAGGAGTTAACAAGTGCATTTTTATTAGCTATATTTAAAGAAAGTGGAAGTCATAAAACAGTCACAGTGATAATTTTGTTTGCCCTTTGCAAACGTCTCATAAGCAAACGTAAAAAAGCGCGTCGTTTGAGTAAATTTCTAATATTTTACAGGTGTGGGAAACGCATACAGTGGCGGCAGCAGCAGGTGGGATGTTGCCTTTCAGCACCATAGCAACGCAGTTCATGGCGACAGGACAACATCGACAATGCAGGGAGCTTTCTAGTCGTCACGTCTGGTACCCACGCTGTTTCAGCGCTGCTGGGGTGGGGGAAAAGGGGAAAAACGCACTTTGAAAGCTTTTTATATGGGTTTTAATTAAAGCTATGTAGGGCTTACCTGAGCCAAAGAAGGAGCAAGTCACCGTTCAGGAAATGTGTCCCACAGAACCGCTTTTCCTTCTCCGTCGAGCTCCGGGGAGGGCGAATCGCTGCTGCTCGCGCTGGCCGCTCGCGCTGCTCTGATGCCGCCGTCAGGGAGTGACGTTGCTGCTCGCCCCGACCAGCAGCTCAGAGCCGCAGACACTGACGTACCACGGCTCACACACACTGACTCTTTGTGTGTGCTCTCTGAGCTTCCACATGTCATTCCCCAACACACACTTTGGAAGGGTTACTTTTAAAAAAGTCCGACTGCAAGTTTTTCTAGGGAACCGCAGCACGACTACGCCCCTTATTTTACATGATTACCTGTTTTTATCCATTTACTGGCTTTACTGAGGAAAAAGGAGCTCCTGGGTGATCAAGATGTCCCAAAATAGAACCTATTTACCAACAGTGAAGGCATTCTTTGCAAATTATAAAATAAAAGATAAAAAGATTATTTTGAACCAGAGGCAGAGCTACACTTTTCTGTAAGGTGTGGCACAAGGGTGGCCAAGACTTTTTCAGGGGGGCACACTTATGTCTCTCAAAGGAAAATAGGCCTATGTTTTTATTTATCCAGCAATCTCAGTCTCACATTCTTTTTTTTCCTTATGCACAAAATGTTATCATTGGCATGATCTCCCTCTCATTTCCTCTAATTGTGCATCTTTGAATGCAACAGGAAGTGACTTCAATCACCTGGGGTATCCAATCGGGTTTCTGGCTTTGTCCCTGTTTTGATCTATACTAGATGAAATATTGTATTCTTATATGCAATTCTGAAATGCAGGTATGCACTCAACCTAAACAAAACATTTAGTTAAATCTTTTAAAAGCCACAGGGAAGCTTGAGTCACATTATTGACTTAAGGCCAGTCATAATTAGTTATATTTTATACAACTGTTTCTCAGGATAGAAAAAAGAAAAGAAAAAATACACCAGACTTCAAGTCTATTTCAATTTGGATTTTATTTATAAACCTGTCTAGCGAATTAACTCACCAAATTTGAGTACATATCTAAATTACTGGACTTCGATTCCAAGCGTTTTTGATTGTTTGTTTGTTTTGTTTTTATTGCATTGAACACATCCAGGCTAAAATCATGCAGAGTTTGGTTTGATTTAAGTTTTTCAAAGTTGCAATGTTTGCATTGTTTGTTTTGATTGTAATATCACACATTTTTTGTTACTGTGTTTATCATTTTAGGTTCTGCTGTGTCTTTTTATGGTTGCTTGCATTTGAATTTGTTTGTTCTGCATCTTAAGAAATTTTATGTCTTTTTTGGACAATATTGTTTCATATTTTTATTTATCGTGTTTCTACTTATCTTTTTTCCAACTGTTTTCTTTCCCATTTAGTTGCAAGAGAAAAAATAATGCACAATTTTTTAAAATCTGCTTCTTGTATTTGCACGATTTGCATCTTTCTTACATCTGTTTTAAACTTTTGCACATTTTTATTTTTAGTTTTATACTTCAGGATATTTTAAGCTTTTGCATAGTCTGCACTTATATTTGCATATCTTCAACAATTATATGTAACATTAGTGGTTTTTGTGTGTTATATTGTAAGTCTTAGACCAAGTCATCAGAAAATCCTTGTGCAAAATTAAATAAACCTGATTCTGATGGATTTGTCTTAGACATTTCATGAATTAAAATAGTAATATTTGTACACTATATAACACCTACATTACAGACAATTTTATGTCCAATTTTTAACCTAATTATTGCCATTATTTCACTTTGTTTTTATTTACCACCCTCTTCTGTGTCATCTTTTGTTGTCCCTTTATGAAATATGTTTTACATTTCTGGAGTAAGATGAAAAACTGATTGTTTGGGCCTCTGAGCCACTCCCCAATAGGCTGCTTCAGTAGTTACTGAGATATGCTATTACTTTATCATTGATAATCAAGTTTAGTGGACATAAGCACAAATTCTATGCAACAGAAATCAATATCTCCTCACCCTTTTGACCTCAATATAGGTAAAGATTTGAAACATAAACAACACACATAAAAATACATTTACACACAATCTGCTAAAAATCTGAGGTCCTCAAGTTGAAATCACCTAAATAACAAAATCCATCCTGAATCATCATGGGTGTATTTCCTTAATTCAGCCTTAATTACAAAATTTTAGAATAAAATAAAATATAACTATTTTAAGAAGTAGGTTTTTAGATTTGTTTATTAAGTTTACTGATATGCAATGAACCACCCTCTGAGACAACAAACAGTAAGAAAGAAGCAAAGTTATTTCAGAAATGCTGCCCTATAAGTTCAAAGAGTCTGAAGATCAATGTTATTTTCACAAGCACTCATTGTTTATTCATCTACGCAAATGATGCATGAAAGAGTCATTTTCCCACAAGTCTCATTTAGAGGTTTGTGGCTCTTTCCTCACGTTTGAGTCCAAACTTGGTTGTCAGACTTTTGCACGCACAGCCTTTTTTTGTCCGACCCCCCCATTTGTCCTTCCGGCGTTCATTCACTTTATTTGTTCATTAACACTGGCTGCAGCGTCACCGATCATGGGGGGAGGGAGGGTGGTGTTGGATCAGAAGGTGTGGCTGTCTGACTTTACCAGCTTTGTATGCTGTTCTCTCCCCCTCCTGCAGTTTCTTTATTGCAGTCAGCTGCAGATGCAGCTCGTCTTGTAGGAAAGGAGGGAACAGAGCTGAAAACTTGCAAAAGAGCTCTTTGCAAAACGGGATAAATTAGTGGAACATTTGCTATCTTTTTAATAGCTTTCCTCAGATCAAACTCTGATTGTTCACCATCAATCATTTGATTCAATATGCTGCATGCAGGGGATGAGGCGTTTTCCTTGTCTGGAAAATGCACATATAGCTGCTCTCTTTCTCTGTGTTTTAAAACAGGCATCACTCGAGGGCACAATTTACATTCCTTTTTGTTTATGGCTGTTTCGCTGATAGAAAGGCTCAGGAGAACATGAAGCTCATTTTAGGTCATCCCACGCTCAGTTTCAACATGGTGCATCAAGAGACCTTCACATCCAAAATGCAATATGTCAGTGTTGCATGTGAATCTCCCCTCTATGTCTTTTTTGGATCTGATATTCGTTCACATCCAAACAAGAGGAAATTTCATTGCTTAAATGCATCAAACACAGCCAGGATGGATGCCTTTTCCTGCCATCATTCCCTTATTGGAGTGCACATTATAAGAGCCATTCCTCTAGAAGACATTCTGTGCAATGACTGCATAATTGTCCATTTATTAGAAAACACACACTGTGATCATTAACTCATCAGCAGCGGGACGTCATTAAATGTCCCGGCAATGTCTCTGCATCAGTGTGATATGCAGGCACATGCTTGAAAACAGCTGGGGGGCTGGAGGAAAGCTACAGTGTGGAAAATATCTGTATACTGTGTAGTGCCATTGAGCTTCAACACCCTCAGTATTACATTACAGCCTGGAAAGTCATCATTGCAGGGCTGACAATAAAGGATCAACACCGTATTTGTCTTAATTTGCAGAGAGAACATAGGAAGGCAGAACCCCATCAACCAGAATTCATCTGTTTTCTCACACTGCAGCTTGAAGAGTGAGATATCTACACACAAATCAATCACTGAAAAAAATTTCTTGAAAACAGATGCTGTGGAACCAGGCTGTAACTTTGATCTGACATCTGATCCATCACTCTGGCAGTTTTATATATATATATCGTCACACACCTTACTTTGACCAGCAAATGCTGCTTTAGTGAGTCACAAAGGCATTCTGGTTGTTCAATCAATTGATAACTTGTGAGATCATTAAAATAAAGCCTAATCAAGCCATCATTGTGCACATGCTCACTCTTAAGCAGGTTTGCATGTTTCTCTGCCAGCTTCTAAAATTAACTTTTTTTTTTTACATCCAGATCACGCCTGTACTTGAATGGTGATCAACAATCAACTGTTTTAAACAATAGGCTCTCAAAAAGTGACATATTCTTCTAACAGATGGGTAGAAGGACAAAGTGGAGCAAATGACCGTCAATCCTTTTTAATCACAGCCACTCAAGATAAGTGTGTCCCTAACAATGAAACACTGAGAGGTCGAGCCACACAATGACAAACCAGTTAACTAAACGTCCGGCCAAAAGGATGAAGTTAAGTAAGCCATTAATATTGTTTCTATTATTATTTTAAAAGAAAAGCAAAGGAAGAGAAATATTACCAATGCTTATGGTGCTCTGCTGCTTTCTGTACCATCGCTTTAATCTTCTGAAACTTCAACCAAACACTAATTTCCTGAGGCATCATTTGCTGTACACACTTCCCATATGGCGCATTATATATAATTTAGGGCATCATAAATATACAATCCTACAAGCCTTCCTCTGAGGGAGCAGACATGTACATGAAGATGCAACAGCTCTTATCGCAGACTGTCGGGCTCTGTAAATCCAGCATGGCAGTGAGGTTTTTAGCTAAGCTGGTGGTGTAACGCCCATGGAAACCAGCTGTTAATTCACACTGACAAAAAGCAGATATCTGCCAGACAAATGGCAGATAGGGCCTGAGTGCTCGAGTCATAGAGATAAATTATAACATCCATCCTTTAGGAAATAAAAGGGGTGGAGAGGAGCAGTAAAAAGGAGTGAACAAGTCAATGCGATTTTTCTTTTTTTGCTTTGTTTCAGCCTTCACCCAGAAATGGCATTTTAGCAGCACCAAAATGGAATGTTTTAAAAGTTACAAAGCTAATTAAATATTTAAATGCTATCCTTGTGTTTTTGTGTACAAAACACAACCTTTTGAAAACAATGATGTCATAGTTCCACCTCTCTTTTAGCCCAGAACTAAATAGTGTTCTCTTGTTTTGTTACGTTTACATTTCATAGCCATGTGTGAGTGTTATACGCATGCTCCACACCTTGTTTCCTGTTTTTGGTGGATTTTAATGAAAGTGTTAGGCCCAATGTACACAAACAGCCAGGCTTATTTTTGACACAAAAGCTTTTTGAATCCAGATCTCAGAGTGGGGGGCTTTGAAACACCACATAAGGATATTTTTAAAAATCTATATTTTAAAGAAATGTTTTGAAAAGCTGCATTTCTATTTGAACAAGGTCTCAGTTTGGAGAAACAGAAACTGAGCTCATTTAAAGTTGTCTAAAACAAGAAATATTAATTGTTCACAAATTAAAGATGTATCATTAAAAAGCATAAGACACACTGAAATGTTTGCTTTCCGACCAACCCATTTTCAAAAAGAGAACTGCTGAGCCTAGAAAGAGGAGTCCTTACATTTTAAACTGGGAATAAATCACAGCCAGTTATGATAACTTAAATTTGGTTTTATTGTTTCCATTATGAATCCTACTTGGAAATTTAGCACTGTTTTAATATGAGCTAAAGAGTTGTTTTTTTTCCCCTCTTACATTCTTGTGGAGAGGTCTGCATTGCTTCCCTTCTATTGCAATTATAGTCATATTTTATGTCCAGTTCAGGTTCCTGTCTGCCCTCTACTGGTGAAAACAACACTAAAAAATGTTTTCCAGTGCAGAAGACCTGATCTGGCAGCAATAATAATAATAATAATAATAATAATAATAATAATAAACATTATGAATTGTGAATTTACTTTTTGTCCCAGGCAAAATAAAGTTATACATATAAAACAAGCCAACCAATGAGAGGTGTCCTCTTGATCTCAGAAAAAAAAAATGACACACATCAACTTTGTCCCCACTGTTTGCAGAGACATACACTCATGGCTGTGTTCTGTCCTGCGTGAATCTGAGGATCACACTTGTGTCAAAGCAGAGCAGGTAAACACACGGAAAGAGGAAAAATATGGTTTTCATGGCTCCACTGTGTCTACTGCTCCTGCTGCCTGGCTTCAGTCCTTTAATGGGAGATCCACAAAATGAGGTAGGTGGAAAACTGCTGGCCAGCAGAAGCAAATTTTACTGTTCGTGACTCTGACAAAGTGCAATGAACCCTTCAACTTTAAACCGCTTTAACAGCTTGGGAGCTTCCTTATCATTCAGTTTTGGGCCACTTGTCTATAATTAGTCTTTAAATTAAAAGACAATGTTGGTGGTTTTAAACTAAACTAATGCTGTTTGTTTCCTGCAGAAGCTTGATGATCTCTACTCTACTCCAGTAGATTCGATCTCTTCAGGATCCTTTGCTGACACTACAGGTGTGTGTGAGTGGTATCATGAGAACACACGATATGATGGAATAAAAACAATTTATAAAATAGAATTATGTAGTGCTTGTTGAGTTGTCTTAAAGCAGTAATAATTGTGTTTGTTTTACGCGCAGTAAGTAGTCGCCTGCGTCGCTCAACTCTGCCCCCTGATATTTCTCACCTGGAACTGATGGTGGTGGTGGGACCTGATGTCCAGCAGGTCCACAAGCAGGATACCGAAAGATACATCCTCACTAATCTCAATATTGTAAGTACAGGCACAAACTTACAGAAAAAAGTATTTTAATATGAGAAATTTTATGAATAGTGGATGTAGGGCAAACTATGTATGGAAACAGCTTGAAGGAGTGATCAATAAATAATGCAAGACTAGAAAAAATGCTTATTGAGAAAAATCTGTTTGGATGTTGTGGAATTTATAGTGAAATGTTCTCTCCCTCGCCCCGCAAGGTCCTGCAGTAATTTAGTCCAATTACTCCCTTTCAGCAGAGTGAAATATAACAATCGGATCTATATTCTTACATTTTCCCAGGCCTCTGAGCTGCTGAGAGACGCGACTCTGGGGGCCAACCTGAGGGTGCACCTGGTTCGCATGGTCATCCTGTCAGAACCAGAAGTGAGAGGTTACAAATTAATGATTAAAAATAGTAAAACATTATTTAAAGGGGTTGTGGATATTATGCAAAATATACTTTTGTAAGCTTTATATCATATTATGATGTCATTACCTCATCAAAAACATACCCAGAGTGTTGCTTTGATTCATTCATGCATGTTTGAGAAATCCTTGAATCTCCTGTGGTAGTCATGTGGAGCTGGTAGTGCAGGTAGGTAGATAGTGTAGTTACTTGATTGTGATTTAGAATTGACCTATGTGCCCAGAAATTACTGCTGTGATATTAGAAAATGCTCAATTTCTGTTTACTGCCTTACATTTTACAATGCCACTTTCTCCAGCCAGAAATCCAAATGTCCTCCAACATCATATCTTCCCTCAGAAGTGTGTGTGACTGGGGTCGAAGGATCAACCCCTCCAACGACACGGATCCGCTGCACGCTGATCTCCTGCTGTATATTACAAGGTGAGGAAGCTGCATGATAGATCGTTAACGACATAGATTATGTTGTGACTAAGTGAAATGGTACAACCACCATCAGGTTTGACCTGGAGCTGCCTGATGGGAACAGGCAGGTCAGAGGAGTAACGCAGCTGGGAGGAGTTTGCTCTAGTGAGTGGAGCTGTGCGATAACAGAGGACACAGGCTTTGACCTGGGCATCACCATTGCTCATGAGCTTGGCCACAGGTAAAAAGATTTAATATGGTTTCTGTTTAACTTTTTTTTTTTTACAAGTCACAAGTCTCTAAATGCTTATTCTTATCACTTCTATTTCAACAATTTTTTGTTAAATTCAGAGGTTTGTGATTAATTATTTCCTAATTTAAAATCAGAGTATTTATCAGGTCTATTCAACTAAATTACTCAATGGGCCACAATTACTCAAAGACAAAAGAACAAGTATTACTTTTAAATGTGTTTACTTTTGGCATTACATCATAAATTTAAAATTTACAATTGATTTAACATCTATTTTTATATTAAATTAAGTGAAAAATGATGTCACTTCGGACTGAAGTCACCCGCGGGCCGAATGCAGCCTGTGAGCCGCCAGTTGAATAACCCTGGTTTAACCTCCTAGGACCTGGTGCCACATAAATGGACAAAAATGCATTGCAATGCAAGAGTTTGGGTCTTAGGGGATATATATATAAATATATTTTAACAACACAATAAATGTATCCTAAAATAAAGTAGCTCATCTTGATTTCTTGGTATCCAGTTTTGGAATAAACCACGATGGAATTGAGAACTCCTGCAGCAGGAGTGGCTTTATGATGGCCTCTGATGGAGGCTACAACAGCGTGGACCTGACCTGGTCCCCCTGCAGCAGGCAGCAGCTTCTCACATTTTTCAGGTGGGTCAACCTGTTCAGAGTAAATAATCCCATAGGTCTGATGCTGTTAAATTGGTCTTCCATCCGGAAGTAGCTGAATAACCTAATTTTATGTTGGTGGAACTGGTTTCTTTAGTTTTTTTATGTTAAATATAATGAAATATTAATAATTAATAATACAATTAATAAAATATAATATATGGAAATTCTATATTTTTGATGTTTCCAGTGAAGGGAAAGCAGAGTGTGTTAAAGATTTGCCTGCACTGAGCGGCTCCCTGCAGGACTGGAAACCTGGCCTGTATTATGGTGTTGATGACCAGTGTCGTATAGCTTTTGGCAGCACAGCGAGAGCCTGCTCCTTTACCAATCCTGACTTGGTACGTCATCTTGTAGCACCATGGCTCCATAACGCCATGTGGTGTTTCACATCAGCCAACTATTCAGGCAAATGTACTTGCTGGTTCATGTTTACAGCGTTAGTCTGGTTTTCCATCAGGCGGCTTGTCGTGTTCTATCCTGTCACGTTGAGCCTGACGACGACAGCTCCTGCAAACGCCTCCTGGTTCCTCTGCTGGATGGGACAGAGTGCGCTCCTGATCAGGTGCTGCTTTCAGAGAGTAAATTTCTTGGGTTAGGGTTAGTTTTCACAGGGAAGTAGTCCACCCCAACATACTCCTCATCCTGTCTTCTAGTGGTGTCTGAAAGGTCGCTGCGTGTCCCCACATGATTTTGGCTCCTCTGTTGTTGTCAACGGCTCCTGGTCCACCTGGTCCGAGTTCTCCTCCTGCTCGCGGACATGTGGCGGAGGGGTCACGCTCCGCACACGGCAATGCAACAACCCAAGGTAGCCAAACCTAAACAAACACTGAGGCCTTCTTCATAATGCTGATTTTGTCCAAAAACAACAAAAAAAATTGATATGTCTTTTCAGACCTGCTTTTGGAGGGAAGGACTGTGAAGGTCCAGATATTGAGGCTGAACTTTGTCACCAGCAGGTAGGTTCTTAGCCTTCATACTGAGGCAATACAACCCACTTAATGGGCAACTAATTTGGAACATAACACCCAGAAATAATTTTAAAGCCAGAGCTTGAGGCAAAATTTGGCTTCATTTTAAATTCATTTTACAGCCCCAAACAACGGCATCATAATGAGCCCAATGTTTTTGTTGTTTTCAATCTGTTTTTTTTTCCTTCTCTAATTGCTGTAGCCTTGTGAACGCACCCAGCTGGACTTTATGGCAGAGCAGTGTTCCCAAACCAATCTCTACCCCCTCTACCTTCAATCAACCACCGCCTCTTTCTACAAATGGATCCCTGCTCTTGGTTTTGCAAAAGGTAAAATTAAAGAGAGAGGAGGAAAATAAAGACAAATAAAGTCTATAAATCATTTTTTTTTGGGTTATGACCAGGGGATGAGCAATGCAGATATATGTGCCAGTCAGACGGAGAAAACTTCATAGTGAGCCGTGGCTCTCACTTTGTGGACGGGACTCGCTGTGAGTCAGAGAATCCTCTTCCTTTTGGCGCAACAACTGCTTGTCTGCAAGGCAGATGTCAGGTAAAAAAAAAAAAAAGCCTAATGAAGCAGGTTCGGCTCAACTCTTTTTAAAGCTGTTTACGTTGAGTTTTTTTTGTCTGTGATCAGCTGTTTGGCTGTGATGGAGTGCTGCACTCTGGGAAAGTGCAGGATGTTTGCGGGGTGTGTGACGGCGATGGGTCAACCTGCAGTTTAACATCCGACTCCTACAGCGGCGGTCAGGCCAAAGGTGACAAAGAATGTGATAACTCACTGCTGCTCTAGGTCAAAGAGGCAGCAAATTGAATGCAGCTGGGCTGCAGACTGTTAGTAAAGAAAAAAAATTCTTCTTTTTTCAAAACAAGAGTACAGCACTTTCCTCACACTGCCAGTGAATGCAACACAGGTCCACATTGTCAACATGGCTCCTCTCTTCACTCATTTGGGTAAGTGACATCACTACATTAGGAGATTTACATTCCTAAAACATTGCATTAAACAAATGTCTAAAAGCAAAGCCTCTTTTGCTTTTGCAGCTGTGATGGTTAAGGGTCGGTACATTGTGTCAGGTTCAGGCAGCATGGCTCTGAACATCACCCATCCCTCCCCGCTGGATGAAAACCCTCTGGAATACCGCCTCCACCTGACCCCCAACCTTTTACCTGAGATGGAAGAGGTGATGGCACATGGACCTCTGAAAAAGGAGATAAATATACAGGTCAGGAGAGGAAAACACAGTCATAACTGATGTCACAGGATGTGGTTTTTCCATCCATCCCTTTTCATTACCTGCTTTTCCATGCAGGGTCACTAGGCAGCTGGTGCTTATAAAACATTGTACATTAACAATGTTCACCAAAAGTAGAATGCAAATCTCTTATTTTTACCATTTTGTCATTGCAATGTTTTCAACAATTGCAGATCTATCGCAAATATGGAAGGGAATACGGTGAAAAAACAAATCCAAACATCAGCTACTGGTTTTATGTACCTGCCAGAAACAGGAGCTCAGTAGATGTTATATCTGAAGGCAAATGGGCAGTTTTCACAACACCTTGCTCCGTCTCTTGTGGATCAGGTAAATAATGAATGCAATAAAATCTGCAAGGAGGAATGCATAAACTGCAGCCTTATGTCTTGGGCTGTATGGAAAGTGCTAATTATAATTAAACAAAAAAAACTCCTTAGTTCACTTTGACTTTCATTTTAGTTTCAAATTTCAGTATGAATTACATTATTTTATCTGTTATTTAATGTTTTTTTTTTTTGCAACATGTTCCTTAAACAGATTTTTTGCTGATCTTTCTTACATTTAAAGCCATTTTACATTGTTTCAGTTTAAAAAAAAAAAAAACAAGCTGAAGGCTGCAGCACATGAGACTTTAAAATATCAACATGCTTTTAGTTATTAATGATGCACTTACAAAAAGTGTGATTTATTTGCCGTTTGGAAGATATAAGGTTTTGTGTATTTTAACAGAGAAAAGAATGAAATACCTTGGGTTCATTCATACAAATAAAAATTAGAATTAAAGCCAAAACTGTAACAGATTCTTTTATTGTTGTTTAAATTAGATTTTTCCATACAGTCTAAATCTTTTATTTGTAATTTTAGAATACATATGATCAATTGCAAATGTCATTAGAAACTCACAGTGAGTTTATTTTTATTCTCTTATTTTGTAAATTAAATTAGATCTTACAAGTTTGCTGTTTTGGTCTTGAAGCTGTCTCCTTCGTTTTTTGTCTTTATAGGTGTACAGAAGCATGTGTTTGTCTGTGTAGACAAAAATACCAACAGCCATTTGCAGGAGCATCACTGTAAAGCCCCTCTTCCAAATGCACCCCTCCACACAACCTGTCAGCTTACAGTCTGTCCCCCCAGGTTACTTTCAGCTCTGTTTTTCTTTTTCGTTCCCCACAGTCACGCTCAGCAGAAATGAATATGCATAAATAATTGACTGTGTTGCAGGTGGGATGCAGGAAATTTTGGAGCTTGTAGCGCCTCCTGCGGAGGGGGAGTTCGGGTGCGTCCTGTGCGATGTGTTCAAAAACATAGATCAGATTTGGTAACGGTTCCAGAGTCTGAATGTTCCTCTGATACTGCTCCACACTCTGCTGAAAAGTGTAACCTGCACCACTGTCCTGCCAGGTGTGTCCTACAGTATTAATGTGCTCTTTAGATGGCCTGGAATTAAATAACTACTGAATGTGCATTTCCTCCAATGATCACAGAGGATTTGTGGTGTTATGTTCTGCAGCCTCAAAGTGAGTCTTAAGCATAAAGCCACTTTTGTTTGCTCGCAGATGGCACGTGTCAGAGCCAGGGAACTGTTCTGCAGTGTGTGGGCCAGGAGAGGCGAAACGCGACGTGTCGTGTGTTCGGCAGGAAGATGGTCAGGACAATGAAGTAGATCAAAGCTTGTGTTCGAAGTGGATCAAACCAGCTGATTTTGTGCCATGTGTGGTAGACGTCTGCCCAGTTGGGTGGGAATCTAAGGGGGAGGTAAAGTGAAAAAAAAAAATAAGTTATAGTAATTTCTGAACGTCGGTCCAGTCTAACAACTTTCTTTTAATTAGGACCTGCCTGTCTTGAAGCTTGGTTTGTTACCACGCTCCAGTCAGCCTCCTGTGTATGTGTGGAGTCCTGTTGTCAGCCAGTGTTCAAAGACTTGTGGCAACGGTAGGTTTCACAACATCCCCATCCCCACTTCAGAAACAACACCTTTTATTAATTTAGTAACTCAAAACCCAATGCTCATGCATGGAAGGAAGCCTGCAGGTGTGGTTTTCCTGTGTGGATCATGAGAGCAGACGGGGGGTTCCTGACTTTAACTGTGACGCTTCTACCAAACCTGATCTTCAAACTGAGATCTGTGGCACCTCTTCCTGCCCTGCAATGTAAGAAAAGAAGAACGAGATGGATTTCCATATTTTGTTTCTAGATGAGTGGTTCCCAACCTGGAGAGTGCCATAACCTTTTCTGCTCAGAGATTGTGAAATTATGAATTTATTGTTTGTATATAAAAATCCCCAAAACAAGTTCATTTTAACTCTGCATAACCAAGTTACCCCCCCCCCAATAAAAGTTTGTAACTGGCAAGGGTTGGGGGAAGAGGGGGCTCAGCTTGTCTTGGAATAAAAAAAAGTGGGGCTTTGAGGAAAATAGGTTGGAAACCACTTATATAGATAACCTATACATCTGCCTAAATAGAAAGGAATGTTGATCAAAATCTAGCTTTGCAACTTGCACTTGTATGATATGCTTCATAACAACCAGGTGGCGCTCTAAGCAAGGAATCTGCAGCATGTCCTGTGGAGGAGGGGTGGCAAACCGGGTGCTGTACTGTGCCGGAGAGGTAGAGGGAGAGGAGGTAGTGGTGGATGACTCCAACTGCAGCAACTTTCCCAAACCCGCAGCTGTGGTTTCCTGTAATACTCACAACTGCCCTGCAAGGTAAATCTCACACAAGCACACACACATCAGAGATCAAAGGAAGATACGTCTCACCACCTGTATCACCTGTCCAGATGGAAGGTTGTCAAGACATCACCCTGCTCTGTCTCCTGTGACCTGGGCATAGCTGAGAGGAATGTGTCCTGTGTCCAATTTATCTACGGCAGGGAGAGTGTGGTGTCGGAGGATCACTGCCGTGCAGCTGTCAAACCAGCCACCGCTGTACCCTGCTTGGTGAAAGTCTGCACCTACAGGTGGGAGGTGAAGCTGTGGAGCCAGGTACATTCTACAGGACGGAAATTAAGATCTGTTTGAATAAAAATAGACATTAGGAGCTAAAATAATTAAGTAATGTACTGGTTAGTCATCAAATAGAGCAAAATACACCATCAGGGATAAAGTAAACCATGTTCAACCTTTAGCAAGGACATACTGGTCTATTCAAATATTGTTGATAGTGTCAACAGTATGACCCGTGTCTCTTAGTTCATGATTCTGTTTACACTCTGACCTGCACTCACCTCTCATGTTGTGTGTTCAGTGTTCAGTACCATGTGGATATGGTATCCAGTCAAGAACCGTCTCCTGCATGGGCCCCTCCAAGCCAGAGCCCCTCAGCCCCCTGTTTTGTATACACATGCCTAAACCAATCACCATCCAGGGCTGCTACAGAGGCAGCTGCAGAGATGTGACCACCGACAGCACCACTGCAAAAACAAACCTCACAGAGACCCCACTCCCACCTCCAACTCTGGGCCACAAAGATACACCACATATGGGCAGCACTCTTCCAAGTCCAACAGTCGTAGCCGCTCAAACAAACACCGCTCCTACCCCAACCCCTAAACCCAGTCAGTCCACTTAATGGCTGTTTGATAACTCATTGGCTGAAGATGTAACATCTATCTAATCCCAGTGAATCTGCTTTTCCAGGTGTTTGCGGACAGCTCCTTCTGGAAGAATCAGGCACGGTGGATTTGAAAGACGTAAAGAGCCGATGCACCATATCCATAGGTCGACCCCTTGATGAGGTCATCCACATTAAAGTCCTATCCAGCTCCTTGAGCTGCAGAAAAAGTATGCCACCTTCAAAACATCTCCCAAACACTAGGCAACTAAACAGACATTTCTAACTGTGCATGTGTCGTTGCAGAGGAGTATGTGGCGTTCTTCGATCGTCTTGCTTTCGTGAGGAAATGTGCGCAGCTATCGGGTAGTGAACTCACCACCAGAACCAATGTTGTGCTTGTGCGACAGAATCTGTTCACTCCTGGGAGAGGGGTTGTGTTTACCTACAGTTCACAGAAGAATGTGAAGAGAAGCCACCATCAGGGTACGACAGCTTGGTTGGACTTTCTAACATACTTTACAATGTGAGGTTTAAAGTGACGACACAGTGAAACATAAGGAATCCAAAAGCGAAAGAAGTCTCTGAAACTGTCACAGCAAACAGAAAACAACTGCAAATAAGTTAAAAAATATTTCACAGCTAGACATTTGTTTGTTTTAGAAACAATGGTCTTGATAGTCTTGACTAATACTTACAGATGCACTGTGCTGTATATGTTGTTGTTTTCCTCCCCCCACAACACCACCCATCTGGTGAGAAGCTTAATCCCAGGCATTAACACAGCAAAGTGTATTACAGCCTGAAGATTACCCCAGCACAAAATCTGCTGCTGAGAAAGTCCTGCATTTTCCATTTCCCACAGATGTGACTGCATTTGACATGACTGTACATGTGATATTTTGCCAAGCTGTGATATAACGTTCCTAACATTTTGCCCCCAACAGATTGCGACATTCAGCTATTTTCCCCCACCGGCATTTTTGAGAATCCGTTAACATCGAACACTAACCACACCTGCCGAGTGCTCATCACCGCCCCTCCCTCAGTGAAGATCAGAATCCAAGCTCTGCACATAGGATTAGTATTCAACGCAACCAACTCACAGTCCACATACATCACGGTGCATGCAAGCTTTGCAACACGTTTCAGTGTGCTGCAGTCGGGGGGGGAGGTATTTGTACATGGAATAACTGCTGCATTATTTCTATTTTTCCTTGTTCAGATTCAGGATATGGATGTCCTAAAGACCACCGTGTTTAATGGCCGGCAGCTGTTCTTGTGGCACTCCTCTGGAAATATGGCTGAGGTTGAATTTCACGGTGACTACCTGCAAACCAAAGGCACCTTCAGAGCAGAATATTCTTTTATGCCTCTTTGATTCTGCACATAAACTACGTGTCAGCTGGTGTACCAGTGTGTAGTGTTTCTTTAGTTTTGCAGTGCTTAAAATGTACTTTTATTCTATTCTGTAAAAAAAAAATCTGTTCAATAATTTAAAATCCTACAGCGTGGGCTTCATGTTTTCCCCTGAAATAAATAACATACAAACCAAGGCACTCAAAATATTTTTCAGTCAAGAATAAGGTGCTTGAAAAACTGCTTCAAGTCAGTTCTAATCTTTTGAAATGAGGTTCTGTGGAAAAGTTGTGAACAAAGTCTGCGTGACTTCCCTTTGGAGAAATGGAGTTTAATTCTGGCCAGAATTACAAGCTAAAGGCTAGCCTGGGTGGGACAAAGACCAAAGCAGATTTCTGCTGTTTTAAAACAACTTCAGTTTCAAAGATTTCTTTATATGTTAAGTGAGCCCTACTTCATAAACTTTTATGTAAATATCAATTTTGATTACATGGTTATTTTAAAGCACAAACAGTGGTAGTAGCAGCTAGCTGTTCCAGTTCAAATGCGACCTGATGCAGCAGAAATATGTCTGATGGGATATGCATGTAAAGCAAAACTAAGTGAGGTGTAAGGGTTTTCAAAATAGAAGTTATATAAACCACCGTGAATTGTCTGAAATTAGATTTGCAGGTTTTACCAGCAGCATTTTGGATTTAGCCCTGCTCAAACTAGCCATTAACTCCAGTCAAATTTAAAGTGCCTCTGATGTCAAATTTTCAATATTTAAAAAATTACATTTTTGTATATATAACATTAATATAGATACATACATATAGGAAAAAAAAACTCACACTGCTGAGACAAACCGTTGTTGAGATATTAGCATGTGCCATAACAGGAAGTGATGACAAAGGGGAAGTCTGCTTGTAAGAACAACACTGCTACAGCTTACAACACAGTAAAAAAAAATTATTTTAATTATTTTAAGACACTCAAAGAGAACTGAAGAGGAGTCGGACTTCAAACAGTGTCTGGATAAACAAAGACCAGTGAGTTCCCCTTTGACATCACTTCCTGTTACACTTTAGCTGCATTAAGTTCAACAAAAAATTTGCCAGTTAGCTAAGTAATAAAATGTGTAAAATCATTTGGATGTTTTCTTTTTGCACAAAATGCATGTCATAGGCACTTTAAACTCAAGTTAAAAATTGGTGACAACCTTTCCACAGAAACCCACTTCAAAATTTTGAACTTTTATTTTACGTATATATTTGAAAAAGCTATTTGCACTATTACAATAATCTTAAATATTTCATTTTCATCATAGATATTTTCTCATCTTTACAGTCACACATTATATACTTTCCCGCCAACCCTGCGGTAACAGGCTTTCTCCTACAATACTGTGCATCTTTGCCAGAGTGGCGTTCTGCCAAGCGCTCTGGCAACAACTTGATTCAGTTTCAGCATTCATACAAGCTGGGCACGCTAGGCTCATGTGTGGGATCACTGTCTGGCCATGGCTGCATCTTCCAGGAGAGCTCGCATGTCCAACAATGCGTCCTCTACAGCCTGAGAGAAGTTGGCAGCGTTTGTCTCCTCACAGCTGTTGAAGGCTGTGATGGCAATGTTGATATGCTCATCCATGGGATTGTAACACACTCCGTAGCCATCTGGCACCACTGGGCCAAAACACATCACGCAGTCTGTCTTGGAGCCAACCTGGAGATTTTGCAAGAAAGCAAATGTGCACATAAATAAATAAGACTGTAAACAATCATGTGCTTACTGCTAATAGGCGGTTGTTGTTGTTTTTTTTTTAAAGAGACAAATCTACCTGGCTGGTGGAGAGATTAAAATGATGAGCTACTGCAAAAGAGGTATCCATGAATATTCCAGGCATGGAGGTTAGGTCTTCAATACTCTGCATCTTCAGCCCGAGAAGGTGTCTGTCTATGGCCTGCCCATGGATGGCCTAACAAAAAGTTAAACATAACAGTACGAGATGGTTTAAGTTTATTCTAAAAAATAAAAAAACAAACAAAAACTCCAGTTCTTACATTGTATGTGTTCTCCTTATGTGTTTGAACAGCTTTCTGCAGCAGTGCCAGCGTGTCCGATTTCTGTTGGGAACATTTATGGCTCAGGAAACATCTTGCATTTAACACACAGCATTGTTCATTAAGCAGCCTGTGAGGTTCAACAATACCTGCTTTGTTTGGTCCTGCATTGCTTGGACAAACCTAAGAGAGTCAGCAGTAGTCGGACGAATTGCATCCGTTCGTCCATATTTAAACATTCTCAGTGATGCACTCTCATAGGCAGAGCAGCAAGTATTATACATCCTAAAATGCAAAAACAACGAGAAATGTTGGTATTATACTTTATGTCTCAGAGTTGATTCTTCCTGTGATGATGGGGGTAGGTATTACCTGAAGTAGGCAAGCTGAAGAGCCATTTGCACAAAGGCATCTGGACTCAGCTTATGTTGCTTTGGCAAGTTTTTCCCAAAATGAGAAAACATGAGCACCTTCACATCCAAGTCCTGCATCATTCTATCAAAACAACAACAAAAACATTCAAAACAAATGTAATATCAAAGACAGGAAACAAACATAAAGCTAATCTCTGTACTTACATGTTCATATTTTGTTTGGCTTTTTCAATATCTCTCTTGATCTCAGATGTGATGTTGAATCGCAGTTTCTTAGGCATGGCCAAGGGAACCATAGGAGAGCGGACTATTTCAGTACTCCTCCTGGTAAAAAAAAAAAACAAAAACAAAACACGAGCCGATGATTCAGCACAAGCGTATCATAAAACAGGACAAGCAGATAAAAGAAGCATCTATCTAAATACTGTGGATAACTTACATGTACTTAACTACGTAATCGATGAGAAAGACAATGGGTGGACCCTCAGCAGGTCCATGTTCATACACCAGTCCACATGTACCGTCTTCACCAACAATGAACTAAGGACGATTTGCAAGTACATACAGATTCTCAACTGATGCCAGAGTCCTGCTGGGTATTTTAGCTGTTAAGGACTTTTTCTCAAACTGACCTGTAAGGTCTTATCAAACCATCGGTTGCCACTGTTCCACCGCGCTCCTCCCCCATGTAACACCTGAGCAGCCCCGCAGCTCAGATACATCTCATCTGACACCCGAAGCCTCGGAGCATCCAAACAAACTGTAAATATACTCTTCTGGATGGCACGGACCGACTCCTTGTTTGTCTTATCTGAGGGAACGTAAACATACCGTTAGGTTTGAATGTCGTCTCTAAATTACGCTGTAAAATAGTACAATGAAAAAACGTTATTCCCTATCCTTTGCTCACCTTTAATCAGATTGTTGTAGGCTTTTCCCCAGGTGTTGCGGTGCTGCGATGTAAGGATGCCAATTGGTTCTTTATTAGTTTGCAAAGAAGAGTTCCAGATCTTCTCCAACTGCATGTGAATCTGATCTACTGTCAGCGGGGTGTTATCACTGTTGTAGACGTCCAAGACAAAGAACTGAGAGAGACAGAGCAAGTCCATTAAACCACAGATCTAGTGTTACTTTTGCCAATGTACAAATGGTAATAAAATGATTTAAAATCAATCACAATTAAAAGGAGACATGTCATGCTTATTGTTATAAAAATGTTCAAAAAAAACCAAACAATTATGTTAATATGCAAGTTAATTTCTGAAAAATACCTAAGGAATCAAACTTGGTGTTTCATGACACACATGCATCCTGACCCCAACTGTGGGAACCATAGTCTAGTTGATATGCTGAAAATGCTAAAAGGGGAGCGCTTCACTGCCCTGTAGCGTACCTGAAAGTTGTGGACCACAGTGATGTGAGTAGGGGGTGCATTCCCTGTGTTGTAATGTACAACAGTGTCTCTCTTTGGACCGGGAATACGACAGGAGGACAGAATCTGGTAATACTGGTCCATGCACAGCGGCTTCCCACTCAAATACTCCACAGGTAGAGTTTCACTGGGATACAGAGGCACAATCAATTATTATTTGGCAGTTTAAAAAAACAATAATGATAATGACCTTTCTATTGCAGCAGCAGAATGTCTGAACAAATTTCAAGCAAACTTACGAGTCAATCATTCTTTTGAAGTCCAAAACTCCTGCAATCAGTTTGGCAGCAAACCTGCAGAACAGAAACTTTGATGTTACAGAAAAACTACTGTTTTTTTTTTTTTTTTAAAGAAGTGGATCTGGACATGATAAATTTGTTTATCAGAAATCCAAAACTGAATAGTCACTTTCAACTTCATTTTATTCTAAATGACCAAATAATACAAATGTACCCTAAAAGGTAAATTACTGGATTTACTATGAATTAGAACATTTGCAATTAAACAATCGTGGTTAGAAGTTTAAACTGTAATAGAAATTTACGGGCTACTACGTTTGCTGGGTTTCTCATTTGTCACAGTAGTTAAAAACAGCTGAGCAATGGTATGAGCGGCTAAAAGGCTTTAAATAGCCAGCATGTGGGGAGAAGACTTTACAAGAGTCAGCTTCAATCTCTAGGAGCTTGTTCATATTGTACTTTCAACACAAATTACTTTAGGGGACCAGCTTCATGAGTCCACACTTGACAATTGTATATGCATATGTTAGCAGTATTTGCATTCTGTTTATTAGGATTGCACAGATGTGACTGGTTTTAAAGTATTATCTCGATTTCTTACCTCATCTGTCCTTGGCGATCGTGAAAGTGCATTCGAGGCAACACAACTCCAGGGCTGGTGTAGACCGCAACTGGCATCCTGCAGTCTAGATACGCAGATTGCATCCACCACTCTGACAGCTGCACCGTCATAAAGTCAGAAAACATTATGGGATTCATTGCTCCATACAAAAAACAAACATATAATACAATAAAAAGATCCAGATCACCGATCCATGTCAATTTGTCCAACTAGATATTTACCCAGTTATCTGTTTTCCGTGCCCGTCTCTCCAGTCCTTTCTGGAGCCGGTCTCCCACTCCACCTTTGAGGAACTCCTCAACCAGTTTCCTGGTGTGTTCGAGTTCTTCCTCGCTGACGATGGGCTCCAGAGCGGCCAGGTAGCGCTCACATGTTTGTTTCAAGGGTGGGACAGGTAACTTGGGCAGACCCTCCTGATGTGCAAAGGATCTCTCTGGGATCTGTGTGACCGGTCTGAGCAGACGGCATGGCTTTGTAATGCCTGGCCGCAGCTAAAAGGCACAAGAATAATCAACCCACACTTTCATTTTAGATTACTGAAGGAGTGATAATGTTTAAACTATGGTCAATATTTGTATCTGATGTACATGACCAAAATATCTTACTGAGTTTATAAAAAGGTACGAAAGCAAATTATAGACAGGCTGTAAGGTGTGTCAACAGGTTGGTGCATGAGTTTTATTGAGGCTCCGAACACTAAATGCCTCAGAGCAAATGAGTGGAAACAAAAAACTTGACTCAAAGTTGTGAACAACATTTTTAATTATTTAGAGTCATATACTTCATATGATTCTGTCTGTGAAAAGTGACACCGAGGCAACTCAATGAAGCAGTCGTATTTGTTTGCAGCTTCTGGCTTAGCTTGTGAAACGCCTATAAATAGAATATTGACAGTGAGGAACCTTTGGGGTGGTTGCTAAAACAAACATACAGGAAAGCCCAAAATCCACCTAATCTATCGTGTTTACATGTGGCTTTTAATATGAAATTACTCCCTAATTTATTGTTTTAAAAATGCTGCACCATGAAAATAAATCTAGAATTGTCAATATCTGATTTAACATTATTGTAACTTAGAGTATTAACAGAAGGCATGCAGGAGCAATTAAACTTTAAATATATTTAATTTTGGTCAAATCCATGAAAATATCATATTGAGCTTCCGGTGGGAATTTTCAAAATTAAACTATTATGAACGCATTTCGTTTTTTTTTTTATTGTTTTATATCATTAATTGTCAATTTAAAAAAATAAAGACATGAGTAATATTAATGAATGACACTTTATTAAATTAGAGAAGTTGCTACACTGTTATTGTCGGTGTCCTACTTAGCAACATAAGCTAAGGATTTCGGCAACATTAAGCTAGCATTTACACAAAATGTCAATTTAACCAGTTGCAAGAAAAATGCTACCACAGTAGAAGACACACGTTTTACAGCCCGCAAAGACGAAACGTGAACTTTGTTTTGACCTAGTCTGACACATTGTTGTTTTCCTGAGGCGTCCCCACCCCCTTCTTCACTGTTTGATTCCGTAAACACTAAAAACCTGCAGAGCATTTTAACGCAGGAAAGAAAAAAATACTCACCAAGGCTCTGACAACACTCCTCAACAACATATTGTCAGAAAAACGCGCTGAGGTCTTTGACTGTCCCGGGAAAATAGATGAAAAAGCCTCGGGCTGTCATATCTCAAGGACAGGACAGGCTCACTGTCTATTCTCAGCTGTCCGGCCCCCCTCGTTCCGACAGAGCCTTGGAACAAGGGCATCAATGCGTCAACAGGTCCGCCATCTTGGAACGGGATACATCGGACCTATAAAATAATTTAAAGCATAGAAGGATCTCTGGGTTTACAAGAATTAAAAGTGTTAATATTTCGTTAAAAAAGTTTATTTTATTTAAAATTATTTACCTGTCAAAATTCACACGTTTTTAAACTGCAACAATATTGCAAAACATAATAGGCCTAGCTATTACTGTGTGATTTTTACATTACATTTTTTTATAATCTACCTGATCATTAAAATTTGTAAAAAAAAATAAATAAATATATATATATATATATATAAATGTTGTACCTGAAGTAAAGAAAATATAAAAACGTGTAAACAACTAAAACACTTATTCATTTGCGTTTTGCTTTGAAAAGTAATACAAGGTGTATTATTTAGTACAATAGCTATAATTTAGGATATATCATCATATAGCAGAATAAAACATTGAACAATGAAGAAGCCTAATAAAAATAGCAATCATCCAAATGCTCAGATTACCAATAGTAAACCCAATTTAAATATGACATATAGAAAATAACATATTGATGTACACCCAGTTAAGGTGAAAACAAATCATTCAGTTAAACTCTATTAAACACCACCTCACAGTGGTGTTTTAAATATTAACCTGACTGAGTCAGAACCTGCCCCCTGTTGTACAGATGAGAGTATTGCTGATGGAGACTGTTGTCACCCTCCACCACCCTTGGCCATGTTTCAAAGCATGGACATGCCCCACACAAGATGAGGTGGAGGTGGGATGTTAGACATGTTGAAATTATTTGAAAGTTTGTTTATATAAAAAATAATAATAAATAAATAAACATTATTAAAAACAATAATCACACATTTATAATTTCTGAGGAACTGGACAAGAAAAAAGACAGTAGAGACAGAGAATCCAGTGAGAGTCAGAGTAGGAATTAACCCACGGCCACCACCCCACCAGGGAAGAAGATAGCTTTGTGAATGACTTAAAACAAAACCTATTCAACTTCAATTGCAAGTGGGATGTATGCAATAATTATTGGGAAAAAAAATGCACCTCCTCGTTTTTGAGATTCTTCTAAAACTTACAGATTTAAGGGGGTATTTGATGGTGTTGTCATTTCACTTTATGTTCTGCAATCACAGCAACACTTTTATTTAAAACCAAATGGTGTTGTGAAAATAAACTAAAATCCCTTCTAGTCAATTCAGTTTGAAATTGTTAGATTTCTATAAATGATTTTAATATTTTTACATATGAAAGAGACATGTTTATGCTTTTTTTGGAGCTGACAGCATATAGCTAATGTGACTTTTGCTGTCTGTATTGCAGCCTTTTGCACAGATAAGATGGAAGGGTCATTCAGACACCTGCTTACCCATCCCACCTCTCTTAGTGCCATGGTTTACCAAAAAATGTCTCTTAATAGTATGAAAGTAGCTCTAGGTGAAATATTATTGTCATTATTATCACTGCTCCTTGTAGCCTCATCATTCCACCTGCCTCCCTCTGACCCACGCACATACTGCTGCTTGACTTTCGTTGCTCTTCTTTCAAATGCATACCTCCACCTCTCACAGTTCTCGTCCACATGTTCCCTGTTCTCACCACAGATCATAAAACACTTTGATCATTAGTTTTAAGTTTTCTTTTATTTAAGTTCTCTCATGCATGAGATCTTATTTAGATCTAATCAAACAAAAAATCTCAAACACCTATAAGGCGTATAGATATACAGACAAAAGCTCACGGCCTTAATGAAAAGAGTTGTTCACACATTTCTAAATGTGAGTTGTTCTCATGTCCTAACCTTCCACACCTCATTCTTTTTTTTTTTTACCATTGTTTGTTCACTTGAGCAAAATTGATCAGTAACTATGTTAATGAGTGAGTTTCTTTGAGCAGGTCTTAAGTGATAACAATGTTCACCCAGTATCTCCCCTAATAAAGGGCAGGCCATTTCAAAGCACAAGCATGCAGCCAGTCTCAAAACCCAGTAATTATTGTAGATCTTTGGAGAACTCCCCCCCTTGAAGTGGGACATTGCATCTGACAGGAGTGTGTCTTGCAATTTGAGATAATAATCTCAAAAAGTATTTTTCATCTCATGCCATGTGCTTACATTTGTAACGTGATACAGTATGTTTATGAAGTATGTTATTACATTGTAGTATAAATCTTGTGTGCTATTTATGTGATGCATTGAGTGGCTATGAAATTTTTATAATTTGTGATTTTTTTTTTTCTTGGGAGCTGAAATTTTTAAGTCTAGTTCCAACAAGTTTACCCTTCCAACATGGCGGCACTATTGACGTGCGGAACTGTGAGGCGCTTTTGGGGAAGAGGGAGGAGCTGATCTGGATGGGGCAACTTGTAAGGACTTATCATCAGAGTTCTCCAAATTCTTGTTTTATTTATCTATTTATAATGGCGTTTGGTCCTTTGAACACTAAAATGTTAACACATATGCGAATCGAATTATTCCTATCTCATTGTTTTATGTATTTATATTCATGTATTTATTTTATATTATATACTGTATATTATTGTATTGTCAATGCAATAGGCTTTAACAGAAAAAAGAATAGCTTATTATTTTAATATCCTATTCATAAGGTAGATATTAAATAAACTAAAAAGATAAACAAGCAAATTCTATTTAAACACACTTAAAAGACAATAGACTGTTTTGTGGTGCAGAGGTTAGAATTTAAAGCCAGCACATCCACGTTTATTTTTTGAACAATCTTAATTTTATTTGTCAAGGCAGGCCCTGCCGTAAATACATTTACAAAAAGATATTCTGCGTTGAGCTGGTGCATGTTTCTGTACAGATCTTTACTGGCCACATGATGGTGGTCGTCCAACATCCTTCCACAGATAGAGACAGTGTTGACGATTTTCCTCAGGAAATCCAAACCAAGGACAGACTCCACAACCCCCGAAACGGAACTCAAGAAGAAAAAACATGTATTTTATATGTGCGGTAAGGACATTAATGGCACGAGAAAAAAAGTCAGTGTGCAAGAAAGTCATACAGGAAATGGAGAAGACATTTCAGCAATATTCTTCAGCAATAAGCAGAGAGAGTGAGAACTGCAGTCGTGTCATCTTTTATTTCAAAGCAACAAAGTAAACGATACAACATTATTAACAAAAAATAACAACAATCATACAAAATCAAAATGCTTCGATTGCTCTGGTCCAACCACTGCCTGTCAGCAGTGTGTGTTTTAGGCAAATTGTTTGAGTGGCGAATATTTGCTCAAGGTCCGTCTGCTGCCAACTCACAAACTCAGACAGTCCACCTGATCCCAGCACCGAGATCAGGTTGGAGATATTTGTGCTGTCCAACTGCTCCGAGTCTGAGAAGTCATCCTCACTTCTCATCCTCTTACATGGCACGGCCCCAAAGTCCGGCAAGTAAAACTCTGGGTCAACAATGTAATAACTTGTGTCCACCTTTCGCTTTTTGGAGAGGCACTGCGCGCCCTGCGGCTGTTTCGGCTGCGCGCAACAGTCCGAGTGGAAGTATCCGGTCGTGACAGTCGTCACCACATGAGTGTCCAAGTCTAGGACGGTCTTCTGGTTAGCCTGCGTGTTCGGGATCGTCAGCTCCCAGGAAGATTTGTCCGAGCAGCTCCAACAGGCTTCCGAAACCAGCAGGTCAGAGTCACTTGGTGGAACCATTGCGCACGCGGCTGCGTCTTGGTGCGCCACTTCTGCTGGCTGGCTGTTGGACTGGTGCGCTCCGCAGTGCCAGGCGCTCGACTCGACCCCGGTAAAGTTGCAGTAGAAGTCATCAGCCAACTCCGTGAAGCTCCCGGTCAACTCCAGGTAGTCTTGCCTCTCGCGGACCGCCGCGACGTCCTCGTACGGAGGCGTCCTCTGGGTTGGCGACGAGTTTTTGCTCATGTAGAACTGCCTGGCGTTTCGGAGGACGTACGTTACCAGCAAGTTCTTGTGGAGCTTGATGCCTCCTCTCTGCGTCCTGGAGCTCTGGATTTTCCTCAAAGAAATGGAGATCAGATTCTGTGCGTCAAATGCACACTCCATCCTCAACCGGGCCACCCTTCCTCTCCTCTCAGTTTCTCAAATTGCTTGCTGGAGAAATATTTATCTCTTTACTTGAGGTACCTTCCAGTCTCGCGCAGACTGTGTCCATAGCGCTCCATATCTTCCCAGTAAGGGCATGGATTTTCAACTCTCATCTTTCCTCGCCACGCCCTCACGTAGACATTGTCCAATGGGAGAGAGGCGGTGCTCCTGTTATACGCAAATATCACAACCGAGCTCATTGAAAATGCACGGAGCAGGCATGCTGCGTTTCACAGGAACTGTTCAAATCTGCAAATCTCAAACAAAAAAATCACCAGTTTTTGTCAATTAGCAGAATACAAAGCAAGCAAATACAAAAACAGACTGCTATAAAATAAGATTTAAAAAAGACAAGGAAAAAGGAAAAAAATGGGTTAAAAAATCAGAAATAACAATACTGGTTTACTTATAGAAATGAACACTATATTATAGTAAAGAACTGAACTAACTTAGATAAAAACAGAACTAAAGCAATTCAAATGGGATGAATCAGAACACAATCGGACATGTCAATAAGTGTCACACATGGGTTACATTTTTTATTTACCATAAAATCTTTGTTTGCATAATTATTCCCACAATATATATAAATATATCAGAGAGCAAACAAAATAACTCTGCTGTAGAAGCTCAGGTCCTTCAGTGTTTCCAGCAAGATGTTGCGTAACTTCTATAAGTCCGAGATGGAGAGTGCAATTTTCTTTGCAGCCATCTGTTGTGGCAGCAGCATCAGAGAGAGTCGCTGAAAGAAAATGTACAAATTGATTTAAAAAAGAAAAAGAAGAAAAGAAAAAGAAAACACAGGCTCTGTGCTGGGGTAATGCGCTGGAGCCTTGAGTAGATAGAAGAAAGAAAAATGTTGCAAA
>JARVJO010000394.1:19291994-19307758 GCA_031762555.1 Cynodonichthys magdalenae | reverse complement strand
TTGACAGGGAGCCAGTGGAGAGAAGCTAAAACTGGAGAAATATGATCTCTCCTTCCAACTCTCATTAGAACTCTAGCTGCAGCATTTTGGATCAACTGAAGGCTTCTTAAAGAGTTTTTTGGAGCCCAGACAAAGAATTACAGTAGTCCAGCCTAGACATGATAAATGCATGGATCAGTTTTTCTGCATGATTCTTGGACAAGATGTTTCTAATTTTAGTGCTATTACGCAGGTGGAAGAAGGCGGTCTTGATACCATTTTTAATATGAGGGTTAAAAGACAGATCCTGATCAAAACTAACACCAAGGTTATTTACATCAGAACTGGAGGCCAGATTAATGCATCCAGAGGAAGTGAAAGGCTGCAAAGTTGAAGATGTCCAGGTCCAAAAACCACAACCTCTGTCTTATCTGAGTTTAGAAGCAGAAAATTAAAATTCATCCAGGTTTTATGTATCTTTTATGTCTCATCTGATGTTGAAAAAGGATCAATTTTAGCTTAAAATCTATAAAACAAACTGTTGGCTGTATGGCTATTTATTTGTTTTTTAAAGTCAATTAACTCCTGTAGTAATTATAAAACTGGGTTGATTTTTTTCTGAGAGTTAAAAAAATCCATCCAGTGGTTCATATTCAAAATGATTCATTTTTTCACCCATGTCTCTTCTTTTTACAAACAAACTTATTCAGACATATGCAAGGACACATTTTCCCAGTTTCAGTTTAACATGTTGAAATAATTCTAGGCTATTCCTTTTTTAAATATGATATTTATTTATTTGTCTCTTAGACACATGTTTTAGAGAGAACTTTTCTTGGGAAAGAACTAGGAATGGGAAAAATATGACTACCAAAACTAAAATAAGGGAGAATTAGTCAACCAAAAGACTCATAAATTAGCACTTACATCATTTAAGTTTTTTTTTTCTTTTCAAAATGTGGGTTCCTTTTTAGGCAAATCTTGATGATTTATTTTTGTTTTTAGGTATGAAATGTGTTTGTGTAGACAAACTCAACTCACAACCATGACTAAGTTGGCTGATAAATGCCATGATGCGATGTGATCCTGAAGAGGTTTTATTCTCTGTGCTCTTGCTTTCTAACTGACAAACAAATACAAGGACTAAATCAATACACATATTAAACTGATAATCAGTACACTTAGCTTTAAGAGATGTCAACACTGCTGCAGAGATGATTAATAAATAGTCAATAGATGTCACGCCAAGTTCTGTTTTGACTAAATGGATTTATTACAACACATTGTTTGGGAGTTGCTAAATCTAAGGATGTCTTTTTTGTGACTGTTTCAACCCTAACCTCCACCATACAGCAAATATTAACAATAGAACTTAAACAATATAACTTAAACAGCCCTATGTGTCTTAAAGTGCTAGGATTTCTTTAATTCATCAAATGACTCAACAACTAGCTGGACATTTGCTCGTTAACTGCAGATCTTTATAAACATATTTTAAAACACTATGATTTTTGCCTTTAAAGTTCATGCAAAAATACATCCACCTGTTCCAGAATCAGCTTGTAAAATGAACTGAGCAGAGGTGGTACATCAGAGCTCTCCTTTGCTGTTTGGATCTTGTTTATCTCGTTCTTTGGCAGCTATTTCTGGCATAAAATTTTTCGTTTCTCCTCAATCACGTAGCTTTTTCATTTACCTGCTAAAAACTACGTTTCACTGATTGACTGTTAAATAACAATTACTTTTATAACTCAGGATGGCTTAATTAGGCTTAATTACCTCAACAGGTCATGATTGCTTTGAGACATCTTTTAAACATCACTTTATAGATTGTTTTTCTTATTTGCTTAAAAAATCCTAAACAGCAAAACCTAAGGACCAATAACTCCACTGTATTAAATCTCATCCCTGGCTAAAAGAGGAAAAGCAAAAACCTTGCTATTCTGATAAAAAAAAAAGAAAAAAATATTGATTGGAGTCACACAAATTCAAGATGGCTGCCTCAATTAGTCCACCTAAGAAAACACAAAATTGGCTTAATTGTACACATACTGAACTAACTTTGGTGAGGTACTATATTGTTTCACAAGATGAAATAATCTTTGTTTAATATTCTGTCATGAAAGGTGGCGGGCAAAACACGCTTCTTTAAGGAGTGCTAGACCCTTAATTATATTAATTATTTTCAGAGGGAATACCAGCACACTAATCAGAGACTATAAATTAGTTAAAGGCTCTTATATGGTGAAGATAAAATTTACTGACTCTTAATCCAAAAGAATTATTGTGACTTATGACACTGTCATCTCCTCTGACTGGAGAAATGCTACATCCCAACAACTGTGACAAAAACTGCATTAGGAACAATTTTTTTCAAAAAGCTTAAGAATTATTAATTAAAATAAAATAAATCAAACATATATTGTAAGAAAGAAACAATAAAATAAAAAATAAATAAAGACAAAAATAGCACAATAAGGCTCTTCATCACTAAAAGCTTGTTTAAATAAGAGACTCAACAGCCTCCGAAAGGAATTACCACAATCAATAAAATGTAATATAAAGGTAAGCTCATTCTACAGCTGTGGAGCTGCTGCCCAAGAGAAGCGACCCCCACGCCCACCACCCACCCGTGTTTTTAAATCAGTTTAAAAAGACCTACAAATAATTTCAAGGAAAATGACAAAACAGTGGTTTCATTCAGAAATATACTGGTTTACTGCCAAGTTTTAAATTGTTAAATGACAATTATAATTGTGTGAAGTTTGTAAAGTTTTTTCAGAATTGGCTAAAATGATTCTTTTCTTAAATTTATCCAGTAACCTGTGGAGAAATGATAAAACCGGAGTTTTGCGCTCTCCTTTTTGTCGCTGCTGTGTTTTTGCACCATCTGGAAATCCATCCATCCATTTCCTGTACCCTCTTATTCTTGTTCAGCCTGCAATGGGGGGGGGGGGGGGCAGAAGTCAGCCAATGAGAGGTGGGGTACATCCTGGAGAGGTCGCAAGTCCGTCACAAGGCCAAAATAGAGACACGCAAGACAAACAACGGTGCACACTAACACACTCACACCTACAGAGTCAATTTAGCAGTTCTAATTAAATGAGCCTTCATGTTTTTAGGACTGTTGGATTAAAACAGCAGTCGCTTAATCTGAAAAAACTGATATGGAGGAAACATGGAAATTCCACTCAGCCTTGCCCCGATCACGTTCCTAGCCCACAACTTTCTTGCTGTGCAGCAGTAGTGTTAACAGCTGCATCATCTTGTAGCCACATCTGGGAGTGATTCTTTAACAAAAAAAAGCAAAATTACATTACAGTAATCTAAATGGGGAAAACAATAAAAGAAGGGATGATCATCTCTAATTCAGGCTTTGATTGGTCAAACCTAACATACATTTTAGAAGCTTACTTGGACAGCAAAGCTCCATTGGCCAATATGTTGATTGATTTGTGAAACCATTTGGTCAAGGATAATAATGAGACATTCTGTTTTTTTCTGTTTGCTTTTAAAGTGCCTGTGACATACTTTTTTTTATAAATATGACTGCATTATTAGAAAAATAACATTGATAACATATTGCAATAATAATAATAATAATAAATTAATGCCACTGATATGAACAGTTGTTGAGATATTCACATGTGAAGATGTGATGACAAAGGGGAATATCTCATGTAAACAGAGCATTGCTACAACAGCTAGAACACAGATTGAAAAGAAAAATCTGATGTTTTTTTACAATTTTTTGAGTCACTATCAGAAAGGGATGAAGAAAAGTCAGAGTTCAAATAATATTGTTTCAATAAACAAAGACCAGAGAGTTCCTTTTCTTAAAAAGGTTCCCTTTGATGTCACTTCCTGTTTCACTATGGCTGAACTAAATTCAAAATAAAATATAACAGTTATGCGATGAAATGGGTAAAATCATGTGTATTATGCCTAATTTCTTAAATATAAATGTTTTCTTTGACATTTTTTGTATTTGAAAAATGTCACAGGCACTTTAAAATCTTTATCAGTTTCACGTATGAATTGGGGCAACAATGTTTATATTTTACTAAGTCTTTTATTTTATTCACCAAATTTAAAATTGTACAGGAAGTTACAAATGCCTTGGAAGTTAGAAAAATGTGGGATGGGGAGGGAAAGTTGTTAAAAAGCCATGAGGCCACCAGTACTTTTTTTTTTCTCAGCTGCCTGAATTGAAAATATTTGTATCTGATTTGTTTAGGAACAAAATTTTATAAGAAAAATATAAAGCTCAGCCAATGATTAGCCTAGCTTAGCATAAAAGCTGAAAACAAAGGGAAACATGCACACATGCAGTTTTGAGAGCTTTTTAAATGTTCTGAAGATCACTGCAGCCGCTTAACGACGTTTGCAAAAAATAAAATTGCCCACGTCAAACCATTTCATAACGCATTTCAGGCAACCCACCACACCATCTTCCAACCATTTCTTCAATAATACATTTAACTTTGCACTTTGCATGCACTATTGCAATCTTGTAGTTCTCGCCATAAAGTGACATGCCATGCTGATCAATCGCCGCTGTTCTCCGTGGGGTAACACAGCGTTCCCCTGTGCATCTGACAGTCATCCCCAGCCCATTTACTGTCGAATGGGTTCTGCTCTCTTTTGCCTGAGCTCAGATGCAGATTTATGCCAGAGCAATGCCGCTTCTTGCATATTAGATGAAAGCCTTGTTTGCATATACCCGCTCTCTCTTTCCCCACCCCAGCACCACCACCTCGCCTCCCTTCCCCTCATCCCCCCTTCTTTCTCTCTCTGCCTTTTTTTTTTTTTGAGGCGTCACTTTAATATGTATGCAAATGGGCTGAGCTCCACGGGCAGATATGTGTGGAACCCTGTCCTGCAGTCAGGAGGTGTAGGAGAGATTGTGTTTGTATTTATGAGGCATGGGCCCTGCCGCTCTTGGGAGAGAAAACGCTACGAGTGGTGTGGTGGAGGCTCTGCAGTGCAGGGAGAATGCAGATATGCCAACAACACAGGTTGTAGTCGTCACTAATGACAGGAGGAGACAATTAGAACAAACCAGAGCTGTAATGTTAGCTCTTCTTTTAGCCTCTGCACACACACACACACAGAAACACCTAAGCTGTCCTGTGTGGTATGAAGAGTCTCCTGGAATGTTCTGCATACTGCAGCAGATCTCCTCCTCGGCGGATGCTCCTCGCACTGGAGGGGTGAGAGAATTCTGGGTAGATTGGTGAGTGGAAAAGACCAATCTATTGATCACGCGCATCCCTCAAAGGGGGGCGAGGATCACTGTCGGGAGCTGAGACAGAGAAGACAAGGTCAGGTCACCTATGAGAGAGGCACCCCGGACCCGTTTCATCAGTCTGAAGCTTCCCAGACAGGCCTCAGAAGCAAGCGATCAATAATGTCTCATTTCTACAGGAAACAGAAATAATGTGTAGCTTTGAGTAGACTAGATTAGTGAAGATATAATTCCAAATGAAAGAAGTTGGATGAGTGATTTGAAATTACAGCTCAGAACTGAACAAAAATTAGAACGAGTGTCTGGTATTATGTTCAAAACAATATAATATTGGCTAGGTGCCAACATACTAACAACACACACACAACTGTGTGCAAATCAAATGTCTGTTTCCTCTCTCTTTCCCAGTCTTTCTACAGCACTCTTTTCTACTCACACACACACCCTTCCTCCATCATGAATAAACCATACTGTGTCTGTGAGTCATATACCACCCCCACATCCCTCTCTAACCCACTCCCCCATTCGCTACTGCAAGAGTAAAAACGCTAATTAACGTGATGGCTAGCTCCAGCTCCTGTCAGCAGCTTGTGGGGGCCTCTCATCCAGCCAGGCTCCACTGGTCTCTGGTTTTAGCAGCTCTCTCCCCAGCCGCCATCTCAGGAGAACCGGGGCCCCCCTCATTCATATTCACCCCCAGTCACCGGCACCTGGTAGCAGCCAGCATCACCTCCACCAGAACCACACACATCCCCCCTTGGTGTCTATCACCACCAGCCCCCTAGTTGAGCCTACCTCCTGTCAGTTTTGGAACCCCCCACCCCCCACCCTTCTTTCCTATTTCTGGTGAAAGAAACCAACAAAATTCACCCATTAGCTACGTTGTTTCATTTTCTCAAACTGGGATCCAACAGGAACACAAGCTCGGGCTGAAAAAGTCCACTTAGGAGATGTGGGAGCAGCAGACTCCCATCTAAGAGATGACACAACCCAACTGATGGGTTGAATCACCCAACGGTGGAAAGAGCGAGAGAGGAAGAGACAGAGGAGCTGCATGCCGTGGTGGACTAGCTTTGGTAGCCATGACAACGCAGCCGGGAGAGCAAGAAACAGGAACATACAGAATCTGTTTCTGCTGAGACTTGCACATGTGGCACAGTACTGCCTTCGCTCCAAGAAGAAATGAAGGGGAGGTGTGTGTGTGTGTGTGTGTGTGTGTGTGTGTAGGCCTTTTTGAAGCATTCATGCCTGCTGTCTTTCAAAGCAAACTAACTTCTCTTGCCTCAGTCAAACCATAAAAGATAATGGTAAAAATGAATTTAAGAAAACAAGAATTTAGCAGTAGCTTTTTTGTCTTTTTGAACAACATGGGATAGTAGTTGTGCCACACTATTAGAGGAAAAAAGGATAAAACATAGAATTTAGAGGCAAGAAGGTGAATTTTTTCCTTCTATGGTGGTTGTTTTTGCCGTTTTTCCTTCCCTGTGCCTCTCCGCCGCTCCCCTTCTGCCTCTCTTTTCTTTTTGCTCTTGCTCTCTCTTTCTACAGGCTCAGTCTAACCTCCCCCCCTCCCCTTTCCTCAAGGGAATAAAGGTCGTAACGCAAATGATTACTCAAACCGGAGTTGCCATAGCAACGCTGTCACGTGACCAGGGAAGGCATGCATAGACCACAACAAAGAGGTGGATCAGGAACCAGCTCTGGAAAAGAGCTGTAGCTCGCCTTACTGGTGCCTCAGAGTATTTCACTCAAAACTTGGGCTTTTAAAAATAGGCGAGCTGCATGAAACGCAAGGGGGGGAGAGAGAAGACGAGGAAAAAACAAGGCTGAAAAGAGCTGGGACTTGAGGCTGCACTGAATCTAGGCTGTTCCACACTGCAGTGTGCCATATATTCTGCCATTCACAAGCATACCAAGGGTGTGTCCTATTCATCATGTCCTTCTCGGAGGCAGAGCTGAGGCGCCAGTTGTCTGGAATTTCTGTGAAATGGCGTCAGTTGTAGAGATGTAAAGGGTGGTGGACTTTGTCGGATCTTAAAATAAAATGCAGAGCGTAGATTTGTAAATTTGGTGCAGTAGACTTACAAACGGATCTCCAAGATAATAAAGCCGAGCAACACCGCTCTTCATGTCAAGCACTTTAGACTTTAGAGTTTCTAAAACAATACCTCAGTTTACCATCAGGCAGAAAATTTCACTTTATACACACTGACTCAAATGATTTATTAGTTTAACATAAACCTACAAAATTCTAAAAGAAATAGTTTTTCCAGTCTTTGTGAGCCTGAAACAAGAACAAACACCTGGAGCAGACAGAAGGTGGCCTGCCCCAACAGGATTCAGTTATCTTGCATCCTATCCACCCCCACTGAGATCAGTTTGTGCTCTAACTGAATTCAGCAACCAGGTCCCAGAAGCCAACCAACAGCTCCCCCTTACAACCACAGCACACACACAGATTATCACACTCCGTCAAAGCACAGAAGTGTTTGACCCAAACAATTTTACAGGAGCTAAACTTCATACACGCAGATATAAGTGAAGAATATGTTCATCTAAAGTGTTTGCAGCCTTTCAGTTTGGCCCATCAACACAAACAAAGCAAACGGGACGGGGCACATTTTTTTCCTATGAAGTCACCCCATCCGCAGTTATAAACACGGTCTTTCTCTCTTTTGTTTTCTCTCTCACAGTCATATCTAAACCCAAGTTTGCCTTGAAACACGTACAGTAAATAGCAACAACTTATTTACTTTTACACACACACACACACACTCTCTGGAGGGGTATGAGCCCCTCACTGATTGATGGCCGCTTCCTTTTCAAAGTCCACCTCAACTCCCATGGGGCTTCAGGCAGCAGCTGAGTGTTCGGTGATGCCTGCAATTATCCCGTGTCTAGACATTGTCTAGTGAAAGACAAGGAGATGCACACACTCTCCACAAGCTGCGCTCTGCAGAAGAAAAGACCAGGAATAGATCCCAGTTGGTTCAGTTGTGACGTAGCTGCTTAATGAAAAGGTTGAGGTCAAACTGGGAACTCAGGCAAACATGAATGGATGTAAAACACAATCAACAACAACAGCAGCAAAAATAATTCAGTGAATCGCAAATTATGTTTTTATGCTCATGGCTTCAGGCAGAAGTAATTTTTAAATACAAAAAAAAAAATAGTTTTAATTTTTAACTTGCTCAAAAAAAATAATAATAATGAGCTCGAGTTTGGAGCAAAATTGAATTTCTTGAGTTTATCAGCAAAAATCTTTATTTTATAATCTTATTTTTCATAATTTTGACACAGTATAGTTTAAACCCCAAATCTAAAGAAAATTTGAACATGCAAAATGTAAATAAATTCAAAATACATTGATTCACAAATCTCATTACCCTAAATGTTATTTACAGTGAAACATGGTAAACATATCACAAATCATAACATGACTCCCAAAAAGTTGGAACAGAACCATGCCTCCCACTATGTCTAAGAACTGATGAGAGCTGTTTTGGTGAAAGTTTTGGACATCAGGCATCTACAAACTGATTTGAAGCCAAGCTGTTAAAATAAATGAAACATGTGGTTTAATGTGGTCTTGCTAAAATATACAAGGTCTTCCATGAAAAAGGCATCTTGATTGGGAGCATATTGTTCTTAAACCTGTAGCTACTTATCTGCACTGATTGTGCTTTTCAGGGTATGTAAGTTGCTCATGCACACCAATACCATCAGTGAGGCAGAGTTTTGAAATGAGTGTTGATAACAGACAGGGTCACTCTTATTTTTAGGACAGAGGAGGTAGTTTCCAAAAAGAAATTCAAATTATTTGTCCGACCACAGATCAGTTTTCCACGTTGCCTCAGTCTATTGTAAATGAACTTTGGCCCAAAGAAGATGATGTTTCTGGATGGTGTTTACATAAATGGTTAATAGCCTGAACTTGTATAGTGTTTTATTAAGTCCAAGGACTCAAAAGTGCTTTACACACTGATGGTGGTAAGCTATATAGCCACAGCTGGGGCAGACTAATAGAGAAGAGGCTGCCATGCATGGCACCACTGAGCCCTCTGACCACCACTAACAGCAACTGGGTGAAGTGTATTGCCCAAGCACGACCGAGACGGACGGATCGAGGGTTAGAACCGGCAACCCACCGGTTGCAGAACTCCTACCTCCTGTCAGGACTGTTGCCACATAAGCTTCTTATTTGCATGATAGAGCTTTAACCTGTATTTGTGGGTGGCATAGTGAGCTGTGTTTACAGATATTAATCTAAAACAGAATCAGACCAGTTTTTAATGCAGTATGCCTGAGGGCCTGAGGATCATCTACTACTGACTTTCAGTCTTCTCCTTTGAGTTTAGAGACTTTTACAAATTCTTGAAGTCTTTTGATATTATGAACTGCACATAATGGGATATTTAAAGTCTTCCCAATTTTCCTCTGAGAAACATTATAGTGAAATGGTTTTACTACTTTTAGATGCAGTCTTTTGTAAACTGGTGAACCTCTGCCCATCTTTACTTCTGAGAGATTCCGCCTCTAAAATTATATTTTAATACCCAGTTCTTTCACTGACCAGTTGCCAATTAACCTAATTTGTTGTAAATGCTCCTCAAGCTGTTTCTTATTTGTATCACTTACTTTTAACATTAACATGTTTTGCTGCCTTCAATATTAAAATGGTATAGTTTCTTGTTTGATGTGTTTTCCATGTTCATATGTTAATGAAATATGGGTTTAAAAACTGCTAATCAACATACTGTTTTATTAGGACTTACAGAGTGTCCCAACTTTTTCAGAATCTGGCTTCTACTTCAAATAATTATTTTAAAGATTAGGATTAACAAAAAAGAAACAAAAATATAAAATAACAAATGTTTCTTTTTCAAAATAGTACATTTGCAAACAACCATTCTTCTTTTCTAAGCCACAAATCACTTTTTTGTGAGTCATGCTCTGTCGTCTACCTTCGTAAAACCATTTAGATTTAAGTTTTGAAAGATCAAACTATCTGCCCGAACCCAAGCTGCCGTTAAGATTTCATTTTAAAAATAGGCTCTCTGCACAAGGAACAAAGTGAGCAAACAAAAAAACTGCAAAACAAAGAGGGAAAAACACAGAGGGTTTGAAGATGTTGAGAGAAAAGGCTGTGAGAGAATAAGCAGGTGTGGTGGGAAAGGCCCATGGGCTTCAGGGAGAGAATAGATCAATAACTAATTTCAGTACAGAGCTTCACTCGCACTGTTTTCCAATAAACGCTGGATGGAGAGTAGTGGCTTAGCCCTCCCCCACTATCTCTATTCTATCACCTTCTACAAGCAGAAACAGGAGTCCATAGAAGAAGCCTGTTTTTGTCAGTGTTGTGCACTTTTGCTTGGTTGGGATTATGTTCCTGCAGCTAGTGTGCGGCATACATCTACCCTAATGTTGTTTTTTTCCCATCTCAACCTCCACGAGCGCTCTCTCTCAACCGTTCCACATATCCCATCACTGTATCTTTAATGTTTTCTCTCTCCCTCTCTCTCTCTATTCTGCCCCCTGCAGCCTCCCACCCTCTCCAATTCTATCAGGGCCAGTGTCGAGGTTTTGTCAAGAGTATGCTGGCAGATTCAGACGGACAGGAGAATGAAGCGTGTGTCATGCAGCCCTGCTGCTGCTGCTGAGGCTCCTCTCCTCAGAGGCTGTGACCTAGATAACCAAGAGAAGCTGGAGCGCCTGCAAGCCTTGGAGCCACTCCAGTTTCAGCAGTGTCAGGAAGGGGTTAGTTGTGTAACACAATGTCCTATTTAGTTTGTTCGACACACAAATGAGCGTAAACACGTCTGATTCCACATCAAAATTTATTTTAAGCTATTTCTTTTCCATTTCCAAAGGAGTAAGGAACAGGGAAGGTTTTGCACATGAGGGACTAAAACAGGGAAAGGACAGTCCCTAAAATCATTAGATTTTAAACATAAAGATTAGGAATGCTTGGAAAACCTTTCTACTCCAGCAGCCACATTATGTCAAAGCAACTAAAGGCACAGAGTGCGTGCTGTGCTACAGCATCTAAATTCAGTCTCCTTACTTAGCAATGATTCTGAGGTTTAGTGTATGAGCACAACCACGAGGCACATACACAGCATTACTTATTTCTGTTAGTTAGCCTGTAAGTGTGGCACGCTCAATCAGAGCTATACTGCCACTAAGTGGACAAACATAATTCAAAATCTTATAAAATACATATAAATGAAAACAGCACAGTTTTGGTGAAATATGTTTTCTTTCTTTTTTTTTTGTTATTCCCCTTTTAAGAAGGGGGGAATACATACAAATTACACAATACACCACTTTCATGCAGAAGAGATAAAATATAGATAAATCCCACTCAGCTAGACCAACTTTAATGGGGCACTGCACTCACACTCTGCCCACACTTAGATGTTCAGGTTCAACACTGCCATCTGGTGGTTATGCCTTTGCACTGCATTAAAAAATGCACTTATTTTCACATTTATTGTACAACAATTCAAAACACAACATAGGAAAAGTACTGTACAAACACAGCTTTGTACCTTGGAAGTAAACATTTACAGGTAGACCAATTTGTCTGTTAAGTTGGCACTGACAATAAAAACAGAACAAAGGCCACAATGGGAATGTTCGATTTCAACTCATTTATGGAGAAAAATCTTTTCACGCAAATTACTACAAAAGTTCACACTTTCATGTCAGATTTGAGACAAAATCAAACCTAGGCAGTCAGGGAATTTTAGTGCTGGCTTTGCTGGGGTTTGAAACAGTCCCAGCCTGGCTTTGGGGTGTACGTGATCTCAGGAAGAAGAAAGTCCTTCAGTCTGTCAGGTAAAGGCAAGGCTTTGACTTTGCTTTCCAGGGGCCAGGGCTGTAGGTAACTCCTTATAAATGCCCGACAAAGACAACGTAGAGGTGGTGGGCTTGCTTCACACGCCACTACACGACTGTGCAGGTCCACCAGCGCCTGAGCGTAAGGGTGAGAGTCGTGGGTGGGCACAGGAAGGTCCAGCCGAGGAGGGAGATGCAACGCAGGGACGTTTACCCTCGCCAAGTCCAACAACAGCTCAGCTTGCTCCAGGAGCTCTGAGGCATGACTCTGATCCAAGCACTTCTGTAGGGCTGTTTGGAGCCTCTGGAAAACGATGCTGTAACCAGACCAACAGGAGTAACTGTGATGGGAGCAAACCAAAGAGGCGCCACTCTGGATTAACAGCACAGCCAGAGGGAAGAGCAGGTCGAAGTGCTCCAGGCTGGTCTGAGTCAGGGAGGGCTCACCATCCTCATTCAGACAGCAGCTGGGGTCCACGCCATGAGCCAGCAGCAGGTGTGTGGTTTTCAAGCAGAAGTTCCCAATCTCAGCAGCATCCTCCACACTGGCCTCCAGAGCCTCTTTTACCAGAAACACCAGCGACGACTCAACTGTTTCGCCGTCTACTGTAGAGGCATTAATATCAGCACCTTTATGAAAGAAAGGATCACCAATCAACATGTTTCTGATCAATTTAAATGAGTTAACGCTATCAGAGTACATGAAATATTTATCCAAAGTGAGAATAGACATGAGTCTTGACTGATTTTTAGGCAGGGCATGTTGTTTTCTCAACTTTCACAAAGTTTGTGAGAACCAATGTTCCACTGTCTGTCTCTTGTGACTTTTTCACAATAAATACTGAAGACAGGAAATCTGACACAGAGGCTCTGAAGTCTGGTTCACTCTATTAAAGCTGACTTAAGTTAAAGCTTGTATCAGATATCTATAACCACATGATCAATGTCATCTGAAGCATCACGATAAATCACCAAAAAGTAATGTAACCACTTAGAATCTTCTATACAGTTTTATTTGTTGTAAGGAAGTTGGTGGCTGCTATAGTCACAGATGACCACTAGATGTCACTAGTAGGTTCTATTTTTCAGGCTTTCAAGCTTCAAATCTTATTTTTTTTTTACAATTAGAAAGAAGCTACAAAAGATTTGCTCATCGAGTAACTACTTGAATCAATATAACTGAGAAATGTTTGAAGAAGAAAAAAAAAAAGAAAAAAACAATGCTTTTTTTTTTTTAAACTTGTAACAAAAGAGCATGTTACAGTTTTTCTTGGTTGCTTTGACCCACTTAAAGAAACTGGGATCCCCTCAGTTTTCATCATCCCTATCTGAGCAGAGCAAAAGTCACCTCTTGCAAGTGTGTTAACACTTTCTCATTGGATTGACACATTTTTTCCACTCTTTTGCAAAAAACAGTGAACACAGAGGTCATTCAAGCAGTCCAAACTCCATTGTTTTAGTTATGGTAACCAATCAGAAACCACCTGTTCCTAATCATTAGAAGCTACTGAAGTCAGAATGAAATCAATGAAGCACCTGTTGGACATTACTTTACACAAATCTTGGTGGAAGTGTAGTTGGAAAGGTTCAAGTTTCAGAAGAAACTTGGGCAACTGTTTATGTAATTTCTTATTCTCTGATCGATTTTATTTTGGTTTATATTTACAGTATTTTATGTAGTATTTACAGTGTTTCAGTTTTCAGCCACAGTTTGAAGAAATATCATGGAATCAATAAAAATGGCTGTATTTTGTTGTCCAATGTGAGATTGATTGGAAGAGCTCACACTTCATTGAAGTTGTGTTGTTTGGAGGCACATTTGCTTTTGCACGGTTAAAGTCTTTTGCAAACAAAATGCGTCACTTTGACCATCAGTGATACTGTTTAGGTCTGCGTGTTCACTGTTGAGAAAATGTGGAGTTTGAGTTGGCTGCTGTATCAAAGCAACCAACAAAAACTAATGTTGCTATAGTATGTTTGAATTGTTTTACATGGTGGAAATTAAAGAGACCCTCTACTGAGTAGTGAGTAACCCTTGCATGAGATCTTTGTCCTGATTCTCTAAATTAAGATCACGCTGACGGCTAATTTAAAAGTAAAAAAAAAACGTTTAAGTACCTCTTTCAAGTAGAAGCCTGATGTTCTCCGTAATGTGGACTGTTAACCCATCGCTGCTTGCTAATGCGTGGAGCAAAGGTGTCTTCCCTTGAGAGATGAGATCAAATCAATAACCTTTCATTTGAAATAAACAAACATGTAAACTGGTATTTTTCCCCGTTAACTTAACTTAATTTACCATGTTTATCTCTTGCGTTCACAGCAGCACCCAGGTCCAGCAGCGTGAGCAGACAGGGCAGTCTTTCTGACTCCTCACTGGCGAGGTCCAAAGGACTGCTCTCGTGAATCTACAACACACAAAGAAGTTAGGATTTAAATCTCACTAGAAATTGACAGAAAGCGCTGGAGAAAAGAGGACACAGATACTCACTCGGTCCCGTTTTTCGATGTCGGCTCCGTGCCCAACAAGCAGCCTCACCATGTTTGGCCTGTTCCTTAAAACAGCTATATGAAGTGGGTTGTAGTATGACACAGGGTCTTGAGGGAAAAAAAAAAAAAAAGAATAAAAAAAACGTTATTAAACAAACTGAGTATTTATCAGAGGTAGATAATGTGACAAATATGTTTAAAGCTTTGACATCAAAGTCCACAGTCGGCCCTGAAGCTTTGCATCTTAAAAAAAAAAAAAAAAAGAGATTAATGTAGGAACGCACACACTGTGGAAATAAAAAAGGTAAAAACAAGTAAATGTTTTAAATATAGACTAGAATAACTAAAACTCGTGTTTCTATGATGTGGTTGTTACAGCATTTGTGGCCTACTTTTGAGCTTAAAAGCAAGCAGTGGCAAATACTAGAAAATATAGTGAAACTGGAGCACTTTTATATGCGTTGTCAGAGCATTTGTCAGTACTAACTTCCAGAGGAAAGACATTCAAGAAATGTGAGAGATGAATGAAGCAGCCTGTGCAAAAATCCTCTAATTATGTCCTTGGGGAAACACATGTCTAAAAACCACCAGAGGTCACCAGAGCAGTTTGTCTGAGTCCTGGCAGGTGCAGCAACATGCGAGGAATGTGTTGCTACACAGCAGTGCAATCTGCACTTAGATCTGGAAAACTATTTCTCTCAGGAATATGACAATTTGCCCTTTATAAATATGCTAATTTCTAGATAAATTAGACACATAGGAGTGCTTTTAAGATTTAAAATTGATCGCCTCAATAAGTGTTGGTTTGAAACGATGAGAATAACTAGTTGATCTCGCAAAGATGCTGAATCTCACATAAAGGTGTAACAATACAGTTAACTAAAAAACAAACCATTTTAATTATGTGCTCAACCAAGATACAGATTTTAACCAAATTATTAGCAGACATTTCCTAAATACACAGAGTGAAATTCATTTGCTGTATTATTGGAAATAATTTTGCATCATTAAATGTGAAAAAATTACCTTTTAATTTGTGATTTGGTCTTTACTCAAATAAACATTTTTTTTGATTGAGCTAAAATTTAAAATTGCATAACAAGCCCAAAGACAGTTCCATGAAATGGACGCACACAGGGTATATACAGAAATTCTTATGTTAAATTTAATACCTTTTAATACCTTTTTAATACCATCCCAATTCTTTTTA
>JARVJO010000394.1:19238986-19255144 GCA_031762555.1 Cynodonichthys magdalenae | reverse complement strand
ATGACCTCAAGGTCACCTGTCAAATTTGACAAATCGTTTCTCATGACCCCAAAGGTCACGAGCTGTCAGCTGACGAACCATAGTGTTTATCTTCTCTCATAATATAATGTCATAGAAAACAAAAAAAACTGAATAGATTAAAAAATATGACCCCAAAAATTCTAAAGATATCTATGTAGAATAAGGGGAAACTAAATTCAAATCTTCTGCACTCCTAGAGACTCCAAGTACACAACAACATGTATTTAAAGGCTAAAAAGTGGATTTTGCATATGTCCCCTTTAAATTCAAAGATGTATAGTTACTAAGTACATTTACTTTGTCACAGTACTTAAGTAATTTTTTTGAAAATTAGTAAATCTACCAAGTTTTTTTAAAATCATATTTACTTACTTTTATTTTGTTACATTAAAAACATAAAAAAAAATTGTTAAAAATTTAATTATGACTGTAACTCATCATGAAAAGACTTGTTTGTGCTCTCTAAAATATAAAGTGTTGAATTTACTTAACCAAGTTATGTTAATTGGTTCCACTAAACCAAGCTGAATGAATATAAAGCATTTTATTCAACTCAGTTTAGTGGAATCAGTTTGGTTCAGTAAATTCAACACATCATTTCTTAGAGTGTGTGTATGTACTTACTTACTTACCTTTCTGATTATTGTGAGCAGTTTTGTGACATTTACTGAAGTACTTTTCATATCAATGAAATTCATTAATTCCAAAGTCATTTTCTGTTAAGATCTTTTTACTTTTACTTAGTTATTTCTTTTAGGTACTTTATATATATCTGTTTAAACTAAATGCATTTCGCTTGCTGCCTTTCATACCAGAGAGACTGACATTATTTTATGTTAAGAAATGACAGAGTTGTAGCAGTTTTGGTCAAACGTTTGAAAATAATGTCATCACAATCTTTTTAGAATTTCATATGATGTTGCAATAATGGTTGCAAATGACTCAGCTCAGTATCTGTACAACTAACTGAGTTATGACTGAATTTTTGTGAATTTGATTAGCTGATTCCAAAAGCTAAATTGTAAAGGTAAATCCATTTAATAATTTCTTTAGGTTTCAACAAAATCCATCCAATATTTCATGAAATATTTTGCTAACAGACAGAAACATAAACACTCTCAGACCTCCTTCACTTATTATCAGCAGGCGCTAACAACCAAGACAAACAAAACAAAAACCTGAGACTGTTTCTTTGCTTTTAGATTAGGGTTTAGATTTGCGCCCATACAAGCTTTTAACAAATTAAATCACCAGAATCAAAGTTCAAATGCATTAAATGGCAGCACTTTATTCCATGGAGAACGGAGAGCAAATTACAGCGCCGCTAACAGCCCCAGGAAGCTGCTGCGTGTGTAATGAGGAAACATTTGAGGAGGTCAAAGTGTTGCATCTTCATGTTTGTCAAACAGGATCCTGTAGGTTGTAGCGCGCAGCGTGTTTCTCACTGAACACGCTCTGACCTCTGCTGTTCTGTACGAGCTGACTGACCCGGGAAATAAAGTAAATAAAGTCAATGAGTAATTGGTGCTAACACACTTTACTGGTTTATGTTAATAGAAGAGCCTTTTGGAACGCTTTTAAATACATTTATTTTTACACCATAAGGACTCTTGTATATTTTCTGCCATTTTCCCCGAATATTCTTAAGAGATTTTCTCTTTTCAGACAAAAACTTTGAAGAGAAAACGTTAGATAGTTCTGCTTTTTATAAAGCTTTCAATATATGTGTATATGTTGGCATTAGTGGCATTCTGTCAGATATTGTAGTGTCAAAGTAAAGCTGTAATAGTTAAGTCATGCACTCGTCTGATTAAAATAACCATCTTGTGTTAATTGAACTTTAAATATGATGGATATGTTCACTGATTATTGTCTCACAGCGTGTCTTTTATATTTCTAACACAGTCCAGAATTTTAATCAGGCACAGGCCCTTTGCTTTACAGATAAAATCCAGCTGATTCTGTGGAGATTGATAACAAAAACAGCCAAAACATGTCTGATTTAAACTATAAATGTGATCTGCATTTTTTTTTTAGAACTGAAATAAACTGAGCCCAAATGCTTCATGGCTATAATTCTTTTTAGTTTTTCCTTAAATGGTGCCACATTTGTTAGGATAATGTCAAAAGCTGAATAATCTGATTGGCAAATGATTTGGCAAGTTTTCCACGGGCACAGCCCTCACACTCCACTCTGCTGCTCAACACATTTTCTTAACAAATGTGGCACCATTTAATGAGAAATAAACAGACTTTCTGACAAAATGAGACATATAACCAATAAGCATTGATACAATAAAGAAATAATCAACCAAACTTAGATTTTCTTCCTTCTTTTGCTGTTTATTTCTGCCCATCAGACACCTATAGCAATAATCTGACATGTGCAAAGACCCACAAGGTTCATTAGCTGCAGATGCATAATTATTTTCACTTAAAAAAAATACAATAAAGTTTGCTTCCTTCCTACTCTGCTTTTGACAGGGATTCAGTCTAATTTTAGTTAGCCAGGAACAATTCTGCTGCTTCAAATTGGTCTGTTAGGGAATAATTCAGACTGAGTTTTAGATGTCCTCAGAGCAGCTCTGCATCCAGGAAAAGTTTGTCACTGAAATTTTAATTAGGTTCTGTTTTGTTACCTGTTTTTCTTTTTCAAACTGCTTTTTAATGCTGCATGGCTGGGCTTAAGTAGAATTGACTAGTCTTTCAGGATTTCCTCAAGACGGTGTGCAGACTGAGCTGTCATCAGTCACTGAAATAAAGTTCAGCTTGGCAGCCGGACAGGAAGGCTTTGAATGCAAATTGTTCTGCACTGACAGAAATCTTTGCTTAAAAAAGCAAAAAACTAGTTAGTTGTATAAAGCACATGAGTTTTTCTTCTGATTAAGTCTAAAAAAACAGACATTACAACCTCTTGCTTTAACAGTTATTTTTCTCTGGACCCAAACTGGAGCAAATTGTTGATGGAGTTTGTCTCTTGTAATTAGGGTTTGTTTAAGGTTAAATACATTATTGTCATTGCAGGTGTTTAATATGTAGCAAAACAAAATTTTAATTTTACCAAAATAAGTGCAAAAATAATAAGGAAAAGATTACATTTTTCTTTCCTCAAAGCAACATTAGTTCAAAAATATGGCTAAAAGCAGAAAATGAGAACAATGTCTGATTTAAATATATAAAATGATTAAAATAAAAATATCTATATTTGATAATATTATAATTGCATGTCATAATGTCATTTTTATTTAACCGTTATTGAACCAGACAAATCCCATTGAGATCACACATCTCTTTTGCAAGGGCAGCCTGGGCCTGAAGGCAACCTATTGTACATGTTTTTGGGGTGTGGGGGAAACCGGAGTACCTGAAGAAAACCTAAGCAAGCATGAGGAGAACATGCAAACTCTACACAGAAAGACCCCAGGTCCAAACTGGGGATCAAACCCGTGATGTGAGGCGACAGTGCTAACCACTGAGCCTTTGTGTCGACATAATTTACAGTACATTCAGTTTTGGAGTTACAGATATTGTGTTAGATAAAGTAATAAAAAGATCACATTTTATATAGTCTTAAAATACAACTAAATCCTCATTTGAAGTACACTGCCTGGCCAAAAAAAAGTGGCCACTAAAAACAAAAAAAAAGGTCACGCTCTAGTATTTTGTTGAATTACTCAGCTTTGACTCTTTGCGGCATTGTTTGGATAAGCTTCTGCGATGTCACAAGATTTATTTCCATCCAGTGTTGCATTAATTTTTCACCAAGATCTTGCGTTGATGATGGTAGTCTGACCTTCTCCAGCACATCCCAAAGATTCTCAGTGGACTCTGTGGAGCCAATTAGTGTGAGAAAATGATGTCTCGTGCTCCCCGAACCACTCTTTCACAATTTCAGCCCGATGAATCCATGCACGTGCCATCAGGGAAGAAAAAAATCCATCGATGGAATAACCTGGTCATTCAGTATATTCAGGTAGTCAGCTGACCTCAGTCTTTGAGCACAAACTGTTGCTGAACCGAGACCTGACCTGCAGCAACCTCACATCATAGACCTTATTTAAATCCAGGTGGCCACTGTTTTGTTGGCTAGGCAGTGAATCAAAACAGTTAAAATAATCAACCAAGAGTTGGTAAAATTGTTAGAATTACAGAAAATGTTTTAAAACTGAACATTTAACATAAGAATTGTTTTAAGTTTAAGCTAAAATTGGAACTATAATACAGCACTTTTAATTTTCTCCAGAATGTACAGTATATCATAATATTAGTTAACCAGTAAGTTATGCGTTTTAACAGCAACTAAGCAGTTTCAGAACATCAAATCAAGCAGGAAATGACAAAACTGTATTGTTATATGTTGTTTTAACTTACTGAATTAGTCTACAACATAGCATCCACAAATATCTCAATCATATTGTATAAAAGAGTGTATCAGCTATTGATTTTTAATCCTAAGCAAGTGGTAATCTCTGTTCCTATCAATAACTTTCAATACTTAATAAAACCATACCTTATAATCATAAAGACTACTTATTATTTATGTGTTGCATGAATAAATACAGGTAAGATACATGACTGACATTATATTGCTGAATTTGACCAAGAACAGGTACTCAACATCCCCTGTCATCATAACACTGACAAAGGTTTTTTTGATCAGATCTGTGTCTAACTGTTCGACTGTACTGTATCCACTTACATCAGCTGCAAATCACAATCCTCAACACAGTAATTATGAGTTATTATTACTCACAGAAAGCTATTCTGTCTCACTAAAATGAACTGTTTGCAAACAATTGTAATTAGAGTCAAAGTTGTTTTAGCCTGTTTGCCAACAAGAGGAAATTCATTTGAACGTGTTAAACAACAAGTGCATGATGAATCTAAGAGCAGCAGATAATTGAAATTTAGAAAATGTCTTTGAATTAAATTTAAATTGAACTAAAGTTTCTAATATGGTTTTAGTGCTTGTTTAAATAATCATTTGTAAAATTCCACTGGTCAGGCAGAGACAAGTTTGTTTAGATTTAAAAGCTTAACACTACTTGAAGGAATGCATATCACCCGCACCCTTTCATGCCAGAGTTTTAGTTGTTGATGCAGATCATTGTGTTTTGAGAAGGGCCAGAGTTAAAGCTGTTTTAGTCAAATTGACTGATATGTATCAAAGCTGGATATAATAAGGGAAGCTTGAAGAGGATCAGCACCCAACAGGATGGCCGCAGTATCAGGTTTTAAAGCCACGCCCCTCCACAGTTTAAGTTTGTGTGTGTGGTGGAGTGGGCGGAGTTAAAGTCACTCATCTCTAGTGTGTGTTGGTCCAAAAAACACAACATAAACCAGAACCTGCTGGTTTCACTTCTCAACAAGAGGAGACGGGGGTATTTGTGCAGCCCTCATTGGATGTATTGTGGATGAATCAGTAATATTTTAACTCATCTCTCTGTCCATATATCTTCTTTACCCACTTTTCCTTTCTTGGTTATGGGAAAAATAAAATATAAAATTGAATAAGAGTAATTTTAGCTTATGTCAATTTGCTGTGGCGACCATCTTAAATTATGTTGACTCCAAATGTCAGTAAGTTGTAAATGTACATCCGAAGAATATTTGTTTAACGTCTCAGTAAAATTTGCTCAGTTTTCCTTGGGATATTTTGCTAACAAACAGACAGGTTAGACACTAAAAAGGTAAAAAACGTTATGTTTGTATATCGCTCAATGAGTAGCACTCAGTATGTGCTGGGGATGATTCTCAGTTACTACCATAATAAGTTTTAGCCCAATATTTAACCCAGTCGGTTGAGTCAGAGCCATTCTTGTGTTTGCTAAAAGTGCTTCGCTGTGGCGGCCATCTTGAACAAAGTTGACTACAAAAATGAACCAGCAATAGAAGCATTGCTATTGCTTGTTTTATTAAACTTTTATTCATTTCTATTAAAGGGAATTTATTTACACAGAGATTCCTCATGTTTCCTGGATGAAAGTCACATTTATTTTTCTTAAAGCTTCAACCAATTAACAATTTGAAACTAAACAATCACACAGCTTTCAGTAGGTCTGAAAAAAAGAATGAGTGCACAATTTACTGAAGCGTAAAAAAATCCAACGTTTCTGAAAAATGTTGACAGACTTGTAAATGCAAGCATGTTGTTTAAATATAAATAGGTTTTTCCACAACCTGGGTGGTTTTATCTGTTGTCCCTCGGTGCAGGTTAGTGCAGAGTTTGCGGTATTGAGAGAAAGCAGAGAGAAAAAAAAAGAGACCCTGACCTGTTTTCTACATGTGGAATGACAAGAACAAGGAGTAATACAGTGTTTGTGCAGAGTGCATCATCAGCTAATGCTAATGTCTCCACAGTCCTGAAGTAATGAGGATAAACTCATCACTGCAACACATATGGTTTTCTGTGGGAATACGCTAAACGCTCACAGCTCAGGATTAATATGTGCTGGAATATTCCAACACAGCTTAATGTTGTTTTGCTGCCAACTGTCAGATCTAAGAAGATGGAGGTTCACACCAGCACTTGGATGTGGCAGCAGAGACAGCTGGTTTAAAGCAATCTGGTTTGATGGAAACTGATTTGTACAAACCGAGGAAAATGTTTCTTTGAAATCATTAACTCATTACGACCTGAGGGGCCGTCTAAACATGGGAACTGCTATTATGTGTTACATCAGTTTTTTTTATTGGGTTAAAGCAAAACACAGCATGCAGAAACACTGTTGCTTGAATACGAGTCGTTTTGCTCCCATGAGATGGTTTCTTTCAGACTAATGGGTAAAAATTACACATTTAAAGCAAAAGTTCATTCCACTGCTGTTTGTTAACTGGTCATTTACATGCTCATAAATAGTTTGTTTGCATTTAAAAAACAACAAAAATATATATAATTTTATAATGTGAATATTTTTAACCTTATTTTTGAAAAATTCAGATTAGTTTTACATTGAAACCTTAAAAGTACCAAAAATGTAGTTTTTAATGAAACATTTATTATAGCATTAAACATCATCATCCATCAGCTGTTTGAGCATTTATATGAAGCGTCATTCTGAGCTGTGTCTGCAAGTGCAAAAACAATATGTATATTTATTTCGCTGACAGCTCAAATCTTTTTTGTAGTTTGCTGGGAACTCTTCAACTGGACTGTAGTAACTTTGAGGTCGGTGCTGTGGTCTTTCAATCCTGAGGCTGCAGGTTGATTCAGGAAGGACATTTAGTGTAAAACAAGCCCCAATCTGACATAAAAGTTTGCTTGCCGTGGTGGGAACAGAAAAAAATAAACGTTGTGCAAGATTGTTCATATTTATTAGTTGATAACAAAATCTTATACTAACTGCCAGTACAGTGAACCGTTAAGGAAAAAAAAAGCTAGGAAGAAAAGGAAAGGGGGACATGAGAAGTGGAGAACTTATTTTTAGCAGTAGAGCAGGTTGGAAGATGGTGATTTGATGTTATTTAGTGTTTTTATTTTTTTAACGTCTTACAGGCTCTGAAATGTAAAGTAACTTTAAAACAGAGTTTATGAAAAAAAATACATAAAACTTTTTAAAAAATCTGTGACATTGTTCTAATTGTCCGTGTACCTGCAAAATGAGGGAAAATCCATTATGACCCTGTTATGAACATAAACTGCCGGGCCAAAATATAAATTTGCCACCAAAAAAAAAAAAAGTCACAAACTCTAATACTTTGTCTAATATTTGTTACAGCACCCATTCACTGTGGGATTGTTTCAATAAGCTTCTGCAATGTTACAATATTTATTTCCATTCGGTACTGCATTAATTTTTCACCAAGATCTTGCATTGATGATGATAGAGTTTGACCGCTGCACAAAGCCTTGTCCAGCACATCCCAAAGATTCAATGAAATCTGTGGAGCCAATCCATGTGTAAAAATAATGTCTCATGCTCCCTGAACCACTCTTTCACAATTCCAGCCCAAAGAATCGGGGCATTGTCATCTTGGAATATGGCCGTGCCAACGGGAAAAAAAAAAAAATCTATTGATGGAATAACCTGGTCATTCAGTATATTCAGGCATTCAGCTGACCTCATTTTTTGAGCACATTGCTGAACCTAGACCTGACCAACTGCAGCAACCTCACATCATAGACCTTAGTTAAATCCAGATGGCCACCTTTTTTTTTGAGCTGGGCAATGTATCATGCACGTTGTTGATGGCTCAACCTCCCTTTGGAGAAATGGTTTAATTTTCACTGGACTGATGAGCTAAGGACCAAGTCTGTGTTGAACCATGACCAAAGTGGTTGGATTCCTTTTTTAAAACAAAATCAGTCCTAAAAAAAAAAAAAAAAACGTTTTTCACAACTGTTCATGCAGACTGCTAAACTTATTTTCTCCAGATTTATCAGACTGGCTGGAGGTTTTGGCCAAGAATGCAGATGGAGGCAAAGGTCAAAAAACAAACTTTTTTTTATTATTTAAAAAAAAAATCCAAGGTGGCAGCAAAATTTAAAAAACACAAAGCACTGGTGAACACGGAGGAAACATGGGGAAAGCCTGATATCTAGCAGGAGCTAGACAATGCAGAACTGATGACAATGAGGAGAGACTGGATATATAGAGCAGAGACTGATGAGATAGTGACGGCAGCTGGTCTGATTAGGAAGTGACAACAGGTGAGAGTGATTGACTGGGAAAAAAAAAACAGAGGGAGGAGACGAGTAAATGGCACAAGGAACAGAAAGGACTAGGATTACTGAAACAGTCAAAAAACAAACAAAAACACAGAAATCCTAACAAAACCGAGGTCATTCCAAGAGTTATCTGCAACATTAACTTCACTACTCTGTATATTAAATTTCAAACTTTATTTAACAACTTACTATAAATCCCAAAAATTTCAAAGTATATCTGTTCTGACTAAATAGACTGATTAAAATAATCTGTTTAGCGAGTACACACTTCCTGAGCACATCCTGCAAAGCCTCACAACTCGAAGAGTTTCAAATGTGGAAATGTATTAAAATGATAAATAAAATTAATAAAATCATCCAAAGACTGTATCTTTTTCTTTTGAACACATTTTTGCAAATTCAAACTGACAAGAGCAATCAGAGGCGAGTGTTCATTGCTCACATCCATCAGAAGCCCATTACTCCAGTTTGAAGCTGCAACATCACATACATTTCAACTCTGCGCTCTCTCACATATGCACTCAGCAAGGTTGGATTTATTTTCTTGTCCTCTCAGAGTAAAACTCATTGATAAACATATCTCTGTACTCACAAAGATGCCAACTGACTGCCCTGTCAGCACCTTTGTTTAGCTTGATTTATGATATTATAGGCCAGGGTTGAGAGGAAACCATTCATTAAAGAGCACCGTTTACGTTTGAAACAGGTCCGGAGGGGCCGTGGGAATACTGATGGACACATAGATGTGTGCTTGTTTCATCCTTCTCATCACATCCAAAAGCTCTTTGCCTCCTTTCCTTCAGAGCCACACACACAGGGTGGCAACAAAGGCGGTGCTGTTTAGAGGCCTTGCCTCTCAGTCCATATTCTCCTGCTGTGATAACAACGCTCCAGACATATCCGACCTCCTTGCAGCACCTGAAGGCCTTCCTCACTCTCCTCTAATGACATCCCCACTGACTTTCCCCAGCCATCACCATCAGCCTCCTATTTAGGCTCGTCTGTTTCATCTACAGCTTTACCAGCTAGGCCAGCGGCGCCGCGTTGCAGAGTTTACTTTTTATCGGTCGATACTCTTTAATCCCTGAGATGACGCTTTCTCTCATGAACTCAAAATAGCTCTTCCTCCCTCCCAGTGAAGCCACAGGCCCATTACTCTTTATTAGCTCTTATCGTCCTAAATGTGGCCATCCATTAGAAGCGTGGCAACAGAAATCCCCAACTGGTTCCTCAGCGGGCTGCCAGCACGCACACATACTCATGCCAATTTAAACTGACCCCTAATAAAGAGCATTTAAATTGCATTGCATTCGGCTCATGTCACAGATAAATAAAACAAACCTATTCGGCACGATCCCTTTAAAATTGCTCAAACTTTCCTTTGTGGCTGTGCCTCTCTCCTGCGTGACTTGTGCTTTCCGAGCTCGGCAGACTCCCCAGACCTCTATCTGCCTGAATGATTTCTTCTCTATGGAGGATGACATGAAGTAATATCATACTGTGTCACATATTGATTCTCCTTCCAGTCCCTCTTTCTTGAATTTCTTTGTGGCTCAAAAGCATAAATCACCCACAAATGATCCTTGAAGGAAATATTGTATTTATTATTCTTGACGCATGGTCACAAATTCAATAGCCCTTATTAATTGAACACGGGGAGAAGTATGATGTGGGTAATTCAATGGGACTGGAGAGCCCCCCCCCACTATCGCTCATATTTGAGCATGTGTTGTTTGGAATTCATGGCAACGTATCAGTTGTATATGGGGTCACAAGAAAGGTTGAGGTGTGTAATCACAAACCGCTACAAAAAAGCATCTCTCTGTCATCAGTTTTAAACACCATTCTCTGTTTTCTTTTTGTAGAACATCACATGAACATTACAAATGACAAACTCTTTTGATTGTGTATAAGATATTTAAAATTCCTTTTAATAAGATCGGACTCCAAACTTTTTTCCTTTTACTCATAGCTGCTCATCACCTACTTTTTTTTTTTTTAGCTCTCACTCACTTCTTATATCTTGTCTTTCCTGACATGTGTGATGAAGCAGCAAGATCAGCGACTGAGGTGCAAGCTAACCAGGCTGCCATTCATCACAGTTCCCACCCACGCTATTACACCCGGGAGTGGGCAATGCGGGACATCATCTCCCCTTTGCTGGTGTCCTTTGTTGTGACTGCTCATTTACTTAACCTCGGTGTGTGTTGAAGTTCTATCTTTGTTCTGCCACACCAGCTCCAGCTCGACGTAACCCCGGCGCTCGAAGCCCCGGCGGCTTGATGAGGGAGCGTGTTCTGCCTGGCCTGTCAGCACTCATCTGGGACCTGCCTTTCACCCCACACACCTCTGCAGCAGAGCCATGTCTGACATGAGAAAAAAGTGGAAAGCTTAAATTGACAGGAAATGCAAGAGTGGCATCAGGTATTTTTTAAGTGACAACCAGAGTAATTGGAACTAAAATATATTGTGAGGCTGCTACATGCCACGCGCCTGTGTGTACAGCTTCTTCAGAAACTGGATCATTCAGGAAATAGACCAGCTCTGACAGAGATTTAAAATCAATTTCCTCTGAGCGCCTCACAGATTGTCTTCTACTGAGCTGCGATGTGGCCAGATCTAAAGTCTGTGTTTGGAGGTTGATTTCATCAGTCAAACACTTCTTGGTTTAGTTGACTGTGATGCAAACAAACCACGAAATAAAGATTTAATCTGTGCCTGTGCACAGATTCGCTAATATGGCTATAAAGTTGCGATGAAGTTTAAAAGTATCTTTTTGATTTTGTGTTAGTAACACGAGACTTGCTGCACAGAATAAGTTAATTTAGCAATTTTAGTCAACTTGTCCAACAGCAGTTGTTACATTTTACCAAAAAAAAATGAAATGTCAACTTAATTTTGTCAGTGGATAAAAAACCCAGATGCTCACAGAAATCATTAGCAGAAATGTCACAGGATCTTATGAAAATATAACCATTAGTTCTTGATATTTCAGTCTGGATAAAAAATGACTAACTGCCTGATGAAGACACCGATGTTGTCATCCTCTGAACAATGTATCCCCTGGGCTGCCAATGGACCAAAAAGAAAAGAAAAAGAAAAGAAAGAAACAACTTATGGTGCTGACACATGGAGCTGTCATGCCCATCCACACAAAAAAAAAAAACAAGAAAGCCATCATCTGAATTTGACAAATGCAGCAATAACCAAGGTTTCATCAGCTAAAAGTCAGGCTCTAAAGACAAAACTCTGACTCAGATGTATCATCATGAAAAGAATAATAGGAAACAGATCAGACTCAGTAGGACTTTGACTTACACAACTTAGTGGCACAACAGTGAAATATTTACATAAAAAGGTTTTCTCTAAAAGTACAGTGTAAATGTTGAATGCAGATTGCTCAAATTTGCTCAAAAAAGCTGAAACTGGGTTGTTAAGACTAAAAATAGCAACACACTAACAGAAACCAGCATAATGATAGCTAAGAGTTAAAGTTAATGTAGCACTTTTGTCAACTGAAAACAAAGATGTTGATCTGTTGTCAATCCCCTTATCAAACTGTAAGATGAGCCAACAACTGTCAGATGGTGTAAAATATTCTACAAAATTATGTTTGATGTTGAATCCAAAGTTACATTTTTGTTTGATATAAAGCTCAATGACAGCAGAAACATACAGTTTACTCTCTGATTACAACAAAACCCCAAGGAGCTTCCAAAATGTCAAGACAACAAATTGGAGTTTTCCTATCAAGATTTTTGATGTATTTAATAAATTTAATATTTGTAACCTTAGAAATGAGATATTTGTAGCCATTTGGCAAAATGTCAGCTGGTGAAACAACCACAGCACTGAAAAAAGTGCTTATTAGAGCATAAATTAAAAGTAGTTAATTAAATGTTTGTTTTTGTCAAACTGAAGAAAAAAATTGCTCTTTGACTATTTTAATATTTTTCTCTAATTGTTAATTAAAGCATTTATTTGACAATTTTGTTAGTTTTCAATTTATTGTAAAGCAAAAAAAAAAAGCTAATTCAGAATAGGAATACAGACAATGTGAACTAAGTTGCAAAAGTCTCAAAGAATGCTTGACCTTGAAGGTTTTTGTTTCTGACCTTGGCACTTTGTAGCTGCTTATTAAACTGCTGCACTTGTTAAAAACGATTAGCGTTCTGTCTACATGGATTTCAATGCAATTAATTGTAACATGGTAAATTCAAACATTTAGTGGCTGATACATTTACATCATTTTAAAATAAACATTTTAATGAAAACCTGTGATCATAAAAAAATATTCCTACACTTTGGTTTTTGTTTTCCTTCTCCATAACTGAAACGTACTAAAATGCTGATTACTTTTCAAGCAAACCAAACAAAAATCCCTCCCTCTTTCCCTCTAAGCTGCTGTACTTCACTCCTCTGCCTGAAAAAATGAGGGCGGTGTGATTGTCTCTATGGTTAAGGATGAAAAATAAAGATATTATGAAGATTAATATATGTATAAGACTCTTAACTGTCTGCAACTCGGTTCTTAACTTTCATTTCAAGAAGCCGTTCAAAAATCATGAATTGTTCCTAAATGTTGCATCTCTACTGCTAAGCCAGGCTAAAACTTCTACTCTTTATAGTTTTTTTTCCCCTGTGTTTAACCATTTCAGGGCTCAATCAAAATTTGTAGGTATCATTATTAACATATTGACAACAGAACTGAATAAAAAGAGGTAAAAGTACAAAAATGTGTGTAAATATATATATAAATATATATTTGTTGTTTATATAACATTAAGTGATTATGGAGTAAGTATAAAATAGGCTGCTACAATGTTGTTTCTGTAAAACTCTGTACGGCCTCCCCTCCAAAAAATACTTTTTTGTTGTTTTAATCATCTCTTTGGAAAGTGTAATGAGTTGTAAAAGCAGCAGAACATATTTATTTTTAATCAAATATTCAAAGTAGTGCGATTGAGCTCTTATATGGCCTTCTGCTCTCTCAAACACCTGCTCCTGTTTACTAATCATCGCATCTGCTATTGTTTACTAATCATCACACCTGCTCTTGTTTACTAATCATCGCACCTGCTCTTGTTTACAAATCATCGCACCTGCTCTTGTTTATTAATCATCTCACCTGCTCTTGTTTATTAATCATCACACCTGCTCTTGTTTACTAATCATCGCACCTGCTCTTGTTTACAAATCATCGCACCTGCTCTTGTTTATTAATCATCGCACCTGCTCTTGTTTACTAATCATCGCACCTGCTCTTGTTTACTAATCATCGCACCTGCTCTTGTTTACTATTCATTGTACCTGCTCCGTCAATCATTGTCTTTTCCAAAGTCCCTGGTTTTTAGTCTTTGTCAGTTCCTTTAGTTTTCTTGCTTGGGTGTAATCTCAGTTGTTTGTAGCTCTGCCTCAGTCAAATCTGTTTAGTTTGTAAGTAAAATCCCTAATTTCAACAATCTGTGTGTTAGCTGCCTCCTTGCCCCACATCTCTTTCAAACCATGAGATGATTTTTATTGTTTGTAGTTGTATTTTTTTATTATCTACTTCTTAGAGCACAATAATTTATTTCAAATAACATTTATTACCACTCACTTAAAGCAGTCTTGTTGATTATAATTGTTTTTGGAGTTCAGTCTGGGGTTTTTCTAGCTTTAGATAAGATTATTCTCCAGCTGATAAATTCTGTGTCAGTTTCCAGACACTAGTTCTGTGCTTACCCAGAGAATAGGCTTTTAAGTGATGCGTGGGAACGCACAACCATAAGGCTCACTGCAAACAAAGCCTGCATATGGACTCTTTTAATTAGAAACAAAGCATGGGTTTAAAAGAAATGATACTTTGCATGTGAGCTCAGTGGTGATTCTAAGAGCATAGTTCAGTAATTATTGCACGTACAGTACATTTTTGAGATGGTTAAGACTTCAGCACAGGCATACCAAAGTTCTAATTTATATTGGATTTTCCATTTTCACTTCCATTTTCTCTTTTCCACTTGACTGACTCCTCATTTTATGAAGAGATGACTGCACATTTAAATTTTTTCTTAGTACATGAGATGTGCCCTATTGCTTTTCATTTACACTCTAGGTATGATTAGAAGTTTGACAATATCTTTCTCAAACAAGGTCATGTTTAAGTCAAACTCTACTGGTTGCTCTAATGTTAGACATAGCTTTTATTTTTTCTGTTTTTTTAACTACAGCATACAGACAACCTGCCTAATGATGTGTAGGGTTTTCTCATGTAAGTAGAACAGCTTTGATTTGTGGGTAATTGGACGTGGCAGCTTTTGAGAAAGTCCTGGAGTGTTTGGTTCAGGGATGCTGGTTGTGTATCCTTTCATTAGTGGATTGGAGTCAGTTTGAAGAGGATAATATTTATCTTTGCATATTTAGCATATCCATTATCAGACAGAGATCAGGAGTTTTTGGAAGCTGATCAGCACCTTCAGCACTGTCAGTTTCTATGAAATGTTCTTGTGCAGTTTTGGTGCACATTTTTTATTTAGACTCTTATTACATTTGATGTATTTAAGAGGGGCTTAGACTGTAATGATTCAACCATTTAAGAGAACAAACATACTAAAATAATATTCTTGATTTGAACATTTGATTGTTGAAGCTTCTCTCAGAGATATGATAATGGATCTTTAGTTTGTTGAAAAAGAATGGATTTGAATAGCTTTTATGGCAGAGGTAGATCTAAAACTATCAGACCATTTGAAATAAATAACTACTTTTGTAGCCTTGACTTTTTTGGTGCATGTATGTGTACATGTTTTTGCTACCTGGTGGGGACAATTTTTCACCATTTTCCTGGTACACAGCCTGGTGAGGACCCGTTGTTCCTCATGGGGACAAAAGTCCGGTTCCCAGTGGTAGAAATGTTGTTGGTGGGTCAGGGGTTTGGTTTAGGACTAAGGTTGAATATAGGTTAGGTTTTGGGTCAGGTATGTAACTGTGAGGTTAGGTTAAGAGTAAGGGTTCAGGGTCAGTCTATAGAAATGACAAGTAAATGAATGGAAGTCAATGCAAAGTCCCTGTGAGGATAGAATAACAAATGTGTGTGTTTGATTTGTGGCACGTTAGGTGCATGGTACTTGTTTGTCTAAAGCCTGGTTTATACTTCAACAAGATGTGAGACAAGGGATCAGTGATTACATCATTTCAGATGTTTTTGTCTTACTGAGTGTTCACAGTCGGACTGAAGATGGAGTATTTACATCATAATTTCTCGCTCCACCTTCTTACAGTGTAGAAGACATTGCATATAACAAAGCATAAGCAACAATAGTGATAGTAGTATAGATGTTTTTTACTCAATGATGTATCGGCAGAGAGGCTCATGTTGTTGTTGGAAGAGGACAAACTTGTCTTTTTTTTTCTTTTTAACCAGTGCTTAATTTGTAAATCATAAGGTACAGGAACGCAAAGTGTTAATGACAGCGCAGAGATGACGAGAT
>JARVJO010000394.1:19183979-19216824 GCA_031762555.1 Cynodonichthys magdalenae | reverse complement strand
ATACATCCCGACGTGTGCGCAGAACCTGGCGCACGCAACTTTTTTATGCGTACGCACCGTTTATACATGAGGCCCCAAGTCTTTGCTTGGAATGACCATGCCCTATACTGGCAAGAGACCAGCAGTAAACAAATTTGATACTGAAACTACAGTCATGGGACGTTTCAACACTTGCATTTTCATTCCTACCACTTTTTATGCTCAACTTACTTTGTCAGTAAATGCAGAAAACAATCATTTGAAGCTAAACAATTGTTCTGCTGTTACATTTTCCCCTATCACCAGCCTGATTATAAGGAAACAAATATATTAATCAGTGAACATTGCATAAAGAGGTGGTGAATAATTGTCATAATGTTCTGTCTCTATCGATCATCTTGAAATCTCTCTCTATTTGATCCACTGATAAATTTTATAACCACGCAGTCCTGCTGTGACTGATAAGATTAACATGTTAATTGAATGTTGATGAATAGGAACTACACTGAAGATCACAATAAAATATCCTGCTGGAAGAGTAATAGAGGTCAAGCACCTTCCGCTGATGAATATATTGACAAGAATAGAGCCTTAGAAATCACAATACATTTTGCCGCTCTCTACATTATACATGCAGCAGTAATTATTTTCTTTGAAGACAGAGTGAATTAAATTACAATAAATCCTTGTATCTGGCAGTTAATCCTTCTTAATGGGTGGGTTTATTCAATCCAGAGTGTTCCACTTACTTTCTTTAGCTCCTCGTCACTTTTATTACCTTCTGAACATAAACGTGATCAAAAATGTTGTTTTGTAATTGAACTAGACTCCATTAACTTGTAAATTTAGTTTTTTCATGTAAGGTCAGTATTTTATAGATTTTCCATTGGTTGTTATATATTTTTTAATTAAAGTTAAAAAAAATACAGATTTTTATTAGTACCATTCTAGCTAAGTGAATGAATGATTGCTATAAACTGAAGGCAATTATCAATGACATTTTTTTTAACCACAATGAAAGAAAAGTTATGGAGAGGAGAGGCTAACACAATTAAAACTACACTAAAAGAATAACTATCCCTCTCATTTTGTCCAATTAAATACAGTAAGCCTTACAGAAAGCACATCTAGTTTAACTCCTTGCTTCAGTTTGTTTGCATTGTCCATTTATCTGTGAATGATGTTCTGCTTATTAGCAGTCTGGAAGAACATCAGTGTGATTTAATGCTGGTTTTCAGAGCAACACAATACATCTGAATTTATTTTCATGGACTTAAATGGGCCCTACAACTCTTACTGTAATTCATTCTATTTCGCCTGACTTTTTGTAGCCACTTGTTTCTTGACAATGTCTAATTATCTCATATAAAGTTGCCGTTTTGTAAATGATTGTAAGGGGCACTATCAAATCTCTGTTATGCAGAAGTTCAAATAAGAGTCATGGGGAAATCTGAATGAGCCAAATACAAGACAAAAAAAATCCCCTTACTGGTTAGTAGCAAACATTTATTAAAACCAGTAAAAATATGTTTTAGGATGTTGATGAATTATCTCCCACATTTTAATTGAAACTTTGTTTTTAAATAATTATTTATAAATACTGATATGACTTAAAATTTGGTGTGAAGGTTTGTGGAAATGGGATTGATGATCGCAGACTGAGTTGAGGAACTCCAGTAAAATATTACAGGATTTAATAAAAAAGAAAAGAAAGTCTGAAAAGGCAGCAAAAACTATAAAATAAACTAAAGTAGACTGCTGCCAAAGAATGGGGACAGAGACTAGGGCTGATGATGAGGAAGGGGAACAGTTCAGCTAAATGAAATGAAAAGCAGGTGTAAGTGGGCGGAGCCAGAGCTGAGGAGAAGAAACTGACAGAAGAAATGAACTCATGGCAGAGAAATGCAGAGAGGCAGAAAAAATGGAAAATAAACAGAATTAAAGTAACAAAAGAGAGAACCAACAAATAAATACATAAAAAATACAGATTGTGCTATTTGGCTCCTTCCAGGTTAGTTGATAAGATTAATGTTAACTTTGTTTGTAGAGTAAATATGAAAATGTCGTCTTCTGCTTAGCTTAGCTTCTTAGCCTAAAGTGAAACTGGAAACTCAGCTCAGATCACAATTAGGAATCTACCTTTTGAAATGAAAAAAATCAGTGGTTTGGTTAAATGGGAAAGCAGCTAAAATGTCACTTTACATTTTAACCTCATTGAACAATTCCCCCATTAAGGGATTATTTTTACTGTTGCTGTCAGTAAACATTTTTTCAAATCACTTTTCAAAAGAAGAGCATCAACTCATCACAAAACACTTTAGGGCATAACAATGGAACATTTTTTTTCTCACAATAACATGTTGTTTCAGAGGTCTGGAACAAGAAGAGAAGATATTAGTATCTGTTGGTCTGTAAGGTCTAAAAGTGGGGTTGGTGTGTTGAAGGGAACTGTTTAACACTTCAAATTGTAAAAGTTGTAGCCTCACATAGGAAATGATTTATCGGAGCCATTGTACTGCATTATCCTATTAACTGAATGCAAACTCATCTAATATTTTACCCTTGAGAGTCATAAGATGTTTATGTAACTTGAAGAGTCATTTCTAAATAGGTTTTAGGTTGAGAAAAAAAGCCTCTGGTTGCTTGATTATGAGAAAGAATAGGTTAGGTCTAGGAGTTTTATGTGCAATGAATGTATGATTGTCAAAAAATGTAACAGCAGCAGTTGAGAATTTTGCCACACAAGTAATAATTTTCTAGGTTTAATATCAATGAAATGATGTTGATAAAGGTTAAGAAAAATCATGCACAGTCAAAGGTTTATTTAAACACAGCAGTACGTTGTTACCAGTGGATTAAAAGAAAGGGAGAACATGTCTAAGAGGGGCTTAAGTTGTACGAACAGCTGGCCATTGGCAGTTGGCCAAAAATAAAACAACAGAAGGCACATTAATATCTGCGCTTTATTGCTTTGCAGATTTATCAGATTTTTCTTTGTTTTAGCCCCAGACTTTAAATCACTACTTACCCATTATAAATCAGTAGTGAGCATTATTGCTCATTGATGTGACAATGATTGACAGGTTGCTGTAGAAATTGTAGAGTTCTGACATTTAAGGGTACCTCTTGGCCCATTAGCATATCTGTTAATTCATACATAATTTAATTTCTAAAATCACTATTTAATATCAGTTAAAGTCATGTTCAGAAGCTTTATGTTGCTAAAAATAGTACAGCTTTTATTTTAGCATGATGTTTTTCTTTTCTTTTTTTTTTTTTTTGTTGGGGGGTTGGTGGTATCTCAGAGCAGCTTTTTAATGTTTTTTTTCCACCAAGGTTGTGTAATATGGCCAACTTTAAGGCAGCAATTGTCACTATTTTTACATGAAAGGCACCGGCAAGTCAAGGAAAACACAAGCAACGAACAAGAGAAAGACTTTTATCACAGATGTTGCCTCACTTGTGTTTTTGCTCAGGGAATCACTTTTTACTACATGAGAAATACGCTTTGGACGACCAGCTCAAAAAGTGGCGCACATCTGCTTTGAGTTTCCTTTTGAGACGGTTTTTCTGTTGCTCATCAGTTTCAGCGCAGTCAGTTGTGTGATGAATGTAGTGCTAAAAAATAATATTCAAAAAGAAAAGTTTTTTTTTTTAATCTAGGTTGGAAATCCTTTTGCTCATTCAAATAATGAATCTGGATTTAAACTTCCTGTTTAAGTCATCCCAAACCTCAACAAATTCTCTGAGCCTGAAAGGCTGCAAAATATTTTCATTTGTGATGTCGCTTATGAATTTGTGACACATACTCATCTATGGATATAAAATGTTTATGTGTTGTAGAAATCACTGTGTGTATTTGCATTTTATTCTGCACAGTGCAGGTTTGGAGACTGGTTGAAATTGGTCAATTTTGGTGCATCTAAATGTGGGTGTTTATTAAATTAACACTACAAATTCAAGTGTTTGTTAGCAAGTCTAGTTTGAATAAAATATATTAATAACATGTAACCTATTTTCCTGTTCTCCAGCTCTGACTTTTATCTGCCCTTTTAGCAGACGTAACGGTGTGCAATGTATGAAAAATACAATGACAAAGGCTCTATTGAGACCAATTTAATCAGACTCTGTCAAATTTTCCTATTGATTTTAAATTCTACAAAGCACTGAAGGTCCAGCCAAATGGTAAAAAGGGAACTCTTACATTGATTTTTCTTTTTGAACCTCAATGTGTTGATTTTTTTTATTTTCATGTCTGTAAAACTCGACTGCACTGAGTATACTGCCAAACTGACGGTACATAGTATCTCTGTTCTGATTTTGACGGCTTTTGTGCAAAATAGTGCTGGGAAATACATCAGCAGTGGGAGGCCTGCAGGTCATCACCAGCATGGGTGTCTGTTAGTGGATGTTTGCATCCAGAAATCTGTAAAGTCACGAAGGCATCTTAGTAAAAGAGAAATACAGCCCTGTAGGTCCATAACCTCCTGTCATCACTGACTCAAAGCTCACCCCCACAGCCAACAGAGCAGCATCAAATGAAGGGTTTTATTCATACACTAAACACTTAGCACAGTTTTCCCTCTCCCTGCTGTTCAGTGGTAGTACCAATCCTGTTGTGAACATGATTTTAAATGACACTTATAGTGAAATACGTGAGTTTCAGTGTGTATAGATACAGGGTGAGTCAAAAGTCACAGGACACCCTGCGAGTCAAAAACCACAGGACAGTCTTTCCTTTCAGACAGAAAAAGGAAAATGACATCTGAAGTAATGGGTGTGGGAGCTCTATCTTTGGAAAAACTTGCCCATGATCCAATATGGTGGCAATGTTCTGGATCCTCACTTGCTGGGGTATTCAGATATGTCATTTTCTCTTTTCTTTCTGAAATAAAACTGACTTTTAAGTAGGGCTGCACGACAAATTTGTTCTTTAAAAAATGTATAAATTGTTTTGCATTTATTCAGCTTAGTTTAGTGGAATCAGAACTTGGTTAAGTGAATTCAACACTTCATTTATAAGAGTGTATAAACAACTCTTTTCATCATGATTTCCGGTTTATTTAAATTTGTAATTTGTAACTAGGTGTTAAATAAAAAAAAGTAGTAAAATTATAATTTTAGTTATTGAATGTAACACAATATAATACATTTTACTGTAATTTTACTTGGTAAAATTACAAATCCTCAAAATAATTACTTACGTACTGTAACTAAGTAAATATACTTACTATACACCTCTACTAATTGGTCAAGAACCACAGCAAAGCAGTCATTTCTAAACAAACAAAGCAATTTTTTACTTGTTTTTAAGAAACTCCAACTGGGCGTGGCTCATTTTGGCAACACTAGATTCTGTTTAAGAGTCAACAGATCAATTATATCGCACGTGTCAAACTCAAGGCCTGTGGGCTAAATGTGGCCTTTTTACTTAATTTAATATTAAAAACATTTTTACATCGATTTTCATTTTTAAATTTATGATTCAATGCAACAAAATAAACTAATTTAAAAGTTGTAAGATAACGCTTGTACTGTCCCTGAGCTGTTAACTGTGAGTTACTGTTGCCCTTGACCTATTTTGTTGACTCCCATTTTATTAATCTCTAAAAATAAGCTGCTTTAAAGCCAGCATTGACCATAAACTACATCTCCCATAATGCATGTCAATTCCCTGTCGGAAAGTGGAAGAGTTCAGAATTTAAGACAGCATCTACTTATCACAACTCAACAGTGAGTAAAACTCTCTTGTTTTTAGTTTTAATAGTATTTCTGTATTATTTATTTCACATTTAGCCAGTCGTACATGCAGTACTTTTCAGTGGTATAAGAGGATGTTTAAAAACACTGTTTCTATGCATGAAATACCATGTAGAACTCAGTTATTGCTCGTTAGTGGTGCTCAGAAATGAGATGAAGAATGTGACGTTTCATGTTCAGTCAAAGTTAAACATGAAACATCAAAGTTAATCACAACTGGTCCTTTAAGAGCCACCATGATGCTCATGTGGCCCTCTGTGAAAATAAGTTTGACATCCCTGAATTAGAAGAATACATTCATGGGACAAATGATCATGACATAACCGAGAAAATTATTCAGTTTTTTAAAAAGAAACTTAAAATTTTGCTAAAAACTAAACAGTTATGTATTTTCTCATAAAATGTGCCCCTTTTAATTATGTCATTCATAGCGTGGCATTTATTGTGTATCAGTTTTATCTGTGCACTTGTCTTATAAATTATGTTTTTATTAATATATTAATATATATTAATATCACGTGCTAAAGAACAAGACAAAAAGTAATTGTTTAACTAATTGCATCATGTTTAGTGCTATGTAATGCTGAGATACTGATAAATGTGCACTGTTTTTTAAATCTTAAAATGAAAAATGCACAACTTAACTCATAAAAAGTTACCTTTGTTTCCCCTTGATATTGGGATGCTGCCTGCTGTTTGTCAGAATGTAGTCAGACTGTTTTACATCTGTGTATTCCTTTCTCTGTGGGGACCAGAAAACATAAGAACAGCAGAGTCACAGCACAATAGAAAATATTCAATCCCCGTATGATGATTACATCTTTACCATAAATTCATACAAGCCAGGAAATTCAGATCTGATGTGCTTAACATATTTTAAATTCATACATTTTGCCCCCCTGTTTGCTCAATTTACATATTCTTATTTATTTTATTTTTTCAAGCTTTTGAGCACTTCAGTTCTGCCAACCGGCTTTTAAATTTCAAGGACATCTTGCATTTGCAGATAAAATCAAGTTCAACAGATGTTAAATTTCATCACCATCTGTCCAAGCATGTTTTAATCCAACCTGTCATGTTAGCTTGTTCGACATCAGACACAATTAAAACACATTTATGTTCCATGTGTTTACGCTCTGGTATGATTACTTCTCTCTGACTTTCAGTTTGTGCTGTGTGGAAAATCTATCAAATATCTGCACACCACTTCATAAACGAGCAGCATATTCTGCAACCCCTCGTTCTCTTGGAAAATCAGCAGTAGTGTTGTTGTTGAACAGAGGTGACTCAGGAAATAATGTTATTGAGTAAGAGGAGTGCTCCAGCAGATTAAAATAACCTGTTTATGCTCACAGCTTGATTGCTAATCATGTTGAATTTTGGAGACATGGGAGTTTAGTAACCTGAGAAATTATAAGCAGTCTGTAATTTTGAATAGGATATCAAATTTTAAGTCATATTCCGGTAACAATCTGTTGACTTGGTCCATAAAACTGGAGAATCAGCAGACTATATCATAATAAAGTACAACCAGACAATTTTTTTATTTTACTGTTATTTAACCAGGCAAATCCCATTGAGATTACTGATCTCTTTTGCAAGGGCAGCCTGGGCCTGAAGGCAACCTTTTGTACATATTTTTGGATTGTGGGGGAAGCCGGAGTACCCGGGGAAAACCCACGCAAGCACGACAATCCGGATGTTTTTTTATGCCATAAATTTAAAGTGTTTTTGAGATATTTGAATGTGAAGTGACAGGAAGTGATGACAAAGGCTAACAACGTAGACAGGAGAAAATAATCAGTTGTTTCTTTAAATAATTTTGAGTCACTATCAAATAGTAGAAGAGTCAAAGTTCAAATAATATTATTTTAATAAACAAAGACCAGAGAGTTCATTTTCTTAAAGAGTTCCCCTTTGATGTCACTTCCTGTTTTGGCTAAGCTAAATTCAAAAGAAAAAAATAGCCAGTTATGCAACAAAATAGGTAAAATCATGTGTATTATGCCAAGTTTCTTAAATATCAAGGTGTTTTCCTTTCCCTTTGTATTAAGTACTATATGCACATCACTCGCACTTGAAATAAAGAAAATATTGCGATAACAGTGGGCCCAGTTTAATCCTTTTTGGTTAAATCTTGTAAATCTGCAATATTGTGGCATCTGTCAAACAATGTGTTGAAAATGACTTTCATCATCTACATCAAACGTTGGCTCAATATCTGTAAATTTGACAGAGTTATAACAAATATTGTGACTTCATTCCAAGAATTTAAATATGTTGGGTGGCTCATGAAATATTTTGCTAACATGACAAACACGTACACAAACAAACAGGGACAAAAATATTAAAAACAGTTATTTCAATAATCAGTCGACAAGAAAGAGTTTCTTTGATGTGTCAGTTTTGTACAGCTTTATAGAATGTGTTTAAATTATTTATGTCATTGAATTTGATGTGCTTGTGTCATACATATGCACTGTGCTTTGTGTGTGTGTATGTGTGTATTAGGCTATATATAATTCTTTTTGTGAGTCGTACCATTTCAACAGATTTAAATTCATGCAGCAGCTTGATAGAAATGGAGCAGAGCTCTACATTATCAAAATACAAAGTCCTTTCTTTACATTTATCATCTTCTTTCTGTAATAACCTGTGGAAGAGACTGTTATTAACCTGAGGAGACCCTGTTCTTGTAAAGGGAATATGAAGATAGGACGTGAAATGACTTAAAATATCTTTTGTCAGGAAGTTGCAGCAGGATAATGTATTATTTGGCCTGAACTTACTTTACAGTGCTTTGGCTTCTTGTTTCACTGACCCGTTTGTGGAGATTCTGTGACTCATCTTCATTGAATTGTGTATTTTGATAATAGTAGCACGTCCTCTGAAGGTAAATGGAAAAAAAAAGTTTTCCAATCCTGTGGTGCTACAGTGGGCTTAGCTTTTACAGCTTGCCTCCCTCTTACTTCAGCAACTTGGGATTTGACCAATCAGGCACCAAACTCTGGCATTTTGCTCGCACTTCCAAATTTAGTTATGTTATTCAACTGCCTGGCATTTCCAAAAGGCCACAACCTTTACTTGTTCATTTGGTGCACTGGATGTCAGTGTTTCTGTGTTCAACATGAGTTTTCCCGGGGCAGATGTCAGAGGTCCGGGCCTTTTTAGGGCAGCAGAATGGGCTGAGTGGTGCCATCGATCACTTCACAGCAGGTCCTCTGTGATCTTTTCTGCCTGTCACTGCCTCCTTGATCTTCCTGGGCAAGATCAATGCCCATGCGGGTTTAACCAACAAGATGCAGAATTACTTTATCAGGGGAACTGATGGTAAAATGTGCAGGTGCACAACAATGGCTCAAAGCAGACTCCAAATGAAGAGAGAATGGCTTACAGCTTTGTGTGTCTTGCCTACATGAAACCAGTACTGAACTCAGCAATATGTATAAATTTCATATAGATGGACATTAAGAATTTGACATCTCCTCCCGCAGCATTAGATATTATCTGACAGTGAAGGAGGAGAATCAGAGAAAAGTGGTTAATCTAAGTGGCTAAAGACTGAGAAGAATGAACCATGATGGCCTCTTTCTCTCCTGTGAAAGGAGGCAGAGCCCATCCTGCAGCTCGAGGGTTAAGTATTTATCACTGACCAGAGAATTCCAGTGTGTGTGTGTGTGTTGGGGGAGGTGCGTGGCAGGGTGGCTGGCCCACGCAGGGCTAAATGGATAACTAATGGATGGAAGGAGTGAGCCTGACGGGCTCTGAGGAGCCCTGTTCTCTCTCCCTCCACCTGTCATCCATCACATTTCCAGCTGATACTGGGAGATAGCTGTCTCGCGCTAAGGGCGGGGGCAAAGGAGCAGGCACTGGGGAGGGACAGCACCAGTGGGCCGAGGAAAGGAGCGGGGATGTCACTACAACATGCCAGTGAAGCAGTGAGCGTTCAGCAGCCGCTCCCGACAACAGAGCGGGGCAGAGAGGCGCCTGTCCGGTTGGATAAGGATACCACACGGCCTGGGCTCTAACCCACAAGCAGCAAAAACAGCCTGAAAGACACTCAAACTCAATTCAAAGATTATTTTCAGAGTTAATTTGATTTTTTTCTTTTAATAATAAGGTGGTTTTATTATCCTACAGCAAATTAAATGAAAGAAGCCATAATTTATAAGAACTCGGAAGGCAACAAATGAATTAGTTACCATCGTGATCAGCACTAAAGCAGAACTGACGTCAATAAATTAGAGCATTTTCCTTCATTGTTAATGAAAAAAAAAGATATAATGTTATTCATGAGGCTGGGTGAAGGTTCGTCTGTGTTTCTTTCTAGAAAGGAGGCTTTGTGAGAACCTTTTCACATAATCACCGCTGCTCTTATTTTTCTTTGGGGGACAGAGGACACCAGAGGAGGTTCTCTCTCTCTCTGTCTTTCTCTCTCTCTAACCCACACACACAAGTACACACTCACACAAATACACAAAGCCAGTGAAATGGCTTTTTAAAGACCCTTTTATATCCGCTCAGATTAGAGTTCTTTTAAAACAAATGTCACCTTGGGGGCAAACAAAAAGAGATTATAGATTTTTTTGATCACCTCTCGAGGTTCTTTTAACATTCATAGTCTTTAGATTCAGTTACACTAATCTGAAATAGTATCCCTCTATGCCTACTATAGAGATAAAAAAAGAAACTGCATCAAAAATCCAAAAAGAGTTAAAGAATAAAATGCACCACATGCTGCAATGTGTTGATTAAATATTTAGACGAACAGAAACATAAATTGAATGGCATATATGCATTTCTCTGCAGTGGATTTATATTGAATGAGTAATTGTTGTAGCTATAGGCATAGGCGTAATTTGTGGGGGGTTAAGGTGGTTATGACCCCCACAATAACTTGACACAGTCAATACACCCGCCCCCCCCCCAATAAAATGACAGAATTTGTGCTAACACAAAAAAAATGAACTGGGAAGTCCACAGCTGCATCGCTCTTATTGTCTTTAGGTAACTTTGACCTGATTTCAAAATTTACAATGTAATATTTTTAAGTTTAAGCATCGTTGTTGAAAATGACATGCAGGGTTTTAGTCTGCTCTTGTCACATTATGGCTGTATTTGTTGAATTGTGTTGTAATTTTTCCTAACCAAATTGTAGTGCACTAGGTAATAGATAATAGAATTGAGAAATGTAGGTATGTCATATAATGCATCCTAAAAATGTAAAATATTTGTTACTGTTGGAAAAAAAAAAGGGGGGGGGTAAGCCTTTTCTTAGTTGTTGAACTGATGTGGAAAAAAAAACAACATGCAGAGTAATTACAAGGAAACAGGAATGTTATGTAAATCACAGTACAAGCAATACAATATATTTTAACCCCAAAATATCCTGAATTATTTTACTACAGTAAATGATTCAATAAATAAATAAATAGGCAGAAAGCATAACCCACCTAAAGACCTAAAGTTACACCCTTGGTTTTAGGGCTTCTGGTCCTCTGGTTACCACATGCTTTGTTTATGTCCAAATTATGTTTTTAACTACATAGCTGTCTTACATAATTTTTTTTTCACTATTTTCAATTGCTTGGATATAAGGTAAAAATATAAATAAGGAAAGTTTTTACATGGCTGGTCTAAAGTCAAAAGTTGTCACTAAATTGCACCCTGCCCCTTTGATTGTTTACATCTTGTTGATTGTCATTAAATGTTGCCCTGTGTCTCAAGGAATGGTTGTGAAACTATAATAATACAATACCAACAGAGATTCTAGAGATTCATTAATATGGTGCAGTGATGAGCAACCTCCCATGCTGAGCAGTACATTGGTGACAGTGGAAAGGGATGACTCCCTTTCAACAAGGAGAAAACTTGAGTAGAACCAAGCTCTGGATGGATGGTCATTTGCCTCAGCTAGTTGGGGTAGAGAGGAGAGGAACTCTTTCCAGGAAAGATAACAGGAAAGAAACACAGAGGAACACAGATATATTGGTTCAGGTGGAGTATTTATGGGAAGAAGGACACAGAATAATGGCAGCAATGATTACAAGTACAAACACAAAGTAGTAGAAAGCAAAGAGAGCAACAGAGTGAGGTAATGTGGTCATTTTGTCATCCAGAAGTCTAACACTATAGCAGCATAAATAAGGCATAGTTCAGGAAACCCAAGTCAATCCTAACTATAGAATTTATTAAAAAAGAAAGTCTTAAGTCTGGTCCTAAGAGCAGTCTGGGTGTCCGCCTCATGAACAGAACCTGGGAGTTGGTTTGATGATCCTGGTAATGGCATTGGTCAAAGTTACTAAAAATAACTCCCTATGCAATATGTGACGTCATCAGGTCCCCGGATGTCAGTCAAGCTGAAATGCAGCTACAATTGAGTCCAGTGCTGAAGTTGTGGTTTTCACTGACACCAAAGAGCTTAAAAATGGTATTGGTAAAGCATTGTTGCAACGGGATTTGCAATAGGGACACAAGCCTCATATGCAAGGCATTTGGTTTTTGCCATTTCCAAAGACGATTATTCTGGGAGAGAAATGTGATAGTTGGATTTGACTCTGTGGCCAAGTTGGCTTTGACCGGAAAAATGTGAGGAAGAGTACCATCAAAACACTTTGATGGAGGAAACAGACCGACTCAGGAGCACCCTGACCCCATACCACCAACTGATGTCCCTGAACACGTTTGTCCATCCATTCTGTTTCTTTTTTTCCTGCTTTAGCTAGTAACCGGAGCACTGAACATTTTTTTTCTTTGTTTTCAAACTGCTTGTGTAAATGCATAATTTTTAGCACTTAATTCTGTTTCTTGGTCATGCAGTTATTTAAGTCATAATAATACTAATTCACGTTTTTCTTGGGCACAGAACATAGCTTGCTAACGGCTAAGACCGGATAACAATGCAGGAACAAAACACTTACCTTTTTATCAATTCAATGTGGTTGCCGGACTTTGCCAGTCCTCTACATTGTAGCCAACACTTTAGTTGAGTGTTGCTGCATCCCTCTATACAATAATACTCAATTTTGGCGCCTGGATTGCCATCTTTGGTTAGGTTTACATGAAATAAAGCTTTGGATTCAGGCATGATGTATGCGGTCCGCTGTGAAGTTTGTCTGACATCTGGGACTTTGAGGATTCCCAGCAATTCTTGTGATGTCATCCCTGACCAAAATGCTCTGCCTAAATAAGACAGCTTTCCAGATATTTCTGGTGTGCATCAGTGCTCTGTTTTCATTTGTTTTTCTTTATGTGCAAAATGAATGTACATTCCCATGACAGCCAGAGGTAGAAGTGGTTTATTTATTTGTTTTTTGTTGTTCTGCAGTTTGCTTCAGTCCTACATCTGTGACAATCCCTGCCCTAAACTTGTCAGTGTTAAAAATGTGATGGCAAAAACTGGACTTTAAAAGGCTTAGTCAGCTACTCCTGCATATTAACTCCTATCAAAACATCACAACAGATGGTAAAAAGAAACAATTGTTGCAGCAAAAGTCACAAAGACTTAAAGATTTTCTGAATGCATGAAGACAAAAACAAAGAAAAAACGTTCTAGAAGATGCAAGGAGATGCAAGAAAACAACATTAATACGTTGTGGGTACCAGGACAAAATATGACTACGACAATTAATTTCAACTTCAATCGCCCTCTTTGCCCAAGACATGCAGGCACCTTGTCTTCCAGCTTAAGCTGGGTGAAAAAATGAAACAAGTTTCTCTGACTGAGAGTTGCTTTGTAAATAAACCTATTGCAGTTCGTTTATGATGATAGCTCAGTAAAAATTGACACGCCTTGTAATCCTAAGGCTGCAGGTTTGAATTTAGGTTGTATTAAGAAAAGCATCTGTCATGAAACAATTGCTACCAAAAGCTACCACGCAAGATCACTTACTGTGGCAAACACTTCATACAAGAGCAGCAAAAAACAACAAACAAACAAAAATATATATTTTATTTAAAAAAAGAACAAAAAACATTAAAGTATCCTTAAAGTAGGAAGTTGCTGGGAACAGAAGTAGAAGAATTGCTGTGGCAACCCTACAGGAGTGATTTTTTTATTTATTTGTTTGTTTTTTTACAGTGTATTTCACAAAGTGTTTTTATTTTCTAAAACTCAGAACTTATACTCTCTGCTCATCAGCCCTTTTGGCCCGTAATCAAACTTGATTAACTCAAATGAACAAATCTAACCACTTCTCCATTCAATCAGAAAATTCCCACATTTCTCCAAATTAAACTGTGATATGACTACTCAAGTGTGCAGCGAACGGTCTGAAACTGAAAATAAAAGCACTTAGGTTAATTATTTTTCTCACCTTAGATAACCTGGCTCAGCAACTCCAGGAAACTTGGAGAAATGGTTATTGTTAATTATTTTAAAACTAAAACTCTGATTAGAACTACACAATATTAAACACCGTGTCATTTCAGTGGTGTGTGTTTACTGTATGCAATCAAATGTGATAAGATCCAAAGGCTTAAAGGTGCACAGTTTCAGTAAGAATTGAAAATAATGTCGAAAGTATAATGTTTTTTACAGACACTATGCTGCAGTGTACATTGATTTTTATATTTTTCACCATTGTTTTGTTTCTGTTCTCCTTTCTGACAACAGAAAGCAGGTCTGATGTGTAAAATTGCCAAGCTATAACTTTGTAACATGATCCCTGCTGTGATTTCTGTTGCTCGTTGCTTTTTAAAGTCTGCCTCCCTTCAGATACTCTCCTTCACTTCATCCTCACTTTTAGTGAATCATCTTGTACGGCGGAGAGACTCTTGACACTTTTGTGTACTTTAGCTGTTAAAATGCAAATTTCAAAAAAATCCAGCTTTCCTGCTCTGTCTGCAGTTTACTGTGACGTTCCCCGTCTCCTTGCTGCCGAGCAGAGGACGTGACTGTCACTTATGCTCCTTTTTCCCCGAGCCTCGGTAAAAGACTACAGTCTCTTTTTGTGCAAACTGCAGCACTTCTCTCACCCTGGAAAGCATGCAGACTAATGTTCTAACAAGCAGTTTGCGCTCGCCTCTCTAATGTTCAACACCATGTCTGTTGTAGATGTTTTAAAGCTGATGGAGGCTCAGAGGACATCTTAAGCTGCTGTTTTGTTGCTGCAGAAAAACAGCAAAGAAAAGCAGTGTAAACATTACGGAGACACTATTTTTTTTATTCCACGTGAACAATGCGTATGAGGCCCCTTCACCTTCTTTATGTAACTGCTGTCTTGCAGCTATAAACTTAGTCAAATTTGCTGCAGTCAACAGACATGGCAACCAGAGACATGGTGTCCCAAAGCATCTGTTTCCAAGAGACAACTCTGATCTACAGTAAACTTTGGTGTTGCTCATTTGAAGTAATACGTCATGCATGAAGGAGGACAATTTTGACATTAATGCTTGATTTTAATGCCCAAACACTAAAAATATTGTTTTACAAATACCAATGTGCATGCTGGAATTCAATATGTTGCATTGCATTGTGGTCTCGATATAATATGGTTACTTCCAATTCGCTTCAGTATCAGTAGATCAATCAACATATGCTCCAAATGTGCTTTCTCCAATTGACATGGAATCCTCCTGTAGAATTTCAGCTGGGCCAACCAGTGAACAGAAGGAGGAGTTGTGAACGACAACGTTGATTTTCTGCGCTGCTTTAGATTTATGGTGATTTGTGTAGTTTAGCAATGGCAGCGGAGGAAATGAGCGAAAGCATTCAGTCCATGTTGACAAGGCTTCCAAATCAAATTCAGTTTATCTCGCAAAGTCTGCAGCACTCATATACAGCCATTTTGTTCAGCTCGATACTTTTTTCTTTCCAGTAGGGGATGGTGTACTATCTGTCACGGCCAAACCTCAGCAATTAGGTAAAATTGTATCCTATCGTTTTAAACTTCAACAGAGTCCACACCTCCAGCAAGAAATCGATTCTCAATAACTAAGAGCCCAGACCATACTACCTTACCTAGACTTTAGAACAAAGGGCTGGTTTTTACCAGACTACAGTCATTCTGACACCAAGCAACATTGTATGTTGATGAAATTTCAATAAAACTAAATTACAAGTACATATGTGTGTACATTTTACCCCCCAATTTTGCTGCCTATATAAAGTTTTATATATATATATATATACAGTATACATACAGTATATATAAGGGGATTCTGTTCAATACTTTAGTCTCACGGTTCAATATTTTTTCATACAAAAAGAGAAATTTCCATGCCCTTCTTAACTTGGAATTTATTTAAATCAATTATGAACGTTTGTTTAACCTCAGAAGTACAGTTTTTAAATTGAATGTTGCTGAAACAACAAGTTCTCAGTGGATATGCGTTCGACAATGCAGCCTTGGTGGAGTAGTTGAATGCAGATCCACTGAGCCTTCAACACAGAGCATCTTCAGAAGACAAGTTGATAAAATAATTTTTTTAAATCTGTATTGTTCGATACATAGTATGTATTGAACCTAGAATAGTGTACTAAATGGTTCGACACAGATGCATGTATTGTTGCACCCCTAATATATATATATAGTATATATATATCCTTGCTCCTGGAAGTTACTGATGATCAAAGCCATAAAAATGTTGATGAAGAAGGGAAACACCATGAAGTAGACCATGTAGAAGATGTAGACGTCTCTATGTGGAAGCCCAAGCTGGGGCCCTCGTCCTAGTACATGGCGTCCATGGCATTCTTAAGATCCCTAAAAAGACAAAATCCTTCAGCTTTTACTCAATGCAGTGAAGCTTACCTACTGAGATAGGTCACCTCTTAATCAGTAGATGGCTTTAATCATTAAATGTGATTGGCTAAAAGTCAACATTTACGGTACTGTCCAGGAACTGATCATTCTAGTAAAGGATGCTTCAGTAGATGCTGTATGAGTCAAAAATCATTCTAAAAAGTCTTAAAGTCTAGTTAAAGTGTAATTCATTGACTGAGATATTCATGCAAGCTTGAGGAATAGTTATCGTTATTGCCTAAGGGGCAAGGGTGTGTGTTTATCTGTGGTGTTGAAAAATGATTCCTGAATCACTGGATACTTTTTATTGATGCTTTCATGCAGTAATGGAAATGCATGGAAAAGGGCGGGTGATGTGCATTCCTTCAACAGATTCTAAGAATTTTAGTTATCAGAGTTTTAAAGAGTTTCTTGCTGCCACTTTATGAAATGTCGCCACAGATTTTTCAGCTGCCACAACATCAGCGCTTTATAAACAAGTGGAGTTAATTGTCACTGTCTCATTACCTCCCAGTGTAGGCAGAGTAAACAGCCTTAGCTAAGGGGAAATGAGGCATGCTGCAAATAATGTGCATTTTGTAGCAAGGCATAGTCAATGTTTGTGTGTTTGTCAGTATGTGCATACTTACAATAGATTGGCTAAAGGTTGCACACTGATAACACAAAAATTACTAAAGAATATCAGGGAGAGAGGACCAGATGAATAATCAGGATGGGTAGATAAGAAAATACAAATAAAAAGACAATTAGGTGCTTTAATGCATCTTTTCTTCCCAGTTTCTCTCTTATCTTTATTTTCTCAGCTCTGTTAGTTATTAAAATCAGACAGTTGTAAATTAGACTGGAACAAATTATGAACAGCCATGAAATTGGTCACAATTTATGTGCATTTCTTAACTACATAACAGGACACCTTGATAATATGATAAAAGACAAACTATCCTGTGCATTCACTTTTAGTGTGTGCTTAAAAAATAAGAACTTTACTATTTGAGTTCTAAGTTATTGTTTCATCTTATCTCTGGTGTGTTGTTAGTTATATTGTTTTCCAAACTGTTTTCTTTTTTACATCTCTGTTTCAAGGGAAACCTAGACAAGATCTCACACTGTTACAATGTAAAAAGTAAAACTATAGCATTAAAATACAATGGCAAAATTAAACAAGACAGAATCAGCATAATACCAATGAGGTGCCACTTAACAATAGCAGTTCCAATTTTCAGTTAAAGAAGTCTTAATAAACGCTTCAATTGACCCCCCAAAAGAACAAAACCATTAAGTTTTAGTGTGGTTTGAAGATTAATCCATGATGAAGATGCAACAAAATAGAACACAAGTTCAGTGAAAACCTCAAGAACTCTAAAAAGGGGCCAACAGAAGAAGGTCTTTATTATAAAGGTAAGAAAACAAAATGCTGACATGGCAGCTCACTGGAAATACTAAGAAAAAGAGACTCACTGGAGAAATAAACAGGAACAAATACAACAGACTAATTGGAACCAGGCCCAACAGAAGACTGTTAATGCCAAACTGACTGGGAGAAGGAACAGAGTATAAATAAACCAGAACTAATAAATTGATTTGGAAACATCTGAGCTGATGACAAAAACAGAAACAGGTGAGAGTGGACATGGCTGGACTGAGGAGCAGAGAAAAGCCAGAGGAGAGACATCAAGGAAAATCACAGACTGATGGGAAACTGAACTGATGTCACATAAGTGAACACAGTGATCAGGTAAAAAACACAACAGAACTCAACAAGAATCCCAAGATAATGACCAAAAGGAGAAATAAACTTGATCTTAAACACAAAAACAATTAAAAAAGTATTCAAAATACACAGATTTTAACTGCAGTATGGTTTTGTCCATCCTAATCTACTAATGCTGTTGTCTCATTATCAGGGAGGCCAGAAATCTAAATTATAAAGTACACAATGATGTTTAATATAAGGCTTTTATTTGTCATGAAAGCGCTATACATTCATTATCTTTACACTCTTCTTCCATTCAGGGTCACTGGTGCCCATATCCACAGTCACAGTGCAAGGGGTGGTACACCCTGGACGGGTCGCAAGTCCATCACATGGCCACATAGAGACACACTAGACAAACTTTATATCCAACCCAAATAACCATGATTTGCAGTTTCTCAACAAAGCACCATGGAAACAGTCTATATATAAATACTGTCTCCATAGTCAAGGACATCAAAAATGTAGCCTGAACAAGTTTTATTCCCTGACTGATAGTTTATGTTAAAACTCCAACTGAACCAATAACTATTTTACTAAAAGATCAACATGTGCTTTAAAACAAAAATCATCATCCAAACAAATACTCAGATATTTGTAAGGTTAGTATTTTTCAATAAAAATTCAAAATTTTCACTTAAATGTTTCTCTAAATGTGGTTCTGTTGAGATCTTCAATTAAGTGATGAATCAGAGAAGTAAAAAGAAAAAAAAAAGCATTTTATAATTGCTCCTAAAAATAGCTAAACATCCCAGTGATTTAAGCCTCACATTCGTGTGTTTCCCTGGTCACAGATGGCTTTTGTTGTCAGTAGCGACAGCGTAACATTACCAGGTTTCTCCATTTTCCGTTTCACAGGATAAACAATCCCTCTGCCATTTTCTGGTGAGCTCAAGGATTTTAATGTGGGTAACTTGAGATGTAACAAGTAATTTATTTTAACCATCCAATAAGTGATTGTTTTATAGCCTACTAGTGTTATGGAAAGAAACTGAGAACACAAAACTGACACGTTCTCATTGCAGAGAGCTGATAAGGCAAAGTTACTGGTGAGCAAATGTTTATTTTCCATTTAGATGTTGATTCTCACTCAAATACATTAAACCCTAAACACCTAAAATGGTGTAGGTCCTCCTTTATGTTTCTAAAATAGCTGTAGGCAGTTTTTGCAAAAGCAAAAAAAAGCAAACAGAGAAACCGAAGCCAAAACAGCTTCTAAAGCAGAAAGCTCTAATCAGATGACCTTTCTACCACAATGTGAAACAGAAGTCCCAGTTGATCTCGTAAACACACTCACTTGGCAGTTAATTAGAAACACGGAGCAATAACTAAGGCAGTCCTACTCTTCAGTCCTGTGATAAATCTTTCCTACATAAAAGTTATTACGGGAATTTTTTTGTTTTTGTTTTAATAAGGATTTGAATATTTTGGGGATTTGTGGTTCATCTTTGTATGTGTGAGGTAAATGAGGTTGCATCACAATCTAGAGCCTCAGGAATAAAGTCAGCAAGACTTTTCCTAAACCTTAAACTAAAAAAAAAAAAAAAACTAGTGAATTTAAAGTTGTATAAAGGCAGCACAGGCAGCGCTTAAGTTTCTCCAGATGTGATTGTGAGTAAATTAATTAGCTTTCCCTAATATAGGCAATCATATAGGCAATCATTTTAAAACATTAAATATCTAAACATTTTTTACAGTTTGCTCTGTTCCACCTTGAAACTGTGCTTATTCACTCTCATGCTGTATGTTACTTTAGTTTGAAGCTTTCTTCCTGTCATCAGGATTACACTAAAAGATTTATCTTAAACTTAGATTTTTTATTTTCTATTTGAAAACTAAATCCAAACCATCTCAAATTAATAAAATCAATAATATTACAGTTTCTGTCTTTTATTTCTATCTGCAGTTTTGAGACTATAGTCAGAAACAAAAAGAATAAAATTGCAGCCAGCCTTGATTAAAGAGAGTAATTTCTCTTCATATAGACAGTTAAGAAGCACTTCATCAACAATCTGTTGTATCTCCAAAACATTTGCTCTTGCATTTTGTTATTTTCTGTACTTTTATTTATTTATTTTTTGTTCTGTGTGATCTTTACCAAAGCCATCTAATGTAACAAAACTAAAAAAAAAGAAAAAAACAAAAAGAAAAAGCAACAAAAGAAGAGCACATGCACCATTCTGAACAGCTCAGTGTTTTTCTGGCTGCTGCTCTCTTACTCGTTTGTTGAATTCTCTGAACCTGAAAAGACAGCCCTGTTCTTTGATTTTGACAGGCTTTTCATGTTAAGGAAAATACGATTTTAAATGCTCATGGTAAGATGTTTCTTTTCAAGATGCTCAAAAACCTGGTAAATATGATTACCTTCTTTCCCCCAGTAACATCTTTTTCAGAACTGTGCTGTCATGCTTCAGTCAGGGCGCACAAAGGAAGTGCAGAGGAAAGTCTGGCGTGCTTACAATGGCACAGCAGCATTACTAGATGTGTTTGAACCTGTGTTTAGTTAGAATCCCGAAGGACAGGTGGAAGAATGGAAAGGAGATGTTTGACTTGAGAGCAAAAGGCTGATGATCAGTCAGATGAAGCTATCGGCTGTGTGGATGTCTATACAGGACAAGGGCAACACAAGTTGTGCTGGTTGTTTTATTTCAGCATCACCTGGCCTGTCAGAGGTTCTGTCACTCGCCAGTCTCTGCTGAATAATGTATTGTTTAGGGCACAATCCAAGGGCATTGCCAGCTGTGGCTGTAATTAACTCTACGCAGACCTTTGAGTCTTGTAAAAGGGGTCACCAGACCCCACAGTAATTTTGGCATTAAGAGTTATACTTTATGAAGAGCAGAGCGAATAAATAGCCTGGCACTCAGCTGTGGTATGGTGGAAGGTTTGATAGGAGGGTTTTATCTTTCATCTGTCATTAAAGTAGCACATAGTTAGTGATGCAAATCCAAAAATTTGATTTATGAACAATTACAGTTGACTCCAACAGGTAATGTTAAAGTTTTAAAGAAATACAGGGCACAGTCTCTTTGTCTTTTTAATATATGGTATTTTATTTGTTTATTATTAGTCTTTACTCACATTTTATAATCATGTTTGTTGTTTCAACTTTGTAATTCCTGTGTTTGGTTCTGTCCTCTGTGTTTTCCTGTGTCACCAGTTCGTTCTTCTAGTACTTCCATAGCCAGTTCCTGCTTTTCTGTCCTGCCACGTCCACCTACACCTTTTCCCTTATTTCTATTAGTCCCAGTTGCAGCCATCTCATCATTAGCCCCAGTCTATTTAAGCTTGATTTACACTCCACAAGATGTAAGACAATGCATCCTGCTCCTTGCTGCTCAATGAAAATAGCATATTTTGTACTACTTTCACCCCCTACTGAGATCCCATCTTGTGCGTTGCCCCCGGTTAGAACTAATTTCTTACAGGGTATGCACAGAGCATTGTGGGCATGTTTGTTTATGAAAAATAGCTGCAGTACATTGCCCTCAGAGAGCAGTGTCTGCTGAGAATCTGCTGGCCAAGGCTGTTAAAAATACAGCCATCATTATAACTGTTCCAGCAAAAAGGATGAAGACAATCAAATAAAAATGATAAAGATAGTCAAAGATCTTGTGGCCTTTTGTGGCCCCAGATTGGCTGTTTTGATCTTGTTGTCATCATCCATTTCAGCAATTTTCCCATCAGCAGAGAGGAGCTGAATACTTTTTAAATTCACTCTATAGTCCTCCATCCATAATGGTGTGCAGAAAGTACTGGAACAAAGTATCGTTAAAATGTTTCATTAAACTGCTTTAATGTCAACAAGAAACCTTTTGGACACATTTATTTTAGCTCTTTTTCCACCTGCTGAAGCATGTAAATATTAACCAGTTGGATCAAAGTTGCAGCAACTTCGGAGCAACTTCTAGAAATTGAGTTAGTAATAGATTGCAAAGCTTTCTCTCTGTGTGTTGAATCATGCTCAGCGCTGTAGTTTTCCAAGATCTGAAGACTAATGTCATTATATTATCAGCCCATGTCTTTGTAATCCCATTTGCCTTGTAGTTCTAAACAAGGTGCCAGCAGAGCCATTCAGCTAAAACAACCAGGGAACGCGTGCTTTATACGAAGCAGTTCTAATTCAATTGCCATTACTGGCTGGCTTTAATGGATTTTACCTGGTGAGTCTGCAAATTGAATATTTTAAAGCAAATCAACTCCTTTGGAGTAACTGGAGGGAAGAGGTGCAATTTTCATTTTGTGAGCATTTGATAACGAGATGGTGCATACAAAAGAATATAGTCTATTCGTCGAGTTAGATCAGATCCATTTGATTAGTCTCTGTAACACAGTGTCCCTCTAGCCTCTGGTGTGGGCTTTTATCTCTCTCAAGTCATTTGATGTCTTTTAATCACTGTTTTTTTTTCTCTTTTTAAAATTTTTTTTTTTGAAGCACACACACTGAGATGCTCCCTCACATGCACTTCATGCAGACAGATCCATCCTGCACACCTCGACCCTCCCTGCTCCAGTCGTGTCTTTCAGTGGGAAGTCGGAACTCCGTGCTGTGTTGTCTTGTTGAGCCTCTGAGGTTGCCGTTGTTTCATGTCTCACTGTGTTGATCTGAGTGCGAGGTGGGCGGCCATGCTTCCTATGCTCTCTGCGTAAAGGTCAGTGAGCTGCAGATGAAGTTGTGTCGATCGGATGTGTGCCAGAGACTGACAGCTAATTTTCATCAAAGCAGCTACAGGGCGATGGGAGGGATGAATCACAGAGTGCCCAGGGGCCCCATGCCTCTCTGAGGATCCTCTATGATTCCTCAGCCTTGCTTACTCCCTTTGTGGACATGGCCCTGTGGTCTGTTGAAATATAGAATAAAGCAACTCGCAAAGGCTGTAGTTCCCCTAAAATGCCACCGCACAAAACAAGGTTGTAAACAGAGGGGAAGCTACTGAAAATTGAATATTTTTATTTCAAGACCAGTTTTGCCTGACGGTCTGTGCTTACCGCTATTTCTTTTTCTTTTTCTTGTTTGCTGTCCCTTTCACATTCCCATCTCCAGAATTCTAAACATGGTTTGCATTGATTTATTCTCACCAATTAAAAGCAATTTTGTGAGCATTAGAGTATGCTGGGAGCTCTTTTGACTGTGTGTATATGTGTGTGTCTGTCTCCTTGTGTATAGTCAAACCTTGAAACTAACATTAAACGTGATTTCATGCAATGTCATGAGATGTGACACTTAAGAGTATTTGCTCTGCATGACTCAAATTTAGGAATGACATCTGCAACATTGGTAGAATTGTTGGCATTTTTTAGGTTTTATAGGGTCAGTTGGCTATGGCAGCCATCTTGAATAAACCTGACTCTAAAGCTGTTTTTCAATTCAGGGACTGAAGCCCATGTAGGGTACATTTGTCAGCCACTTGCATTTCTGTACCACACTGTATGCCATCCCAATTTGTAGGCACCTACTCATGCGGCCGACAAAACCCCCCAAAAACATAGGCTTCATCTGCATATCCTACGCACCTGAAAATATCCCAGGACTCATTGTGCCATTGGCAAACTAAACAGAAAAACAAAGATGGTGAAGTTTAAAAAAATAAAATAAAAAAGATATGGCAGAGTTTAGAAATATATCACGGACTGAAGCGTTTTTTTTTTAATGTATGTCTAGCAGCTTTGCTGATGAATTTTTTGCTACAATGAGATGTTAAAAAAAAGCAATTACTGTACTGAGTACTGATACTGTAGCTAAACCCAAATTGTGTTTTTTTTTTAAGTTATCTTTGTGAAATAGTTTTTTTTTCCATAAAATTTCATTTCATTAAAATTGAATATTGTAAAGTTATACTTCCCATGAAAAAATGTGTGAATATACTGTATGTTCCAACTGAAGGCATCAACTATAAAACGTAACATATGGAAACAAGGCATGGTCACACATATACGTCATCTGAAGACTAGATGATCTCAATTCACAGCAGCACACAGTTGGCCTACAGCCCACGTAGGGTGTGGCCCATGTGTGCCACGGTCTACGGGCTTCAACTCCTGAATACACACTTAAACAAAAGCTGTGTTTCCCATCAACATTTTTTTCATGTATTGCATTAGAAAAGGTTTATGGAAATAAAAAAAATAAAAAACACGTCTTCAATTTCACAAAAACGTTTTTTTACGCTCACTGAGGTGTTTTTTCGTTTTCCAAAATAAAGAGTTAAAGTGCAAAAAGGGAGATGGAAACACATTTGGCAACTAAGTTCTGACATGGCAAACATTTACTTCAATTGATCAGCTGTTTGGAGTCTTCCCGGATACTCCCATTGTGCACAATAACATGGCTGGCAGCAGGTACATGTGGACTGACAACATATTAACATTGCCAATACTAGTTATGTGACAGAACAATTACATCTTGCCTGATAGCAAAACATTTCTGAAAACTTCTTTCTATTGTCGAGATGCGTGGTCCCTGCTAGTTTGGAAACTCTTCTTCCTGTGTATTACAGCCATTCATAATATCAACGTCTGATGAAATTACGTAGCCTGGTTTAGCCGCTCCAAACCAGTAGATGGAAACACACTTAATTAGTATATATTTTTATATATTTTCCTTTTGTAACATTTTAAGTTTGCACAAAATTTGCATTGCAATTTGATGGAACCATGGTTGTACAGACAAGATCAAAAACATTATCTGCTTTCACCCTTCAACACTCATGACAAATACACATAAAAGCTTTCTGGAGTATTCAAATATTTGAACATGGAGCTATAGTGGCAGCATTAAATCTGCTCTGTTTCATAACATACAGTACATACAATTGTAGAAAACTGTTGTGGTTTAGAAAAAGCCTGTAACTAGGAGGTGATTTTCTCAGCTAGAATCAAGCAGTAGGGGTTGACCAGCGGCTGAATACTACTTTACCCTATACACAGTGCACATAAGTACGCATTTAGTTTTACATTATCTCCATGTAATGTAAATACAGGCCATGCATCAGTGTTTTATTCTGCAATGCTATTTTAATTAAAGTACGATAATGTTGCTCTGAAAGCATAAAACACGATTGAAACATGTTTGAATGAATCATCCTGTTTGTAGATCCTGATGAATGCATTCATCTTTCATTTAGCACTGCTAAAAATATACTGATGTGATTACAGTTCCGTGTGTGACTTTTTTTCCACAGACTGACTCAAAAATGTTATTTGCAAATGTTATGAGTAATACACATAAAACCTTACCTGAACTTGATTAGAAAACATCCGATTGTCAAAGCTGAGCCATAACTTACCAACCAGTTTCCCAGGGGAACACGGCTCTTTGTTCCTCATGTATTCCCAAAACTGGGGAAGAAATGAAAATTAAGTAAGGGGGTAAAATTAAGAAAAAAAAACTAGAGTGGTTGAAACTCTTCCGCCAGAGGCAACACTATGACGTTTACTCTACATGGCAGAGAACGCCTCTTTTTGTTTTGAAGGGTGTGCATATGTGCCAGTCTTCCATTAGCATTCATACATGTGTGTGTGAGCACTGGCAGATTCTCCTGAGCATGTCTGAATTCTGAGAACATTTGCCATTGTGCTCAGAATGAAAATTGCTGTGTTTACCTACAGTGCATACACATTCATTTGCAGATTAGGCTCCAGCTGCCTGCGTGCCTCTGTGTGCTGGAGAAAGCGGCTATACCAAGCGGCACCTTCCACGGCTGAAAAAAAAGCCAAAGCAGAAGTGTCAAATATTTGAAATGGCCATTTCGTAGTTGCCTGAGTAAGTCCTCACTTACCCCATGATAGGTGCCAGACATTACAACTTTACCAACCAAGCTCTACAGACAAATATAATTAATTCTTCATAAACAAATTACCAATGAGATGAACTAAAACTACAAAATACTCACCTTTATATGAAAAATCGCTGGTACTCACCCAAAAGAGACATACAGTGTCCCATGTTCTAATTCAACTGTTTGTCCTGTTTAGTTCCAAAAAGCCAAAAATGGCAATGACCAAATGAAAATGGAGAGTATACAGAACAATTACTCACAAACCAATCAGTGCCTCTATTCTGGCTATCATTTATGAACTTGACAGGAAACAGTTTATCTCGACCACCTGCTCTCACAAACTATAAATATTGTAATAAAGAACACTAATAATGAGGCACGTCAGTGAATTTAATGAATTAAACTAGTCTTCTCAGCCTTTGCCGAGATTTTGAAAGTACATGTTAAAACAAACATTTTGTTCCCATTTCCTTTCCTTGGTATACCTCCCCTTCCACAAGGTGTTTTCTCCCGTGCTGTGTGCTTGAATGTCGTGGAAATCCAATTAGGTGGACACATTCTGAGAAAACACCACTAAAGCTCGCTCCACGATAGCAATCATATGAATTCTTCATATGGGATTTTAGATGTTCCCCTCTCTTTGCTCACACCGTGTCTACACAAAAGGCAGCGTAATTGGCAAACAGATCTCCAATCCTAATGCTTTCTGCCTCTCTTTTATGGTCTCTCAGCATAACAGTGGGTGCTTCTATAATCTCTGCTGTGTGATTCAGAAATGAGAAGCAAAGAAAATCCATCTCCTGGCATGTGGGGAAAACACCATTGTGGAACATGTTACCAGCACTTAGAGGCTCCCCCATCGACAGAAACAGAAGGCACATAATGATCTAATGTCTTGCATTGTTTTAGTCTTTTTGGCAAGCTGAGGCACTTCAGCGACAGCTCTGTCTGTCCATGAAAGCTTAAACGTTTCTTCTTGCATTCCGCATAAATGCTAATATTTGTACAGTTATAGGTGGGCTTTTCTAAAACATTTTGCACCATTCACTCAATTTGATGTTGTGATTCTAAGAGAGGGAGAAGAAAAGGGAAGCAGCTGAATAATTCATCGAAGAAGATGCTGAGGCGATGAGAATAATTTGTTGAAGGGAATCTGTTGAAGCGGCCGTGTTGACAGCCGGCAGACAGTCTGCCAGTCTCCACTTCATGCTTACATCATAGTTTTAATGAATCTTCATAAATTTAATAAATCCACAGTGACCTGTCATTGGATCATATTTGACCTAATAACCTTTCTTGTTGAATTTTCTTGCTGTCCAAAATCTCTTTGGCAAAACAACCTATTTGAAATTGACTAAAAAGAGCAGCACTACATTGAAGCAGCAAGTCACCCATACTCCTCCCTGACTCTCTTTTTTCTGTTTCTTGTAGTTGTTTTTTAATTACCTAGCACTGTAATTACCTGTACATATGACCTTTCTGAAGAAAAAAAAAAACCCACAAAATTTAATCACGCTTGATGCACAGTAATGGTTTGACTGAGTCTAATCATGATGGAGCCCATTTTCTGCCATACAGAAAACTGTTTCTTACAACCTGATTCTCATCTCATCTACTTTGTGACCCAGGAACAGAAAAAAGCCTGAGGTCAAGCTGACTTAGCTGTCGCTTTACTTGCACTGATGTTTCGTGACTGATCTGATGACGCTGACTGCAGACACGGCAATAAAAAAAGCCATAAAAGAACTTTAGTTTTGAATTTTGTTACTGAGATTTATGACCTAGCCATGCTTGAAGGAATGTAGATTGTTTGCTACTTTTCATGCCAGAGTTTATACTTAGATCATCTTATGTCAAGAAATGCCTGCTTTATAGCTATAATGATCCATGAAAATAACATTTTGTGAGATCTCACATTCAGAGTGTATGTTTGAATGACTATATGAAGTAAAATTAATTTGTTTGTATATTCAAAGTATCTAAAAGATTCATTAAAATTTGTCCAGTGGAGATATTTTGCTAAGAGACAAACAGTTTCTGCCAAAGTTTCTGCCAATGATCTTGCACAATGAGTGGTACAGAGTTGGGCAATATTAACATAAAAAAAAATCACAATTAAATGTGGCATTTAGCCAACAACAAATAATATGATGAAGAATAGATGACAATTGCGCTTGAATGTGGTCAACCTTGTGGTCTTAGTCCACATACATAACTTTTCTCATACTCCAGTTTATGCCGGTGTTATAGATGATTATTCAAGTTTGAAGGGTTAGCTGCTCCACGCCACCTTTCACCTTTGTGTCATGGTCTGCGTTTTCGTTTTCCTTGATTTTCTAGCATTTTTTTGTACTTGTGTATGCATGCCTCTGTGTTCTTCCCCTGCTCCTCCCCTGCACACCTGATCTTCATTTTGTTTCCCAGGTATTTCCAATTTGTTCCTCGTTAGCAAACCTTTGTATTCTCTGTCCTGTCCTCACTTGGGTGTTGGTTCATTGTGCTGAATCCCTCAGCCTTACGGTGTTTCTTCTGAGTCCTTCGTGTTTTCTCCTAGTGCTGCACTGTCAGCACCTTTTTTTTAAATACAACCTGCTTGTTTTTTTTTGACCTTCCGAGTCCTGCTTGTTTCCTGGGTTCACTTGCCAAATCCTCATATACTGGATATACATAATATACTTAATGTACATAAAAATATGTCATCATGCAGCACTAATTGCAGTTATTGCAAAGTGGTGAATATTAATTGTTGACAATTTTATTGACGATTAGTTGCTAATAAGATTTTGCTCAGTGAGTGATGCTCAAAGTAAGAGTTGGGAATAAATATCAGCTACTACCACGTCAAACTTGAGCTTAATATCGGTAACATTGACTGAGTTATAGTTGTTTTATGTTTTCTAATTGTTTAGTTAGCTGTGGGGGCCATCTTGATTTGGGTTGACTTTGAAAGTTAAATCCATTGTAGCTGATTACGTTCTGAGAGTTTTATTAAAACCCATCCAATGCAATCCTTTTTGAGATAATTTTGTAACAGACACATGCACAGACATGGGCAGAAAACACGATCACTCACCTGTCACCTTTCAGTGGTGTAAGATTCCCATTAGCTACAACTGCATGCACTGCTTTTACCATGGTCATTATTTCCTTCTGTTTTTTTTTTCCTCAGGTATGTCAAGTTTGTCACATCTCAAAACATTATTAAAGTCAGGCTAGGAATTCAACATACTAAAATGTGTCTGCGAGATGCACAGACACACCACCAGCCCCCAACAACACACACATAAGAGCATAAAGTCAACAAAAAGTGTTGGAGACCCTTTCTTGAAATTTTAGGACTTTGCAAAAGTTTCTATGCCTTGCTGCACATTGTTGGATCAGTAGTTCTGTTTTGCGATGTCACTATTGGATGGAAGTGTGGGCGTTTGGCTCGATTTCATTCTTTCTCCGTCTTTTTTTTTTTTCCTTCCCTTGTGTGTTTGTGTGAGTTCATTCCAATGTCTTCTCTTACGGCAGTTATGGTCTCTGAATCAGTAGACTCACAGATGAGTGCAATTCTTGATATTGTTCCATCAGGCGCCAACCACAAACCGTCTCAAAGTACTGTTGTCCTGCTGTCTCTCTGCCATTCCTCCACACTGCCTCTGTCTTCTCTCTGTTCCCCACTGAGACGCAACGTAGGCGGGATGGCACAATAAAGCAGGAAAAGTTTCCTTGTGGAGCTGCTGATCAGGAATGCATATTGTTCTCAGAGGAGTCAATGGAGGAGAATGATCAAAATAGGTAAAAATAAAATAAAATAACTGATGTGAGCAGAGAATAGTCAAAAAGAGGCAAATGGAAACAGAGGACAGGGGTCACTGAAGCCTTCAGTTAAGAGATGTACTCTGCAGGCTGGGGCCCCATTATCACACAGGCAAATTTTTATTGCATTTATCTATAAAAACTTTTTCTTTTCTTGTTTTATTTTCACTGTCTCTTGCAAAATAGTAACTGTGTTTATTTGAGCCGCTGAGAGGTTCCAGCAAACAATCAGGTCTTGGGAAGAATGGGTAGTGAGAAGGATGACTGGGATAACAGCTTGATTTCAAGAACAGAATAGAGATGTCTGAGTTGGTTATAGGGTTTTATTCACATTTTTTAATCCAAGAAAGAAAAAAGACAGAAAATCACTCAGCATCACTCTGCGTTCTGTGCTTCCCCGTGCACTGCACCACTTTATCCAGCTCATTTTGGTTCTGACTTAGTATGGTTCCAATAAAGACTCGTCAGGGTATCTTTTGATTGCAGGCAGTGTTTCGAGCTGCATGTTGTGGTAACTGTTAAATGTTGTTGCCTCTTTACACTTTTCACCATCTTTCTTCAGAGGGCTGTTGTCTCTCTACTTCCCCTTTAATTACAGTACCTAATGTTTACTATTCAATACCATATGCCCCAGCTGTAGCTTCTGGTCTCTGATTTGCCCTTCTTGAGATGTCATGTTACTCTTTTGATGCACCAAGAGTCAAAGAACATACTTGAAGATTCCCTCCAGAGGTTTTCTAAATCTGTGAACTTGTTTATTTATTAAACATCTAATTGGTTTCAAACAAATAAGTAATTTTAGGTTAGATTTTGAATTAAATTAATAAATGGACTGTCCTTAACGTAGTTGTTGGATGTCTGGCCTCTGAGTTGTTGGCTTTTAGTAATTGTGACCTACTGTGGAATTTAGTGTGTGTGTTGAATCTTGAATCTCCTGTGGTAACCATTCAAAGGTGCCTTAACACTTGCACTTACAAAGCACCACCTATTTACACAAAGCTCCTCCCAGGAGCTCAGTCCACAGCCGAGCTCCCAGCCCACAGAGTACTCCTCCCCATGCCTTCCCTGCACAGCTCCACCAGACCTGGTGGAACTGCACATCTGTTGAGCTTCCATTTTAGATTAAAAAATGCCTTCAAGATAATGTATTTGGATGCCAAGGAGATCCTTTTGTAACGGCATGAAACATTTTTGTGACGATGTGCTGACGTGGGAGTGTTGGAAGCAGCAGGAGGTTCTTAAAGAGACAGAGGACGATTCCAAGGTATTTAGATAGGTTATTATGCAAAGTCAAATTTATTTTTTGATCCTGCATTTTCATTACAACTGAACTTGTTACAGATCCCAAATGGCCAGAGTGCCGTAACAGTGATGTGTGCAACCTGAATAAAAATAGGAACAAGTAATGACAACATGAGCGCTGCCTTTAACATCCAGATTGTGTCTGAATAACCAACAAAACATTTACAGTGTTCAATATTAATGCACCTTTATTTTATCTTTCTTTTTCATAAGTAGTAATTAGCTTCAACCCATTACCCCTTTAACATTACCATCGCTCACTTAGATGAATACCACAAAGGTATAGTGTGTTAAACAGGATTACAGAAATGTTCTTAAGCTCTACTACATTTATTCACACATTAACTGATACTTAATACTGATCCTAAGTTAAGATTGCATGCTTGTGAGTCTCAAGCTAAAAATATTTCCTTAGTACAACTTTTCAAACAACTTCCTATCAATAAAGTAAAATCTATTATTATTAAAATCACTATTGTGTCTGCAGGGCTGCACTAAAAAAGAAGTCCTTGAGCACAACCAGTCGGACTGTTTATAAAATGATGCTCACAACCCACATTGCTGTTTTCCATATCTTGAATTATGCAGCAGGACATTGACATGCTCATTCTCCTTTGCCTGCTTTACATACTCTAATGAAAATACAGTATGACAGGTAAAGGGTGCACACTTGCATAGACCTCATTTAGCTTTTACAAAGACCTTTACAGCATGCTTTTCATTAAATCACAAACTGTGGTTGAGGACATGAATACAAGCTCATTCAGGCATTTTTAACTTTTTAAGACTTTTTAACAGCTAAATCAAGCAAAAACAAAGAAGCTGTCAACATGGCAAGATCTGTGGAGAAAAAAAGGAGAACCTGACCAAAACTGAAGAAACTCAAGGATTGTGCATGTAGGCTATACAGAGAGAGGGGTGATTGGTAATTGATAACAGCTGAGCTGAGTTTACAGGTAGTGGTAGGTAAAAAAAAGCAGACACCGAGGCCATTTAGGACATATGAAAGCAGTGACAAAAACAACGTAAGAGATTACTAAATTAATCAAACACAACACAAGAATGCCAAACAAAGCCTAAAAATCAATATTAGAACAAAAACTGTCAGTCTATTATCAGATGCTTCTGTTTAAATTATTATATATATATATATATATATATATATATATATATATATTATAACGGTAAACCCAAAAAATCATTCTAGCTTTTTACATATCTTACAATTAGGTTATATACAACTTCAGTTGAACAATAACATGAGGGTATTCTTGGACAATGTGTGACAAACTAAAAATATATAGCACAGAGAACTGTCTTTATCAGCAGTAAGCTGAAGGATTAATCTTCAACTTATATGTCTCTAAGGAGAAATGTTCACTTGGTATTCTTTTCCAAACCCACAGCTGATTAGTCTTTGTCTAATTGTACTGTCATTAGCTTTTAAAGCAATGCTCACATTTACTGATGATTATTCAGTGTTGTGGTGTGTGTTGGTTTTCAGTGTTTTCCTATTTACCGGTGTCTCTTGTGTCTCTTCAGTTTGTCCTTATTGTCACCCTTGCCTCGCTCACTCTCCCTAGGTGTGTCTACTTTCCTTGTTTAGTCCGTCCGTCCGTTTTCTCCCGCTTATCCGAGGTCGGGTCGCGGGGGCAGCAGCCTAAGCAAAGAGACCCAGACTTCCCTCTCCCCAGCCACTTGGGCCAGCTCATCTGGGGGAATCC
>JARVJO010000394.1:19163576-19176267 GCA_031762555.1 Cynodonichthys magdalenae | reverse complement strand
AGTTATGAACAGAACCGGTGACAAAGGGCAACCTTGGCGGAGTCCAACTCTCACTGGAAACAGGTCCGACTTACTACTCCTTGTTTAGTTCCTTGGGTATTTAGTTTTCTCTGTTTCTCATCTTGTTTCTGTTAGGTTGGTGTCTCTGTACGCCTTTTTGTTGGCCTGGGTTCAGTGTGTTTGCATCAGCCCTTATGGCTCAGTTCCACCAGGATTTCGGGAACCCAGAGACATGTGGTTCTATCTGGAATGGCCTGCTATTGACGTCAGCGACTGAGTTTCGTCACACAAATCAACTTTACATGAATCGATTGCAGCGACTAACATTTATTTCTACACAAGTTTAACCACACAACAACAGTAGGGAGCTATCCAACAACAACAAGCTAACATTAGCTACCATTAGCTTATTGTTTTCTGTCATTTTGTCCTCTCGTCTTAAGCATTAATCTGCTGGATGGTCTGCTTCAATCTTCAGTACTTTGTTTGTTTGGTGCAGTCCATTATTGTTGTGTTGCAAATAAAATGAAATAAGATTTGCATGTGTTTAATATTATGATTCTGCCCACATTGAGGCGGCTCTCTGCTCAATGAAAACACAACCATGGCCGGAGTAGTGTGAGGCTGGGCCCAATGGAGAAGTGGTGGGCCAATCTGAGCCTTGTAATGCAAAAACACATTCATCAGTTCCTTCTGTGGTTACCTATTCTCTGTGAGTTCCAGTTCTTAGAGAAGTTTCCTCTATGCATTTTCTTAATCATGTGGATGGAAATTTTGTGACTTATTGAATGAATTTAACATCCAGCCTTATGTTTGTGCAGCCATATGGTTTAAATAAAAGATCAGAGTCAGTGTGTCCTATCAATATGATGCCTTTCTGTCTGCATAAGAAAGTTGATTCTGTTCTAAGGTATGACAGAAAAAGTACCGCCTCCAGAGGTGTAATCAGGTTTCAGATGTACACGTACTTTAAGAAGTTGATTCATCATTATTTATTATTGCAGTCTATTCATTAGACCAGTCTGGGCTGCTGAGAGGAGTTTTGCTGATTGTCATGAGATTTGTTACACTTTAATTTGTATTCCTTTTAGGGTATACTCTAATAAACATTATCAAGTGATAAATAGCATTCCATTTATCTGCACTGGTTATTTGTGCTCATTTAATCTGATTTGAATGCCAGCAGAGAGTAGCAGTCAACATAGTTTGCCCAACTGGGGTTTGATCATTCTTCAGATAGTGACTGGGACTTTTTGCCTACTATTTAACCTACCCAAGACTCCCACGCTTGCTGGTTACAACAAGGCCAAATTGACCATTAAGTCAATAAAAACCAATTCAACCATTCCACAACAACTGTTCTGTGGGCATTATATGGACTGTGGAGTAATGACTGGCTCCCTTTTGAGCCTCAGCTCAGTTTAAAACATTCTCAGAGCTCACTGGAAACCTCACTGAAAGACATTCTGGTCACTGAAGTGAAACAAAACCAGATACATGACCCTGCTACCCCTGCTGGGACTTGTAGAGGACTGTACACATGCTTTTTCTGTTACAGCTGTATACTCATGTAGTTTCTCACCAGCCACTTGTCTCATGTAAAGAATAAAACAAAGTGATATACTGCTGTTTAGATGCATTTAGACCAGGGGTGCCCAAACATTTTCCCCAAGAGGGCCAACATGAAAATCTATCCGGGGCTGTGAGCCAAATTCAGTAATATAAAACATGACATACAAATACTTTTTAAGTAAAGTTCTTTATTTTTAACGATTAAGCTAGCAGCCGGGGCAGTGGCCCACTTTTGTTTTAGTATGTGCACTTGGACAAAGTCTGCCATATGCTCAAGTAGCAAAGGCTCATGGGACATTTCATAAATTGATAAAATATGAGTTTTTGTGGCCAAATAAAGTGTGCAAATCTACATGTGTGGTTAAATTTAATCTAAATATCTCTTGTTGTTACTTCATATTTCATGTTTAATACTAATATATCAAAGATAAAGTCAGCACCACGAATGAAAACTACCTGCACTACAGCCCTTTATATAGTCATTTATCCAATAAAAATACTGTTTCTACAACAGGTTACAACCTAGTAAATATGGCAACTGTTGGTGGACCAAATAAAAGAGCTGGCCCCACTTTGGGCTCCTCTGATTTAGACAAACAGGAACTAGTGCCTCTCGCTAAAATAAAAATAGCAAAATAACTTGTAACAAAATACAGATACTGCAATTGTATTACATTGCACATCTGTCCAAATACTGAGAGGGATCAAAATATCCTTAGATGACCAGTACATCCTGTCCACAGTAGTATTTCTCAAACTCTTTTAGGTAACAGACAAAGTAAACTGATGAACAGCCAAACAATTTTCTTAATCAGCTAAGAGCTGCACGGCAGAATAATTGTGCCAAATTCTGGCCCAATTTTGCCCTTCCGAAAACCAGATTATAGTGATGGCTCTAAAGACAATCTGAGCAGATATTCCTGCTGTGGGTTGTGAGTTAAGAGTGATCTAGTTGGCTTGGAAGGACATTGGGACCGCTCCAACCTCAAATCTGGAATATTCAACACATTTTATGTTTTTGGCCCGATATCACAGTGTGTGTGGTGTTGCAAAATACAGATGACATAAACAACTGTCATGACTCACCAGAAGGTCTGCCGGACTTTAAAAAGCTCTAAGAAATTGTTTTTCCTGTAGTGAAAATATTCCACAAATGATCAATATTGTTTGTTTCTCATTGCAAATGTTTATTTACTCTGAAATCACTTCATGCAATTTTTTTCTTCTGACATCCGAATTCTCACGAGATTTCAAGAAGTCTCATGTGATTTCATGTGTTGGACCTTATGTTTTCACAATATGCTGCAATAACTAGCCCATGTTTAAGCTTCGTCCTACTTGGGGTGGGTCTGTACTGCAGAAAATCAGCAGGCAACAACAGTGGAGTTGTTAGACTGGATCACTGTAGGTCTGCACTGCAAAGCTTGACTTCAAACCTAGATTCAACATGTTTGCATTAGTCCTTATGGCCCAGTTCCAACCTGATTTCTGAAACCTCGAGACCCCTGGTTCTATCTGGGATGGGGTGCCCAGCCCAAATTGACATCAGCTACTGTTGCTCATTGATTGGTCCACTGACTGAGGGGGTTAAGTCACACAGATCAGAGTAACACATGTAGTAATCACATCGAGGCAGGAAAAAGGGTGTCCCAGGCATGGCTTGATAATGTTTTGAGAAAGGGGCTACCATTGACCTGTTTTTGATGTCATATTGTAAATTTGGCCACTTGTTTTTTTTTTTGTATCAAATTAGTTGAGTTTGAAACAAAACAAAACAAACAAAAAAAAACATTTCACTTGGTTTATGAAGAATATAAGATTTGAGTTGACATGGAAAACAAGGGAAACCAGTTTCTGCTCAAAATGAATGGGTCTCCAGCACCAAAGCGGCGTCATCTCTATTGCCTGGGGCAGAGCTTTGCTCCCTGGTAACCAAGCCGACAGGTCTGACAGATCCTTGACTTATAGAAAAAGGAGGAGAAGATGTTCACTACTGTTTTAGCAGTCTATGTGCCTCCAAAAGATGATGTGGTGTTTAAATGTCGACTCATTTCATGTATTTCTGTAAAACTAGTCTGGTCAGGTGGAACAATAACCTTACAATTCACGGAATGTTGACCAAAGTCTGAAAGGGGTAAAATTACAATTTACCACTGTCTGAAAACCTTGAAAATTTCCTTTTCACTATAACTGTACAGAAGTGATGTAGAAAAATCAATGGAACACAAAAAAGCATGTGAGAAAGAGGAATTTATAAAAAATAATCTTTTGCAGATATAAAATAACACCAATGCAGACATTTAAATTAAACCCTTTAGATTTCCTGTTTATCATTGATTCCATTTTGATTTCTCACTCGCAACCTGCAGCCCAACATGACAAGGTATCACATCAAAGAAATGGGCCTGATTGGGGAGGGCAGATATATTCATCGGAAGACAGATAGGCAATTGCATCTAAAAAGGGCAGCAACAAATTCAAGATGAAAGCGGAGCCCTCTCTTTGGTCTCATCTGCCAACCTGGTATGGATTGGACAGGGAAAGTGATTGGGCCTTCTGTTTTAATTTAGTCTGCTCTTCAATCTTGGTACTTCACTGTCACTCTCAGATAAAATCACACAAGCCTTTGAATTTGTTATGTTATGCAACATTAGTCTAAATCTATTACATGTCAGCGCTTCCACCTTTAACTCAGACTCTGCACACTGGGTACTTTATAATATGGATTACATTTACTCAGATTTTATTTGCTTTATTTCCCTACAGATATTTCCCTCTTTGTAGTCCACTGAGCCACAGACACTGATGTAACTTTACAAGTCAAAGAAACATTTCCATAATGTCTTTTTCATGCTGCATGAAGAAAATCTATTACTGACGTATATAAAGAAGAGAAAGTGCCATAATAGGGTTGTACTTACAATCAATACCCTGATTTGATGTCAATCATATGCTTCACCATAGTCAGCATTTATTTCTAACCTAAATATAATATAGAAAATATGTAAAATATGCAAATGGGCACAAGTTAAAAAAGCTATTGTTACTTTTTTATTTATTAAAATCAGTTGTTTTCATGGGAAATTAAAGCAATTTGTTTCAAATAAAGGCTTTCACAATAGGGAAAAGTAATGAAATGAACCATGTGGATTTATTCACACAACCAGAAAAATAGAAATGAGTTTATAATTTTTTTTACAAGAACCTGCAAGATCCCTGTCAAAATTTGCTCAAGTGAGGCTATAAAATGATGCTCTTATTTAAAATGTGCACATTTTGTAATGTCTATTCTTTTTTCTTTCTTTTTCTGCAGAGTGAAGTTGAAAGAAGGAGTGACATTCCTCGGGGCTCGTCCCAGCAACCCCACTCAGTGGATAGTTAGCCAGGACGTGAGGAGTGAAGGTCATCGAGTGGTAACTCTTCATTGCCGCAGAAAAGAGTCCATCTACGATCAGCAAAGGTCAGCATTCAAATGACTTTGCATCGAAACTCTCATTGAACTTTTGATCAATCAAAGAGTAAACTCATTTTTCCTTTGAAAACAGCTTGCTTGGGAAAAGCTTACCTTTCAGAAAAACACATGCATTTACCATGTTTTTGCACGTGATCCAACTTGAAAAGCTATGTGATGTTAAAAATAATTCACAATCCCAAGGAAACATGCAAAACTACATGTTATTGCTAGTGTTGTTCGATACACTCAAAAAACAGATATAATGGATTAAAAAAATTATTTTTATATTTGTCAACTATTTCCACTCAATTGAAATAAGTAAAGGTAACACATTTACTTTAATGCATATTTAACATAAAGTAAATGTGTTACCTTAACTCAAGTCAGTTGAGTGGAACCAGTTACCAATACTATTTTTAATTAAATCCATTATATGTGTTTTTTGAGTGTACCACAGATTTCCTGTCCGATTCTGATACAGAGTAAAACTCAGGCTGGTTATTGGTGACACTGATCCGATACTGATCATTTGTGCAAATACACCTAATGTGTCTGATAGCTTGTAAAATGTAGTGTGTTTCAAATCACTGCTTTATAAAGAATACAAGACATCAATGATTTATTTATTTATTTTAAACTATATTGAAGTATATTGATGTAGATGCCTCATTAAGCCAAATAAAATAGAAAAACCAACCAGAAAACACAACACACAAAACATGTGAAAATTGTGTTTTTAACAATAAAAAAATGAAGGAAAATAATAAAATCAAAAAATACATATTATTTAATCATCAAGAACTGCTATAAAAATTTAAATTTGTGAGCATATAAGACTCTGATGTTACTGCTGGAGCACACAGAATACTAAGAAATTCTAGGCCAAGTTAAAATGTGATTTTAACATGTGAAGTTCATGTAGTTGTATCTAAAAGGGTTACTTTATAACTTAATATGATTTCCATTTTTTCTTGTCCCTATAAATACATAGGAAACACGCAGGCACTGAAATGTACACTGCAAATAGTTATCTAAGCAATACGCCTGCTGACATGACACGCTTAACTTTACAAAACTGTGGGCAGTAAAATGTTGACTTTTGCAGCAACTCAACATCTCCCTTGCTCCCACCATCTTGCCACTTTGTCCCTCCCCTGCTCTCATGTTTACTCACTTACTTATTTTTTTTTCCACAGCCGAGCCTCAGAGTTACATCGGCCATTTCTAATCTGTATTCACGTCCTTAAACTAATCTGGCAGATAGGGAAGTGATTGCCAGCATGGGGAAAAGGTTGCTGTGTTAATTAAGTGTTGATTGAAGGTCTTTGTGCGTTTAATGTTTTTTTTTTCCTTCTCGGATCAGGAAGTAGTTTGAATGAATCCAACTTTCTAGTGACAGGTGCAATTTTATGGATTATAGGCAGATTTGGGGCTTGAAAAAAAACTTACTTATTTGCTCTTTAGCTTTCGTTCTACTTAGGAAATTTTAAGTACTTAAAAAAAAAATAAAGGGCACATGGCATTACAGCTGCAACTTTATAATCAAAGTTGAGCCGGGTGTTATTTAAAAGCAGAACTGCCTGTGAGACCTAAGTAATTACAATTTATTGGTTTAGTAACTTTTTCAGATATGCTGCTATTTATGGATAATTACAAGGAATGATTATGGTGTAAATGCAGTGTTGCAACACGTAAAACATTCACAGCTGTGCATGCCTCTGAATAAGCGTGGCTGTAAAATCAGAAGCAGCCAGTAAACGTTTACTTAAATACATTTGTCAAATAACAAATACAAAGAAAAAAAATGTTTGCTACTGAAAGGCACAGATGGACAATAATGTTATTGCCTGCCTGTTAGCAAAATATCTCACTGCTTGTACATTTACAACTGATTACATTTTGCAGTCAGTCCAGTTCAACATGGCTGCCACAACTAATCAATCTCGACAAACACAAAGTAGCTAAAACAATTTTACAGATATTGTGCTAAATAATGGTGTGGTAGTAGCTGAGAGTCATCCCCAACATATGTTTTAAGCACTACATATTGTGCAAGGTCTTAGAGTCATCCCTGTTTGCTTGTTAGCAAAGATTGGACTGTTCCTTAATCCTCACAGCTGCCAAAGTCAAATCACAATGAAAGCCTAAGATGGTTGTATAATAAACACAATGTCCTGATTTTTCTTTCCCCTGGCCCTCCCCACTCCCTGAGGTTTCTACGAAGCTCTTTAGAAAGAGATTAGATGTTGGTGTCTTGTTTGTTGAGCTGCCACTCTGAGTGTTTTCTTCTCTTCAAGAGATCTAGGGTGATGAAGTGTTTGAGCATTTAAGGGTCAAAAAAGTGTTGGTGCTGTTTGCATTTTACTATTGGTTTTCTATCTGCAGGGGCTCACATATAGATTGTAGCTTCAAATCCACACAATTCTCTAATGCAAAATTATTATTATTTGTTGTAATTTTTAGTTTTTATATATGATTTTAGAGTTAATCTGGATTATTTGATTCCAGGTACAGATCCATTGGGTCCTGTTTAGGTGGGGTCTCTGTAGTTTTGTTTGATCAGACTTCATCATATTTGTTTTTGTGGAGTTTGGACACTTTTTTGTCATGTGGTCCACATCTGTCCTGCTGGGTGTGGAGGGGTTAAAACTGTTTGTGAGACTTTAGAAATGTTCAGAAATCACAAATGGCAGTATAAGATCCGTTGGGATGCCATGATGCAGTTTTTTCTCAGAGACATTTCCACTGTGTCCTCAGTCAAACAATTTATAAAGACATGAATGATCCCTTGTTTTTTTTTTACCTTTCAAAATGCAACAAGTGATTATTGCAATGATGCTTTGAGTCATTTGTTTACCTTTAGACTGAACGTAAAGCTGCTTTTTTTTCCTGCCGGCCTTTGGTACCTTGTTGTATTTGCAGTTTTTCTTTAAATGGTGAATTGTTATTTTATTTTTTATTAGCTCTAACAGTTCTCTAAAAAACATTGTGTTTTGTTGGAGGTCTGTCCACCTAAACCCAAACTACATTTTTTTTAGTACTGAGGCCACTTACTTGATAATAATTTACTAATGAAGGTTTGCTTTGTTGTTATGGACTCTAGAGCTGTACTGCCTCAAACAGTTTAACATAAGACTCACAAAATAACAGTGGCAGACACTCAAGAATCAAAGTATATTTGGTTGAAGTAGTCAAACATTATTAACTATTAAAAAACAAGGACACAAGGACATTGCTGTTTAATTACCAGTACACTGGTTTCCATTCATGCATAATTTTTACATCTTGGAACAACTATCACACAAAAGATATTATTAGCAATCATTTTTAAACTTAATTTAATTCCTGGAAGTCATCTCAAGACCGTAAAATGTGTGTGTAACAGTTCACAATGGAGTCCCGAACTCTAACTTTAACAATCATTGCTCTAGAGCAGTGATTCCCAATGTTGGGTTTGGGATCCCACTGTAGAAACATCAAATGAGGGTCCCCAGATGATTTCTAGACATCAGTTTAGAAGCAAGAAATTGTTGACAAAATATTTCCACCATATTTACTGAAAAAAAAAAATCCAATATTAATACATGAATGAAAGTGATATAATAGTTATTAAATTTGCTTATTGTTGTTATACCCATGTTTAACAGAGTAATTGGCAAAGTTTGCATGTCAACCGATAATATCTGAGGTTACAAGTTTCTACAACTATTATTTTGTGGTCCAGAAACTAAAAAGTGGGAAAGTCACTGTTCTAGAGCTCATGCATGTGTTACTGTTCACATATGGCATTGAATTAGAGACCTCTTTGCACTACTTAGGCCAATGCTGAGTAGTCAAAGGGAATCCTGAGAAGCTTAGAACACTGAGTGCTTCTAACCGTGTGTCCTTCTTCTGAGGGATGCAAAGGTTTGATTAAAAGCTCAGTGTCTCTTTAGGGAGAGTAATGGGCCCACTCATGAGGCCCCCACTCACATGGGTTTTTACCCATCCCCATTTACCATTACCATTAGTGTTCATATCATTAATGTCACTAAATATATATGTATATATATATATATATATATATATATTTAATTATGCATATATATATTCAGGTATTATTGTGAATAGTACAATAATATGCAGCAATGTTTGTAAAACAATGAGAAATGTATATCTTGCCTTACTTGTAAGTGGTCATTATGTTATGGCTGACGAGTATAAGTTACTGCTATCAAAAACAGAAAATTGAGACCCTGTGCCTTTATCATATAGACACACACACTCACACAGACACACACTTACTCACTCAAAAAAAAGGAGAGAACATGAGGCAGTCCATTTTAAAAATGGATCAATGCCGCTGCCACTGGACCTTCAGTTGTAAGAAGACTTAAATGTGTTTGAAAAATGTCTGCTTGTTGTGTGTGTGTGTGTGTGTGTGTTCCATGATTGGAGGCCAGCCTCACTCCACATAAGAGACCACAGCACTGTGACGGGTCAGGTGTACCCTGTGTGCTGGTTCAGCTCGTCACTTTGAGGTGTTTACCCTCACCAGCTGAGCCGTGTCTCTCTGCCTGATCGCAGCTGATGTTCCAGTCCCATCTGACTCACTGGGAAATAGATGGCTAACAATCAAATGCTTTTTTTCCCCTCCATTCTCTGCTTCACACTTGAACGCAATATGAGGTTTGGCCTGGATTTCTCAAACAATATTGTTTTTATTTCATTTTGTTTTACTTTGGTGAACAAGATTTTTTTGTTTTGTTTTGTTTTTTGATGCATAAATTTGTTTTTATTCTTCCCATCTACTTTACACCTGCACATATTCACTGAGCATGCAAAGTTTAAATTAGGAACTTTTATTACGTTTGACCGTAGAACTTGTGAATTTACTGTATCAGAGGCAATACGAAGCATCAGGTGTCAGAACTGTCCAGTTAATTTGTTTAACACACAGTCGTGAAACAAATGTAGCCCAAATAAAAGTCATTGGCTGGTTTCATAAAAACTTTATGTGTTCCTGCTGCAAAGCAAGATGGGTGAAATTGTCTTAGAGCAAAAAATTGAAGACAAAATAATCGTTTTTAAATGTTTATTTTAAAGCTGGGGTGAAAAAAAGGTAATTATCAGCCAGGAAGCAGTCCCAGCCATTTGTGCAAAGTTTATCTCTCCCGTGCAATAGTAGCTAAAATGAAACAGGTTGGGTTTTTGCTCAGTATTTTGTTAAAAACTGTTTGGTTTTGTATATTCTCATTAAACCCTCGACATATTGTAAATAAATGAGCGGTAACATTGCTTCCTGTTTATTTTATTTCATTTTAAATCTGCATGATTCTGCTGTTGTAGCCTTACAAAAGTTCAAGTTATTTTTTAAACTAACATCAAATTACAAACTGAAGATGACAGCTTTTCTAAGACAAGTTCAAACAACGTGTAATTGTGCTTCAAGCCTGTCAAAGAAATCAAAGTGACTTTCCACTGAAAAGGACAAAATGTTTACACAGAGTACACATAATGTTGGCTGAAATGCACTCTGGTAGATTGAAAAGTTCACTTTGTCACCATTAATGGCAGGAGCATTGAAAGCGCAATCAGTCGTGCTTCCTCAGCGTGTCATAAGCCATAAGTGGAGGCCTTGGTTGTTCATTAAGACTGTCTGGGTGCAGATGGATCTCCTTTGTGAGCCATCACTTCATTAATCCTCCACACCACACCCAGCCCAGGGACAGCAGGCAGCCTGCTCATTACAGCAACGCCACCAGAGAGCCAAGCAGAAGGGAGTGGATGGAGAGGACATTTATATTTAAATACATTTTTTTTCTAAACTTGACTTACAACACCCAGCCTAATTCTAACTTGTTTTACATTGTCAGAATCAAATCTGCACAGACTGGAGTTCAAATTACCATAATTAAATCAAGCGCACATTAATTTAGACTATTTCCATTAAAGCAGCCTCAGAAATCTTATCAGTTTGAATGCCTGGCATCCCAGAGGAAAAGAAATAATACAGCTGTATAATAAGGGATGAGATTTAGCAGCGACCTCACAATTTGTTTTAATTTCAAAGTTGAAAAAAAACCCAAACGTGTAACTTTACATAGTTCTTGAGAGTGTCAGGAAAACTAGAAACAGACAAAGGACTCAGAACAGCTTTAATTTGTCTTTCATAGATTAGAATAGAATAGAGTAGAATAGCCTTTATTGTCATTGCAGAAACCTGTACAACTTTGAAACGACGGTGTATTAGAAATGTATGTAGAAAGACATGCAGTACAACAGCAATATGTATATATACATAATGAGGTAGGATTTGGCATTATTTAGTGATAAAACTAATAATAAAGTAATTTTTGCTCTAAGGGTCTTTGGCTAGTGTTCAGAGTCCGAATGGCCCATGGGCGTATGAAATGTTTCTGAGACTGTTGGTGCGACTTTTAATGCTCCTGAACCCTAAAAAATATCTAAAAACAGATGTGTTTCTTTGAAACTGAATTTTCTATGAAACTGCAGTGGTAAAAGCTAAATAAAAGGTTAGCAAGAAGCTGAAAGTAGTACAAGAAGGCAAAACAAGAGCAAGAAGGCTGAAGGAGTTTTCAAAGGGAACAATTCTGGAAGGAAGTGCAGAGGCCCTCGTGTATTCTAATGGTAAAAATTACATTTTTTTTTCTTGAAAGCAAGATTAAAGCATAGAAGTTACAAAAAACAAAACTCTCTGTATCCATCTCCTAAATGAGTTGAAGTACGTATAAATGGCTAAAATAGCATAAAGTTTGTAGAATTAGTTGAAAAGCAAAAAATAAAATGTACAAAGAAAAAAAAACAGCTTTCACACAATAAGGGAAAACCTGTTTTTTTTATTTTATAATCAACACATCTGTGCTTTTAAACTGACTTTGATTTGACGTCGGACATTAAAGCCTTTTGATTTTTGTGTGAATCAACTTTTGTCAGTGTTCAGCAGTTCTGCAAATGAGCCACATGCTGTGGGCTTTAATGCTGCATAATGCTGCATAAATCAAGGCAGAAATGAAATGGCCCAATTACATTAGGAGCAAACAGGAATGTTAACTTGACAGTCTTAATGCTAACACTCTTAATAATGAATCAGCCCAGTTCCCAGTGGGCTCCATTTACCGTAAAAACCCTCTCTCTGTGGGGCCTCATTGGCTCCATTTGCCAACACACAACTGTCTGCTCTGCTGTTTTTTCACGTTTGGTTCTTATTAATAGAAATAACCTTCGATCAATACCTGTTTGCAACGTCTTACTTGTGTCACTTGTTTTGTTTTATTGATGCTAATGTTTTTTTACCAAGTCTATGTGAAGGGAGGGGAGGGAGTGTTAGTATTATGTGCAGTGATGTAAAGTTGATGAGAAAGGAACACACAAATTGCTTGTAATACACGAGACGTGATTAGATTTCCTTTAAGAGGACACATACAGAGATACAGCATACTCTGTCTCCCTTCAGGACAGCCACTCAGGATTAGTTTTTACTGGTTAGACTGCTGATTTGCTCCTTCCAGGAAAACAGTTTATGAAAAAAGTAATGGTCCTCACTAGACTGCATGTCACCTGACAACTTTAAGTTTTTTTTAAACAAAATTCAACCCAACAAACACGATATCTTTAAATGAAAAGGAGCAGAAAGAATCAAAAAAATTCTTATAACGTCTGCCC
>JARVJO010000394.1:19120761-19163476 GCA_031762555.1 Cynodonichthys magdalenae | reverse complement strand
CATACACTCCTACATAAATAAATATACATAAACAAAAACAACAAATCAGATTTTACCATTCTTCCAAATAACTTAATCGGACCAGAATTTTTATATCCTTATTTTTTGAACTGAAGTACATCTCTCTTTCAAATTAGTTCGAATTTTAGGTTTAACAAACATTTAAAATCCTTTAAGATTATTAGTAATTTCCCTTTTAATGAAATGGGATTGAATATTCAAAGGTAATGCGTTTTTATGAGCCCTATATATAATTAGTAAAGTCTTATAATCAACCAACTCATATAATTTTAGTAATTTCAATTGATGAAATAATATATTCGAAGGTTGACCATTATGTTTTCCGGCTATAATTCTTATGGCTCTTTTTAGCAAAATAAAAATAGAATTTGTACATGTTTTACATGCCTTCCCCCACACAGTAATCAAATGTGGAACAATTATTGCATTATGTAATATAAGCAGTGCTTTATCATTAAATAATTCCTTATACTGCAATAGATGTTGCTATTTTTGTTCTTAAATAATTTATGTGAGACTTCCAGGTCAAGTTTTCCATCAATAATAACACCTAAGAACTTCACCTCACTGACTCTACAAATCTCAACACCATCAACTTTAAATGAAACATTGACTGTTCTTTTTCTTTTGTGTAAATTTTGTGATCATTTATTAAGATTAAACCAATTTTGTATTTTCCCAAATTCTGTTTGCATCATTTCCAGCATTTGTTCTAAATTTTTACACAAACAAAAAAATGCAGCGTCATCTGCAAACAAAACACTTCTAAACAACCCCGACACATTTACAAAATCATTTCATATAAAAGAAACAACTTTGGTCCAAGCACAGAACCCTGTGGAACTCCACATAGAATATCAGCAAAATCAGACCTTAAATCATTTATTTGAACAAATTGTTTCCTGTTTGTCAGATAACTAGATACCTACTGTAGTACTGGACCTCTCATGCCATATTTGTTCAATTTCTCAAGAGGAACACTGTGATCAATGGTATCAAAAGCTTTATTTAAGTCAACACAAACACTAACACAAATTTGTCTTTGATCACTTTCATATTAGACTTTTAAAGTAAGATAAACTTATTACAGAAAAAACTAGTTATAGACATATTTGATGTAATATAATCATCATATAGCTTTTTTTTCCATTTGTTAAACACTGCTCTCAACTATTTAACTTACGTTACCCTCAGTTAAAATGTACAACCTTGCTGTTTCTCAATTCTCATCTTTTTAATTTTTCGTGGAAAGCAGTTGATCTGTGCTGCACATCTAAACCAAACGACCATGAAGTTAATAGAACACATTCATACTCTGAATTACTGTGGTTTTACAGGAAAACCTGTATTTTTTATTTTTTCTGTAACATAAAGCGAGCTGTCAGGTTGTGCAATGTCGCTGAAACACATCGTCTGTGGTAGCTGTATTGGAATGAGACAGATTGAGGTTTTCATGTGCCCTACAGAGTTCATGTGTTTCAGATTTAGAAAGGTTTAGGGGGAAATATCCTGCTCTTAGAGGTTAATCTCCTACAGGATTAGATAATGGCTTCCAGTATTTAGAGTTTTGCATTAACCAGATATTTTTTTTCCTCTGTATTTATGCAGATTAGGATGGTTTAAAAAGTGCTTACTTTATGCAGCCTACTAGTGGTAAACACATTTACAGCAGTTTTATTTTCTTGTACAGCAGTTTTATGTCTTTAAATGCACTATTTAGGATATTTCTAGCATTAAGTAATAAAGGAAATGAACAAACTGACTTATTGTTCTAATAAACTGCAATTGTTTCTGGATGATGTCTGCATGTGCTTTTACTGAAACAATAGTTTTATTTTATTAGAAGGGATAATAAACAGTGAAGTATTGCGGTCTTAGGTTCAATTTGACAATCAGACTGTTGTCAAACTGGAGAACCATATATTTGTATAATTTGGTATTTTATTTTACCAGTCGCAAAACGAATCATCAGAAAGCTTGCTGCACTAAACAACACCTAAGAATCCACTTTACTGAACTGCTTGTTGGTAGCAGTGATGTCAAAGCAGAGAAATTGTTGCCTGTATTTGTGTGTGTGGGCACTTTTTTGCTACATCGTGGGAACCATTTTCCAAAAAAAGGCAGCTTTGTGGGGACCGAATGTATGGATGCTAATTTTGACCACAAAAAAAGGCTATAACTTAGTCAGCTTCACAGATATTAAGTTAATTTTGATGTGGTTGTGGCTGAAAGTCTACCTTATTCTCTAAATGTGACAGCTTTTGAAGTTGCATGCAGGGGCACCACAGAGGGGCCCCCCTTCACAAATTTATTGCCAATTTTTTGATGTTTTCTGAACTATTACATCACAGTATTTGCTGTCAACCTACTATACAAGGTCATAGACCTCTGGCTCTGCAGTTTAGATCTCTTCATTCTCCTCTCCTTCTGGGTCAGAATGACTCTCAGCTACTACCACATTAACTTTTAGTTCAGTATCTGTGAAGATGACTGAGGTATATAGCCACTTTTTGTGTTTGCTGAGGTTGATTTGATTTGATTTGATTTACATTTTTATTCATTCCATAAAAAACATAACAAAAAATAAGTCTATATACAATAACTGAAATACAAATAAAATGAAATGAAAGGTGGCAGAGAGAAGAAAAAAATCTTATAATATCTGCCCCTTTTTTTCCTAAGTATAAATTCAATCTATAATAGTCTTCAGTTGACAAACAAAACAAAAAAAGAAAAAAAAAAAGAGAAAAAAAAAAGGTTGATTAGTTGTGGCAGCCATCTTGATAGCAACCTATGCCAAATGTTTATTCATTATTTAGTCATTATTTCCTGTGGTTTTCATTAAAATTAACCAAGTGGTTCATGAAATATTGTGATAAAAAACAGACAAACCAGACACCCCCCCCCCACACACACACACACACACACAGTGACATAGGAACACAAAAAACATTTTGCTGTCTAAATTCATAATACAAGGAAGGGGAAGTCTAGTAGTGACATGTTGACTCTTCATTTCTACCTCCTCTTTTGACTCCTCACTTAAAAAAAGATTCTTACATCAGTTTCCAATCTGAACCTTTTATTCTGTATTCCACTGCCAACAAGATGACCACTGATGTTCAAGATGTCTGAGAAGGCATCTTCTCTGCATTCGCACTCCCCCACTTTGAATGATCAGGACATTTTGTTTATAATAAAATACCTCAGTGAAGATAAAAAAATGAAGCAAATAAGCTCAGTTTGGATCTATTTCCCATTTTGTTGCCACATAAATACTTGCATTAATGGTCCTTCATTCAAAAAGTTTTGGATGTTTTCAGTGCAGTCGGTCACAGTTTAGGTAGAATTAGACCTGTGGTGAGCTCCAAATTGTAGCTGTCACGGCAGGTAGCACTCAGCCAAAGAGGAGAAGTGGGCTGAGGTGTAAACATGCAATTCTCTGCAAGCCTTCTGACAAACATACTGGATGTTTCTCTTCTCCAACTGTAATTACATGTTTATAGAATCTATTGATGAAATGCTCAGTGTGAATTCAAATCTCCACTTTTGATGACAAACACCTGGACAATAAGATCCTCTTTGTCTTTCAGTTTTGTGCTCAAAGACTATGTTCACACTGCAGGCAGAGGTAGCCATAATATATTTATTTTTGCTTATATATGAACCATACGTGATTTGTACATTGTAGTCTGAACCTGATGAATCCATTTTTTTTTTATTTGAATATTTTTTTCAAATTCAACCCAGAAACATTTCATATGTGGTATTAAATAGGATACATATGTAAAGTTTTTCAAAGTCTGAACAGTCATGTCACATTTCATCTGACTTTATGTTGCTAATGCGGTATGCAGATTGATTGAAATATTGATGTAAATGATAAAGTCATAAAATTTGAAGCTTTAAACTCACCATGTCTTCAGCTAGAGAACAGAAGTCTTGTTGTTTTCTTTTTGTTTTTTACTTTTTAAATTCGCTAGATCCTGGATGACTGAAAATCTGATCCAAAATCTGATACCACAATCAAATTGTCTCTGGATGGGATTGATACTTACTGTAAGTTTGTTTCTACTTTCAGTACCTCGGTCCTTTTCCAGAGATGCAATTCTGTGCAGGAGTAGGCAAGACATGACCAGATCAAATGTAAGCACCGGACTAAAACAGCATGGCAAATAATAATTTAGTCAGCTCTGGTTGCGCAACAACTTCAGAATCAATCCACACATCCTAATGTGTAACATCCATATTTACATTTGTAAACTCATGCTAAGTATGACATCACTTCTTCTGCACATGCGGCCCACCTCAGGGCTGTAGATGGTTCACGCTATAGTCTGATGATGATGATCATGTAAAATATAATGTGAACAACCAAGCAACAATGAAAAGAAGTATCTCAGTAAAAAATATAACAGAATTACCATTAAAACCTGCAGTGTGAACATAGCAAGTGTCTCTTCTCAAGGAATTAGCTACCTGAAAAGGAAACCTTGGCCCATACTTGGTGCTAAATAACCTCAATTTGTTTTGGCCTTCAAGATGATTGGCTTTTATCCTGTAGCTTATTCCACTTAGAGAAATATCTGCCCCAGCTCCAAGACAGCCAGATTGCTGTAACAAGAACAGGAGAAAGAAAGTCAAATGAACTTGGCAAAGCAAGTCCAGAGCTGTTTAGAAAGGGACAGAAGCAGTATATGTGAAAGAAAAATAAAATTACAAGGCGGTGGGATGGGGGGTGGAATACAGAGTACAGGGGTCTTGAAGATCCAATCAAAAATGGACAGCCATGCTTTCAGTCAGAAATGGATTCAATCAACCTGAAGATAAACAGAAAAGGAGCGTGTCACATCCTCTCATCTGCAGCGCTGCATTTGTGCGTGCTAACACTGACAAGCAATCTTTCGTTGTCCTCCGTTATCATCCCCGGCCTAACAAGTTGAAAGCAGAACTCTTTCTAGCTGATAACTTGCAGGGAAAAGTGGCGCTCCACCAGAGGCACTTCCCTCTGCCCGACAGCTTTGTGCCTGTTTAGCCTGACTTACTGGCCCTGGCATGTAATCAGGCGGTACGCGCACCTCAGTGGGGGCTTCCAGGGGTATAAGGGATTGGCCCCAAGCGACACCACACAGCAGTACCAACAGACATGTCCATGCCTCCAGATGAGATGCCACTCTTTGTACACGTCACCTTCTCCACCTTGAGCCTACACGCGGGTGTCTTATACACATCAGCACACATGTTGATGTAGGAGGGATTTATGGTCAAACCTCAGGTGACTGTGAAGCGTCTGAATCTTGGCTCATGGAGGTTACTCAGGAAAGCTACCCATAAAAGACTTTTTTTTTTTTTGCGGTTGATGTTCCTTTCATTAACAGCAAACCACAATAGCATCTTATTATGAGAGTAGAAAGTATCGATGTGGCCTCACTCCTTAGACACTGGCTCTTGGTCCATCATTCTGTGATTCTTCACGAGCCTCTTTCTCTCTCGGGCTATACGTCGGTGAGCAGCTTTGAATCACCATGCTGAATATGTAAATGGACACCATTAAAGCTCTCTTTCTTTAATTAGTCTTTAGATTTCATGACTGAGTGCTTCCAATTATGGATCAATGTCTCATTTCTGCTCACGCACCTCTGGGTGTGTGGAGGCAGTTTTTCTGTTACAAAATGCTTTATAATGTCTCCTGTGCCAAGAAGGCTGCTCACGTCATGCCGCCTAACTGCTGATCAATGAGAAATTTTGCTGCTGCAAGCCCACCGATAAAGGTTTTCTGCTTTAGTACTACGTTTAAAATTTTTTTTTAGAACCGTGCACAACTTTCAGCAAACGTGTGGAGTGATTAGTAGACGTAGCCTGTCTGAGATTGTGCTTTTTTTAGTCTAAAGAAGCAAATCAGATGGTTATTTGTGTATGTATAATTGCTTTAGTAGTGATTCATCTATGAGAACATAAAGTGGTGCACAGGCGGGGGGTCGAGTTCTGCCTGAAATATAAATGAACTCCTGACAAAAAGCAGTAGGTAAACTAAGATGGAAAATGCTCCTGTTGTTTTGTAAGAATGACATTTAGGATATTTGGGTTTAACTCATTGAATAATAGTGGGTTAATAGTTAATATTTATTAACATTTTATAATGCAATATATTGTAATAAAATAACTTTTTTTAAAAAGGTGGACTCATTGGAAATTTGTAAATTTAGAAAATTTGTGTTTGGTAGATGAATTCTTTGTTGTAACAATGCATCTTGGCAATAAGTCTTGTACTGTTGGAAAGCCTGTTAAATTCCCTATCAAATGGTACCACATTTGTAAGGATCATGCATTTGTGAGATGAAAGGCAGATCCCTGCTATTGTCAAACAGCTTATTTTGCTGTTGCTACTGACACTTGTTTTAATCTTCTGGTGCCCCCAGGTGCTGCCAACCAGTGGCATTCCCGTATCTCCACTGTCTAGGACTAAACAATAACCTCCAAAATGACCCCCACAAAGTGTAAATTTTCAGAGGCTACCTCTAGAATTTGGGAATGTGGATGGATTGGCCTGGCTTCAGTCCTGACCTCATGTTCCTTATAAATGTGGCACCATATGAAAGGAAGTTTACCAGGTTTTTCAATGGTATATGATGTATTTCCAAGATGCAGTGTTACAACAAAGGAATAATATACAAAACAAAAATGTCTAAGTTTGTATACACAGGTGTGTGTAAAATAAAATGTGCACAAATGGGAAATTGAATTTAGATGTAAAACACTGCTCAGAGGAGGCTTTCAGGTGCATTTATGTTAAGATTTTAAATGACTGTGGATCTTCTTTTGAGAAGTTAAGATGTGTGCAGGAGTTTACTCTCCCATCACACCTTTCTGATCCACGAGTAGCTACATTAACACAGAGGCACAAGGCAATCATGCCCACACAGTCTCCACATCGTTTCCTCACCAAACGCTGTAATTATCCCAAACAAAGCTGCTCTGTTTACACATTATGTTCTGAAACAACAGGGGTGCAACTTGCATATATAAGTATGCAAGTCTGATCATATTGTCACCAACATACACATATGTGAACATTAATGGAACTGCAATAGCTAGCTTATTTTTCACTTTGCACGCTCTTTGTATAATTTGATATGATCTCTGCTGTTAGTTTCTCAGGTTAAATAACATCCATTTAGATCTGTTTTGTTTCCCACAAGATCCCATCTTGCTCTGCTGTTACAGCAAATTTGAAATCTGTCTCTGCACTTCTTAGACATCGCTGACCTGTTTCCAGGAAAAAAAAATCCACCCTGCAACACAAAGCTGATCCTTTCAGTGACTCCCCCTGTGACACCCTTTGTTGAGCTGGAGCTTAACCTTGCACATCCTGCTACCCTTGGGGGTAAACCCTGAGCTGTGATAGAATACCACTGATCTGATACTCCAGGCCTCTCTGTTCAATGACTCTTATGCATCATCCAGGTTTTGTTTCAATGCCAACTGCAGTGGAGCTGAAAAGGCCCAGGTTCTGGGTGTCTTTTAAGGACTTCTTGGAGGAGGACAGGCACAGGCAGTGTCACAGACCCCTGCAGGTGTTGCTGCAGGCCCGGATGGTCACATGATGTCACCCACAGATCCACTAGGGGTAGGAGCCTGTAGGTTTGGGAGGTGGGGGTGTCATCTGTTTATCTTTTACCAGTGCCCTGGGGCTCAGTGTCTGCTGCCCCCTAGTGTGTTTGCAGAATTTCTTTTTTTCTTTTTCTTTTTTTCTTTTCAATAAACTTTCTCTGTTCTTAATGTCTTATTTTCCAGCCTGGGGATGAGTGCTTTGATGTGAAGAAAATTGAGTGTAACTATCAGGACAAGTAGCTATTTATTATTTTGCAATTTGCTATTTAGACAGCTTTCCTATGAATGAGACAGATATAGAGTGCAACTGACTAATAACTGATGCCTGATTCAAAAAAAGGTCCGAGTTCACCGGTGATGATAACTGCCATCATTAGGGATCCATTACACTACGGAGCCTACTTCAGCTGATGGACTCTAATGATGATGCGCTGCAAAAAAAGCATTTAGTTTTGATTAGACATTGGTGGAATGGTGCATTTCATTAACTCCAGGATGAGATTTTTTTGTCAGGGAATTGATGTGCCACTGCGAGGGCCTAAGCTAACGGGCTGACTGCTTCCTGTTTCCTTCAAAGCGATGAAGAGTAATATAGAAATGTAATGGAGTACTCACCTCCTGACTCTTCTCTATCTTTTGCATCTGCTGCAGCCTTGATGTTATTAGTTACTCTAAAACAAAGTGACCTATCCAATAATACTTACCGTAGTTTCAACTTTTTTGCCTCACCATAATTACACTGTTGAATACAGTAAAAGTATGTAAATGACTCTCTGACTGGATAGTCACCAGGCTTCTCTGCTATCATTATTCACAAAAGCATTGTATAAGCAAAGCTGTAACAAAAGACGTTTTGTCAAATTGCTCTTATAATGTATGGCAGTCTGCTACTTCTTCATTTTCCAGGTACATTTAATGGTGTGTCTGGCAGTTTACATCAGGCTTAAGGAAGAGAATCCAGCTCAGATTAGAAAAAAAAACTGAGATCAAGTGTGTGTGCATGTGTGTGGGAGTAGAATAATTTAGGTAATGAATTTGACAGAACACAGCTCAGATAATCAGAAATGTGATCCCCTTACTGGCTTTGATGCAAGCCAGAAGCCCTCAGTTTGCATCCACACTTCATTATAATTGTATAATTAATGGCACTCGGCCCTTTTTGTCTGTATGCATCTGAGAAACGAGCAAAGTGGAGATCATTGAATTAAAGGGATTCTTGTGTTTATTAAAAGCGAGGTTTTAATTTAGACTGTGCAGGTTATTTGAAATGTAACAACCCTCTCTTTTTAGATTTGCCCCTGGAGATCAACTGCAAGGGAAATTACAAATCCTGATGTTTTTTTTTTTTTTTGCGGGGTTGTGGTGAGCTTAAAACAGTACAGTGTAAAACATGTTTTTAAACTACAGCAACATGGACAGTGATCCTACTACTGAAGGCCACAGTGGTGCAATGTAAGAAGAATTCAAGTTTGACTTTTGTTTGAACTCACATAATAACTCGGATCATTGAGAATCTACTCATAAATCCAGTAGTTGAAAAGCTATGTAATGAAGGAAGGATGGTACTGTCATGGCAGTTAGTTTTTAAGGTTTATGCATCAAAACCTCTTGATTAGGTTTAGAAACGTGTTATGGTTTCAAGATGAAATGAACCCTTTGTTAATCTTGACCACATGTTGGAAGGAAAAACGCAAAGAAAAAAAACAAATGTTTTCCATTTCCAGATAGAGGTTTTAGAATTTTAGAGATGATATCTCTGTGGTGAACTCAGACGGAACACTTAAAATAATAAGCAACAAAAATTGATCATCTGGATGCAGCAATCCGTAGTGAAGTGATGAAGGACCCCAACACAAGACCAGGGGCAGGCAGGTCATAAAAAACAAATTATCTTTGTAATAACACAGAAACTAAAAGTGCTGCATGAGCAGTGGGATCAAAACTGAACCGTAAAATACGGAGACTTTAACAACAAGCTGGTTTATTTTAACCAGGCATAAACTAGTCATCAACTCAAAAAGATGACCCAAGTTTACAAACTGTGGTGAAGACGATCATGTAAAATGAGTTGTAAGAAATACAATCGTTATAGGAAAGAAACTCAATGCATGCACATATTAATATCACCGCATTACTGCATCATCACTAAACCATGAATAGATTTGACATTTATGTGTTTTGTATAATAAATGTGTTGCCTGTTTCGGTGATATAAGAAAAAGTTATACACTCCAATTTTTAGACGCATTTCATAATGTTTAAAAAAGTCTCCTAAATATATTAGAAACTAACAGAGATGATTTAGTTCAAGTGTTTGGAAGTCTAATGTCTAGAATATTACATTTAAGTGTTAATGATAACCCGTATTTTTATCAGTCTGTCTTATGCTTTAAAAGATTGATGTGAAAAAACATATAAACATAAGCAGTATAAATATGACGTGCTGTCTAATTGCATAATCTAGGTTGTTCTTAAAAAAACACTGTTTAAATCTCTTAATGTTTGCAACTAGTTGGCAATAAAAACTAATTAATATTAGTTCCTAATCTGTTGACCTGGACAAGCTGTGGAGCAATCAGCTACCGATTTGGGCATCAACTATCTCAAATAGATGTTTTTTTCAGTTAAAGTCAACTGCAAATGTTTTTATTTTTACATTAAACTCAGCTTTTCAAGCAATTAACACATTGAAAATAACCTGAGCTTTTTTACTGAGTTAATTTCTTATCTTAAAATCTATCCTCCTACATAGCAAGTTCTGGATTCTGTCATAAAATTCCAGGATTTTAAACAAAGGTTGGAAGAAAACCAGATTTGGGATGAATCAAAACCTGACCCTTTCAACACAAACAGGACTGACAGGAAGGCAGAACAGATTATGAAACAATTTGACAGAGAACAGCTGAAAACCAGGGGCTAGATTATAGGTGGAGAGTGGAAATGATGAATATTGGCCACGTTTACGGATGATAGCGGAAAGTCAATCCTACAGATAACAAAAACAGACTAAAGGAAATCAACTTATAAGCTCCAAAACTGAAAAACAGAAAAAAAGGAAAAAGAAAACACACTGAAATTCAAACTGAAGCCTTAGAAAGTTTTTGTCAAAAAATATTCATGGTGCTCAGTTTTGACACATTCAAAATTTGATTTTAATGCCTGTAATTTTGTGTTTGCAAAGTTTAAGTCAAAGTATTGGGAGATGAGCTGATGATTTTACCTTTTTAAAACTCAACTTTAGCGTCTGCTGAACACATGAAATGACAGTGTGGATTGTATCCAAGAGGAATCTGTGTGCCAAAACAAAGACATACGAAGAGATTTATGCTTCCTCTAGTCTGCTATCAGACTGTTACCAAAATCCATGCTTTTCTCCCACATCCTCATGACAACCTTTAAAACAGAGAACCAACTTTTAACAGGCTTCTTCAGCATATCCTCTTTTTCAAGTTTGGCAGTTCAGAGAGGTATAAATAAATGTCAGCTGACGTGCCATAAATCAAAGGTATTGGTTTAGTATCTTGGTGGAAATTATAGCAACATGAGGGATGCTCTGGGAGTCTCGATTCTATCACCAGCCATTTATTGCAGCCTTCATGTAGGAAAGGCTTTGAAATATTAGAAATACAAGAGTCTTGCATGTGCGTGGATCTATATAAGCACACACACACACACACACACACATCCGCATGCTCAACATGAGCTGCTTCATTCAGATGCAGCCCGGCAATAGAATTTTATCAAATGTAGAAGTGGTGCTATTTTAGTTGTCATATTGACGAGGTAATGTTGGGTGCTGGTGGCCCTCTCCAGTGAACACTTTGTACAGATGGATTTTCCAGCTCAGACTCTGGAGGAGAGGAAATGAGCACTCACGGACTGCCAAAAAGTATTGTTTATGTCAAGGAAAAAATAAAATAATAAAATAAAATAAAAAAGGAAGCTTTAAGTTTAATTTTCTCTTCCTTTACTTCTGCTGTAATCTGCTGAGACATTTTCAGTTGACACCTTTACAACCAAGGCCAGCTTTAAATCTGCTTGTGCCCCATTTCTTTATTGTGCATTTTTGCTTCAAAACTACTTTGGTTCAAATAAATACAATTTCAAATCCAATCCACTGGAGGTAATATTTACTTTTGTGTTATTTTAATTTTCTTTCTAAGTGTTTCCACATTCAAATATCTTAATTTCATAATCTATATTATTTTTTGAATCTCATCTCATAACGTACGTCTCTGGATGGCCATGAACCTAAAAAAAAACACCTCTGTGACATTTATCACTCCTGTTTTATCTTGATTTGACAGGGTTTCAGGTGAAATTTACACTGTTTCTTCCCCTCCTCCTATTTTAATCTCACGTTTGTATTTCACACCTAACTTGTGTTATTAGGGAGCTTTTTCTCTTATGGCACTTCTCCACTCTTCTCCCAGTCACTACAGCTATTTTAACATTTTATTCTCAAAGAAAACATTTTGAATTTGACCGCAAACTTTTTTTTTTTTTTACAAGTGCAGATATATTAATAGACATATCTTGTCTGTTATGTTTTCTGATTTAATAAGCTTTCAGTGTAGCTTTTACCTCAGTTAGTAGTAAAAATGAGATTGATCAGAAGTAAAACATGAGTATTAAAGTATCCATAGAAACAGTTTGTGGTTTTTTTTTTTCTGTACTTTTTAAATTGACTTTTCATTGTTATCTGCTCTGTGATTTTGGCTTTTGAACGTATCCATGACTACAGTACATTCAGGCTCAGAGTAATTGGCTTTGATTGCAGAGTGGCTAATCAGAGGGTCAGGGAAAAGTGACTGGGCTCCTTTAGAGGAGAGCTCCTGCTTCCTGCTGTGATCATTGGCGTCCTTTATCTTTTTTTAGTAATCAGCCCTGACAAGGAGCTCTGACCACAGAGGATGCTCACTGGTAGCAGTCCATGAAACCTCCCTTTTAATGGTCACTTCATGCACTAAGAGAGGAAAATTTGTCTGCACATTCTGAGAAATGTTGAGAAATTACACTGTTTGTTTCCCTTTCAGCTGATCTTGTTGTCGTTGAGCCACAACAAAAACATATGTTTATCATTACTTTGATCATGCTGAATCAGCTTGCACACAGTTGGCTTCCTGTTGTTCTATTTTTTTTTATACTTTTCAAAATGTTTTATGACTTAACTATTTTAGTTATTTCTAACAAAGGAAAGCAGAGGACATTTTGTTATTATATGTTATAATGATATTAGAATTAATGTTAAAGGCTTTTAGATCACGTTTTTATTGCACATAAAAACATCTGAGAAATTTGATAATTTCTTAAGAATAAATCCAAAGTAAAAAAAAAGGGTACAGGCAACTACAATTAAAATATTTTATGTTATTTTATAAGAATTTGCAATAATAACTAATAAAAATATGTACAAAATGGTTAAGATTTCAGGAAAGTTATTTCTATTGTTCATTGTAGCCTCAGTCACCAGGCACCAGTCATTTCAAAATGTTTTTTGTTTGTTTTTTGTTTTTTACCAGACCACGGGTGTCAAACTCATTTTCCCCAAGGACCATATGAGTATTATGATGGCCCTCAAAGGGCCAGTTGTAAATAACTTTGATATTTTGTGTTTAACTTTAACTAAACATGAAACGTCATGTTAGTCTCATTGCTGCAGCTGAGCACGGCTAACAAACAACAACTGAGATTCAATCAGAGCAATTCAAATTCAGTTCCTGCTGGCACAAGATTTATCCCAAATATAAAGTCACTACAGAAAATAATTTAAAGGCATAGTGGCAACAAATTCATTGTTCCAAACTACAATTAGAAATGTACAAAGATTTGCAGGTGTTGATGACAATGCGATACATTACACTAAAAGTTTCACAGAGAGGGAAATATTTGTCTTTATTTTTATTGTACTAGCTTAAAAATGTTCATTCTATGGAGAGCAAAGAAAACAAAATCCATATCTATTAGATTCAACCTGACCATCAGCGGCCGACAAAACACATAACATGACATGAAATCATTTAACATTATAATGCATGACATCCCATATGATGACATGAAATAACATCCTGCAGTGCAGTGGTTGGACACAGCACTAACAACTACACAAGGATTGGATCAATATTTGTGACTTCTTGATGCCACTAAAAGTCGAGTCCTTGACTAAAAGCAGATTCAAACAGGTGCAGCATGGATAATAACCAAATAGTTGACAGCTGTCGAGGCGGCAGGTTGTTCATTGTATTGTTGCATGTAGATGAATTCAACAGAATGTTTTCCTGACATTTACAGAAGTTCATCTCAGATCAGTGATTAGGCCCACGGTGTTTGTGAGGCAGTAAAAAAACACACATACAAATAAATACTATTGTACAGTGTGCAGTGTATGTGCTCACACACACACATATATATGCATACCACTGTGCATGTCTTTAGTGGCATGTGTGTGTCCCCCCTGTTTCATTCTGCTGATTAGTTTATTGCTGTTCCAGGTGAAGGAGCACCAGAACAGTAGAGTTCTGGGGTGCTGTTCTCAAGCACCACTGAAGCCATAAATTTGATTAATTTTATTTCTCATCCATAAGTAGTAGAGTTTTGTGCACAAGACCCCATCATACATACACACACACACACACACACACAGAGACACAGTGCCACTTCTTATCTCATCAGCTTGCATTATGCATCTTCATTTCCTATTCTCTTCAACATTTCACTATGTAGTGAATCAGCAGCATTTCTCTTGCTCTACTGAACCTTTTGGCATGTAGCTCTCTTTTTTTTAACCATGTGACATATGTAAAATTATCAGACATATCAAAAAAGGTCATTAAATGTATTTTCGGACACAGAACTACTGGATCGTGTTTTCCAATGTGGCATACAGGTTTAAGATTTCTCAATCTACACTTTAAAAAAACTGACCTTGAACAAATTGCTTTATTCATCCCACGGACACTCTTTATCTGCCCCCTTTCTTTTGTTTTCACTTTGCTATTAGACAGTGGACACAATAAACCATCAACTGTCACAAAGACACAATAAGTCTGATCATTGTAAAACTAAAAAAAACTTCCTCAAAGATTTTTTTTTTACCGTTGATTATGTTCTGTCTGTTTATTCATTTTGACATTTAAATGTTTGTTTTAGCCTCTAGCTGCCTAAAGACATTAGCTTCATAACATGCTCTTGTCAGTTAGGATGAAGCTTAATCTTTCACCCAATTACAGATCTAGCATTCCTTGAAACAATACATATCACCCGCTGTATTTACTTGCTGAGATTTTAAACCAAGATCATCTTGCTGAGTTGATAAAACCATTTTAGTCAAACCTTGGAAATGTCATTACGAATGATGTCATGTGATACTGCAATGTCTTGCAAAATATGTTGAGAATTATTTCTAGCAACCACTGCACCCAATTCTATATAATCATTTGTAAAACAAATTGCACAGCAATTCGTTTTTTCTGAGATCAGTTGGCTGTGGCAGCCACTTTGTGTTGAAGTAACTCTAAAAGCTAATCAGTTGAAAATGTACATCCAACCTTTACTTTCTATGAGTTTTATTCAAATCCATCCAATGTTTTGTGTGATATTTTGCTAACAGGCAGTTGACTTCAATACCTAATGGTACATTTTAAAAGACAATCTTCTGTAGTCTGTTAGTCCTCAAGTCACTGACAAATGCACACATGACAAAGCCCCCCCCCCTAATGAAAAAAAGATAAATCTCACGAATTATACAATTTTTATAGCCACACTTTATATTACAGTAATAGCACACATCATACTGTATATCATTCACATATCAACCAAAAACATTCATCAACATAGTAAAAAAATATGGTGTGGATTGTTAGAAGAACTCAAAATAAGGAATGTGGGAGCAACTCTGAGGTGTCACAAATATCCACGGTCTTTTAAAAGTCAAACAAATTGTGAGCATTTGCCTCTTTTTTCATTAAGGCTGTGGGTTTTAGTCTTATGAGCATTTACACTGCGTCCGCACAGTGGCAGTAGATCCTATTTCTTCTGGAAGACAAAGCAAGCGCAAACTCAATCTTCGAAGATCACACTGCACCAATGGGAAAATGAACAAGCACAACATTGGTATTTTCAAAATAATTCACCCAAGGTCGACTACATTTTGTCAAAATCCTAGCTACGAAAAATATTGTATATGGGTATATTTATACAGACTTGCTGTCAAAATTTATCATTCTGTTTGGGTAAAGCAGATGACAGCATGTAGCATATGCATACACTCAAAACATGTAGATTTTATTTTGAAATATGGTTTAAACAAACAACAGTGATGCAGTGTCAACTATTTTTTCCAGTCCCTTTTCCACAGAATTAATTAATTTGGTCTGACTTTCAAAATTTTTTTACATGCTATATTGCTATATTGCACAATCTTGCATTTCCTGCTCATGCTTCTCAGAGCACCTATGTGCTATGCACCGAAACGGAGCCGACGCAGTAAGAATTTGGGTGGAAACAAATGACGGCGAACAGCACAATGCAACACAGTGGAGTGGAAACACGTGCAGTGTAAATTACATACATGTCAACCCCTTTGGACATTTACCTGTATTATGAGCCCCAAAAATTCATATTTTTTGCGAAAATTATGTACTACTCACACCGGGGGGGGGGGGCTGTTGGGCGGAGATGACAGCACCAGGAGGTAAAGCGAGCGGAGAAAGTGGAGAACTTATTTCTAGTTTTATTTCTAGCGGCAGAACAGGTTGGAAGATGGTTATTGGATGTTATTTATTGTTTTTTTTAATGTCCTACGGGCTCTGGCATGTTACATTAATTTGAAAATGAGGTTTTGAAAAAAATACATTGCTCTGTGTGTCCGTATGTCTGCAAAATGATGGAAAATACATGTAAATTACAGACAATCAGTACACCTTGACATGAAGGAAATTAGGGGTTTGTCCTCACATTGTGGGTTGGAGATGATTGTTGACCACAACACCAAATTGTAGGTCTTATACTGCGTTCACACTGAACGCGATTTGAGCGTCAGGTTTATATGCAAAGTCTATGGTGGACTCACGTCAAGCATCGTCGGGAAGTGCTGCAGCGCATCTAGCGTGATTATGCTACATTTACACCAAACGCGTTTTGAGCGTCTAGTTTACATGCAAAGTAAATGTTGGACGTGCATCTAGGCATGTCTAGAAGCTGTACAGCGCGTCTGGCGCATTTTGAGCAGCGCGGTTCAAAGCGGTTTGTGCTTTTTCCATGGGTGCAGCGCGTCCAAAGCAGCTGACGCTCGAGTTGGAAAATCTGAACATTTGCTGCTCAACGAGCCGCATCAACCAATCAGAGAGACTAATTTTTCCACGTGACTGTTTTCTGAATGTTGCCCACTAACCTGAAACAGACGGACAGGAGCTTTTTAGCCAAAATCAACCATCTGTAGTTGGTGTTTTGGCTGGAGATATCTGCACAGATGAAGGGTCAGCGGCTCGTTAAACTGACCGCGGTGTTAAACTGGGCTTGGGACAAAAATAGTTGATTCAGACCGCCTCTGAATTATCTGGTGATTTATTCGTGAATTAATTATCTGGTGAGCGCTACATTCGCTTCCTCTCAGTAAATAAAGCAAAGCCACTTTTTTTTATTTCATCTGGCAATAAACAGAGACTGACAGAGGAGGGGAGACCAGGAGGGAAAAAAGGTCTCTCGACACGCGAGTCAGAATTGCTCTTGAGGCACCTGACGCGCGTCTGACCTCAAAGTGCACAAGCGTCCAACTTCAAGCATTGAACGCGATTTTGACGCTGAAATCGCATTCAGTGTGAACACAGCAATAGTCTGTAAAGCTGAATGAGTTTAAGCTATTTTTGTGCTCTTTAGGGGCACGTGAAAAAACACACAGATACATGTAATAACATTATCACCTGACTTTTGCCTGTCAGTGTTGTGTGATAACAATAATGATATGAATATTTAAATAATCTTTTGATAACATCGTTCTGAAAGTATCTCCAGTTAAATCTTTGCAAACCTAAAGTCTTCCTGCTGTCACCAATATATTAGATCAATTATAAATCTGTTAGCCTAACTTGTGCTGCGTGATGAGGGATGGTGGGGTTGGTGTGATCCCAGCTTAGACTTGATGAAACTTGTGAATCATTAAAAACAAAGATAGTGATAATATGACAAATGTTTTGCATTTGAGCCTCTAATTTTTTCTCATCATAAATGAAAGCAAGCCGATTTAGAGTTTTAATCAGAGCAGAATGTGAGTGAAGAGGCTTCATTTTTTAGATGAAAACACACCACTTTCCCTAACTTTTAATCATCTGCAGCTGTAGAGGTGCACGCATGTGTTCTGAGCCCTCCTGTTCTTTCTTTCAAGTGTAAATGTGGCTGCCTGAGGCAGGGAGAGCTGCAGCAAAGACAACCCCCTCTCACATCCCCCCAGGGTTCAGAACAAAGCTACAGCAATGACAGAAATGACACAGACCATGTTTACATGCAAAAAACAAAAAAAACAGAAGACCTATGGCAAACAGTAATCTGAACATGTTTATATGATCAACATGTATACTTTAATAAGTCACGCTTAGGACTCTTTATGTCATTACATGTTTTTGGTTAGTAAAATATTTACTGTTAAAACAGAACTTGTCTCTCTTTCACTGTTTGAATCTGTGTTCGGTCTTTTGTTCTATTTTGTATGAACTCATTTAAACTAGGAGTTGTGACAGAAATGTTAGACACAAAGTAGAGAACAAGTTTCCTCTTAAAACAAAAGTCTTACTTTGCCCATATTGGGCAAATCTGGTAATCCTGGAACCAAACTAATTTATTGTACAGCAGCATGCGTGTGTGATTATGTAAAGTTAATATGTTGATCTAAGTTGAGTAGGAGGGTCATGCCTTAAGCACACTTCTAATCAACTGAAAAGTCTTTTTTATAGATATCATAACCTTCCAAATAATTTTCTCTCCCATTTTTGACACCCCCTTCCCCGTCCCCTCATATTCAGTAGGGTACCACAGAGGGCAATACAAAACGGGTCCAATCCACATTGTCCGCACTCATCAGAAACATCTCCAGGCAGTTCAATACAGTGGCTCTTTGCCTTCTCATCACCTCCATTCTTTATCCCAAACTCTACCAACATCTACTCATCCACCTGGGGCAGGTCCTAAAGTGGTCATGATGTCCTGTGAGACAGAACCTTCACCCTGAGTTCAAATTCTCATCCTTACTCCTTTCCCCTTTTAATAAACATTATTAAACAATAAAATAAACTGGTAAAGATAATGGTAATTATAATGATGTTTGCACTAAGGTTATCCTGAACTGTTGTTAACGTTGTAGTGTCTTTTTTAGATTAAGATCTAAATCAGGTTACTAAGAGAATATTGGATAAAGATAAATACACAGTTTCATAATAAGAAGCTGTAAGGAAGGTTGATGGCAAAGAGGCTTGCAGAAGATATGGTAAAAATAGGCAGGCTTTAAATAATTTATAAGATTTACCAATTTTGTTTAAAAAAATGAAACAGCTTATCAGTCAGCTGATTAAAAACTAGTACTGAGATCATTTGATTTGCTGACATTTTGGATGATTCTCACTAAAGATAAGCTAAGCTTTTAACAAGTGTGGGAGAAAACAGGAGTAAAAACCCATGTGTGCACGAAGAGAACCTTCAAATATCATTTAGAAAGGACTCACACAGGAAGGCGATCCTGTGACCTCACCAGGATGCATCAGATCAAACCACTGTGCCTGTGTGCCGCACATTAATCCAAACTATTAGATAAAAAAAGTGAAACCATCTTTCAAAATTTTAAAACACGCAATTCAACTTACAGTATTTCACCAATTTACAAGCTGTCTCGGGGGCACTCTACAGCCAAAATAACAAGTATGTTAAAGTCAGATTTAAATCCAATTACAGTAAATTTAATTGGATTTTATTACAATACAATCACAAAATGTAAATTGTGAAATGCCAATTAGTAGAAACATTATTTATTTTAGAAAGCCAGCAGATGCATCAAATCTCTTCAACACAATCTCCTATGCTGAGTGATTCATCAGTGACTGAAAAGGAACAGTTTCCTTTTAAAAGGAAAAAAACCCCAGGAGAAACAGGTTCACAATGAGTGAGGCAGATTGATCTGTTTAGAAAGGTGAGGTAAAATTTTATTCAATTTTCTCACTAATCAACAAATGCTTAATCCCTGAGCTGCAGCTGTTGATTACTAGTGGAAGAAAATAATTGTGTAAAAATCTGTACTTTTTTGCTTTTTTTTGACACTGACTTGACCTGTTTGTGTATGACACACGAATGAAACCAATTTTAGACCAAATTGTCCTGGGAATGAGCATAACTATTTCATCACTATTGCATGACATTCTCATGACAAATTGCCACACAGTTGCAACTGCTGCTCAACAGATTATCATGCAGAACTGGTGTGAAGGTTTTGTGTGACAATTGAGAAATCAGGACCATATAAATACGGGGGTTTGTGCCCTGTCCAGAATTTGTCCAGACAATGATATGGACCTCCAGAGAATAAGTGAAGAAGCTGCTTGATGAGGATCCCAGGCCTGTGGTTCCAGACTGAAGATCAGGAGACTGTAATGTCCTGTTCTCAGTCACAGATTAGTTTTTGCAGTTGGTAACGACTCACAAAGTCGTCTCATAACTCTTGTACTTACTGACCTTCTGACCCTCAATGCTGTGACTATTTGGAGCAGGGATGGGTAACATAAATAATGGAAGGAAACGCAATCTTTTTTTGTTCAGATAGATGCAGATTTACCCAAATGTAATAAAATTGCCATATAAAGGTAACCCAGCATTTTTCATGCTCAAATGCAAGAACTGTACAACAGTTGTACTTTTGTTTAGTAAATATGAATACAAAAGGTTTGAAACAAACACTTACTTTAGTGCGCTGAAATGCAACGCCTTGAGTTCAGACTCCTGCATGGTTGTGGTTCTGATAAAAAAGTTGCTGTTGTTTATGTATTTGTAGCTTTAGTAAATGTCTCATATTTAGCTTTGTGCAACGTGTTGCAGTGGGACATATTAAAATCCTTCACTCTTCAGACAGCTTTTAGATTCTAATATGCAAATTATTTGAACATGTTGAAAATTTCCTGCAATACAACAAAAAGCAAGGTCAGGCTCCCTCTGCGTCATGTACCCTTTCATCATTAACTAAAAAGTATGAGAACAAGGAATAGGAGTCCATTCTTATAATTTGGAAAACATTTAGAATTTGCTACAACTAACCCTAACCATGACCTTAACCCTAAACATTAATCACTGACCCTAAACTTAAAACTAATCCACTGGGTCAGTTAATGATGAGAGGGGGCTTACCAGATGCAGAGGAAGCCTGACCAAGCATCCATATATGAGTAGAGAGTGAAAACATGTAAACCCTTGGATTCACAAACGAAAACTGAGAACTCTTGCAAACCTGTCCAAACATTTTGGGAACTCCCTCCGAATGTCATTTTTAGTTTGTTGCTAACGGCCAAAGCTTGTTGATGCTAGGTTTTCACTGACAAACATCTTTAGTAGAAAGACTCAAGACAAAGTTCCAACAGTTGTACATATTTAGTGGCTTTAGCTCCATTTATTTATGTATGACACCAAAACTATTTACTGAGTGTGACCTGCGCCATAAATTGCAGCAAATAGAGAAAGACTAAAAAGATTTAGGAACTCAAGTGTCTCACATTAAACTTGCAGGATCACAAACCCACAAATAAATATGACATAAATTAGCAGTCTGCTCTCTCAGTCGTTCTGTTTCCAGTTGTTTGCAGAACATTGCAATTCTATCTATTCTTCTTGTAGTAGTCTGCAAGGTTGTCCCTGGTAGCAAGAACTGGGATGTATAGTACCAGCACACTGTCGCCTCAAACGCCATCATTTAAGGGTTTTTTTTTCAGCGAAGGTGTGTCAGCTCTCTAATTATCTGGTCAACCAGTTCAGGGTTTCTATTTCCTCTGGCCTTAAATAAACTACAATCAGCTCCAGCATCTTTTAAAATTATAATTAGAAAGTTGTTTTTCTGTGAAAATACACTGTAAATTAATGTAAAGCGAAAATAACAATATAATATTAATAGACTGTTTATGAAGTTAGTCTTAAGGACAATTACAATTAATTTAACATTTCTGAAATTGTCCTATAATTTCAGAGTTGAGGTGGTGTGCGAGGCTGCAACCTGTCATCATAATTGCACATGCCATGTTTAATGATAATTAGGATCATGTTGTCATTTTGATGTATTGAATAATACATAATGCATCTTAAACAACTGCATTATGATGCGGAGCTATTCACCTGTGTTTCATTGTGTGTCACTGCATGTGCTACAGATCCGCTGGTGTCATTGTGATTAATGACCATCCTGACTCTGCCTAAACAGTATCCTCACCACTTCCTCTCCACTGTTCGGAGTGAGTCCACTGTCACCATCTCCAGCAGCACCTTGTCTAGTCTTTCCTCTCCAGTCTGGTCTCTAATGTCGGAGGGCCAGCTGTTTCCAAACTTTAGGCCCTGTTATCTACTGAGCCTCTCCTTCTAGCCTCTGGCTACCTTCTGATCATCTGTCTGGCTTCAGATGTAGTCAAAGTGCAGCTAGCTTACAGATAATTATCAGGCTGAGGCCAGCTGTGTGACACGCGTCCACAGGCCCTTTGTTGCTAATTGAATTAGACCCCATGCTGGAAGTGACAGAGAAATGAACACTTTTTCCCAGTGAGTCATGTCATTAGTGGATCTGAAAAGGAGAGTTTGACCCAAGGTGGCGGGCTAGTTGCGTTAGTTGGTGTCAGAGATTTAAAGTTCTGCTGGACCACTGTCGTTCCTCTCAGGTTTCATTTTATGACCTATATGGACAAAATGACAAAGTTGTTTTTGTGTTTCTTCAAGAAACAAAACACATTTATTTTTTTCCTCTCATCCTTTTTGTTAGCCAAATAAAAGCAGATTTTTAGGAGCATAATAAAAATGCTATAAATAGACCATCTAGCATTTATCTTGCTTATAAATGTACATCACACACAGACACACGGACAAAAATACACAGTTCTGGTTTTATTGAATTTTTTTCCACTAACTAAAAGGTGAGTTATAGGCTTGATTAAAATAAAAAGAAACAGTAAATACACTGTAGATTTTGCTTAGTAAGTCTCAAGTGGGAGGTTGTCCCAGAGTCCGGGGCTCCCAGTGTTGAAGTCCAATCCTCTCTGCACTTTAAAGGCTGTACTAAAAGCATTTGGCTGGATGATTGCAGTTCTGTTTTGAGGTTATAAAACTCAAGCAGTTCACTTAAATAGCTCTGTGCCAATCAAATTAAATGTTAAAAGTAAGAAAAACAATTTTAAAATCAATGTGGGCAGGCAGCCAGTGTAAATTTCCTAAAACTAGAAGGATGTTATCATGTCTTCTAAAATCTGTTTAGGGGGTGTGTGGGAATGTATTTTCCAAGCACGTAGTTCAATTAAAACAGGTCAACTATGTTACATTCAGTTGTTATATGAAAGCTGCACATAACAAATATAAATGTGAATTTGCATCATAGCCTAAACACCTTGAAACTGGCTTAAGAACCTCCTACCATTTCCTTCACTCCCACTTCAGCACGTCATCAGAACAATGCTTCATGATGTTTATAATAGTGGTGGGCGATACTAAGAATTTTGGTATTGATCCAATACCAAGTAAATACAGAGCTATCACTGATTCCAATACTTATTCTGTCATGTTTATTAAATAATTATGTAATTTTCCTGTAGTTAGTCAATCAGGATTAAACACAGGACAAAGATGTTAGGCAAATAATGTTTTGTATTAGCTAACTATACTAAAATAAAAAAATGTAACAATATAAAAATAATAAAATAATTCCCCTTATACCTTCTCCTGGAGTCAACTGTTCAAAGAAAGTCACACGTGCAAAGTAACACAAAAAAGGCAATAAGATAACAAAAATATAACAATGTCAAGACAACATAAAATAACTTCCATTGCGTGTGGGCATGATGAAAATGACTAATGTTAAATTCCAAACAACTTTGACTGAGACTGCAGTACTCCTTCGCATCCAAAATTACATTTCCTCAATGAAGGTATTTTTTAATCTGAAAAGGATTGGACTGAGAAGTAGTACAAGCTCAACAGACGGTCTGGAGGAGGTGCAGCATCTTTAAAAGATGTGCAGCAGAATTCTTGACAATCAGAACTTTCAGAAAGTAATGATTACATGAACGTCTGTCTCTGATTTCTTGTGTTTTGAACCCATAATGCATACAAGACACGAGGAGCTCCAAAAACAAACTTGTCTTTGTTCGAAAGCTAAAACAAAACATATAAATGCCTTCACCTTATTTATGCGAACACATAAAAAAATGATAAAACTCCTAGTCTTCGCGTGTGTTATTAAACTTTGACAACAAAATTAAACAAAGAGAGGAAAAAAAGGATTATTACCCGACTTTCATGTCTTTTCTGGAAGCCAATAAACTTGCAAATAGGTGTGAGTTCTGCTCCTGCAGCTGGAAGTACAGTAAAGACGCATCTATTTTTGCTGTGCAGCCGTTTCCATTCTTTAGAGTGTCTTTTCTTGTCAGGTGTATGATTTTTGCCAGAGCGACATGCCTGCAGTAAAAAAATCTGCCATTTCAGAGGAAAATAGGTTGTTTGGAATGATGTCTGACACAGACTTTGTGTGACATTTGGTGACTATGGAGGGCTCAGAGATTTATTTCTGAAGGTTTAGTGGATTATCTGTTAACTTTTTTTTACCACATAAAGCATGTGGTTTCACTGGTCTGCAAACAAAGATAAGCATCTGTTTTGTTTTGTTTTGAAGCATTGTGGGCCAGTTATGTAAGTCCACGCTCTTATCCAGCACCCTCAACAGCTCGCTACCCTGATTGCTGCGATGTTATGAAATGTGACACGAGTTGTTTGGTTGTCATCTTAATTATTTATATACACCTCTGCTGGATGTGAAAATTGGGTTGTTGTGCTCTGCTGTGCAACAAATTCTTTATTCTCTCAGTGTCAAAGTGAATGTTGTGAAAATGAAGCAGCATTCTGTGTGAATATGAAAGCAGCAGATGAGCTGTTTCTATTATTTATTGTTTGACTGCTTTAAGGAGCCTTTTTTATAATTTAGGATGTTACACGTCTGCGTGAGTTGTCGTTCCAACACGGTTATTTAACTTTATAGCAGTGATTTGTTTGCTTGTTTGTACTGTTGGCAAAATATCTCATTAACCAGAGGATAAAATTGAGTGAAACTCTCAGAAAGTAATTATTGGATGTGCACCTATAACTGATTAACTTTTGGAGTGAATCCTATTCTTTGTGTGGTACTGATCTTCAACACATACTTCAAATGTTAACTGACTGCACATGTTTTTAAAACTTTTATTTAATTTATTGGCATCAGTTCTATATATCTGTTAGCAAAAAATGTCATACAACAGTGAATGGATTTGGAAAAGAACTTTTATTATATTGAGATAAAATCTGGTGCGGTTGCAGCTGAGAAACATGCTCAACACTTATTGCAAAAGCTTCACGTTGCGTAACATCTTTGGCTAAAACTTGGATAACAACTACTGTAAGTCAACATTGTCTGCCAGTTAGCAATGTCTTTAACCACTGAACGTATGGAAGGACAACTTTAAGAAATGAAATAATCACTGACTGCACTTTGACAACTCATTTTGGAGTCAAGCTATAATTTCCACTACAGCTAATTAACAATAACTAACACAAAAATATTTATATTTTTCAAAAGTTCTACAGATATTGAGTTGAATTTGTTGTTGCTGATAGTCATCTTATTGACTGAGCTAAGGTAATGAGATCTCACAAGATTGCATCAGATGACTCATAGTTTACGATGTTTGACTAAAATGACTATAGTTTCTCAACATAAAGTGATTTTAGTCTAAAACTCTGTTATAAAAGGAGGGGCGTTATATGCATTCTTTGGAGACATGCTAGGTCCTAAATTGTCATAAAATTTGGCTTTAAATGCTGTTATTTTTGCTCAAGGTTTCTGTTTTGTACACATTATATGCACAGAAGCTCCTCTCTCCAAATGAAGTGCCATGTGGATTTATTCATCTCTCCTCTTCTCTTTGTCTTCCCCCTCCTCACCAAATTACACGATGGCGCTGTGGACCAGTATGCCAGCGTGTGTGAAATATGTTGGCTGGAAGTCCTGCCATTTGACACACGAGACGTGGCTTACAGATCTCGTGCCATTTCCCGGCTCCCGTGAAACGCTGACCTTTCCTGCCTCCGGCCTATATTTAAACTGCGAGCACTCGAGACTTATGGCACCATGGGAAATTTTATTAGCGACGCTCCTCATTTGTCCGACTTAATACAGGTCTGCCGTGGCTGGTGCAGAAGCATGCTGTGTATTTACAGTTCTCCAGAGCAAACAAGGGCAGCGGCGACGAACCCAACCTGTTAGCAGGGGTGATGTGTGGGGAAATATTCCTTTATTCTGCTCTGAGAGAATATTCTGTAGGTTGGGCTTACAGAGCTTCTAAAGGAAAACCCAAGAACAGAAATAGAGAAGTTTGGGTGAGGTAGAGGACACTTGACATTTTGATGAATCTTGATGAAAACTCCAGCTCTGTATTTCAATCCAGCACATATTTATCAGCCTTTTTAATTTCTCATTAGACAAGAGCAGCTTGAATGAAGGACCCAGCATCTTTAAAATAACATCCTCACCAACTTTTGTGCCAGAGTGTTTAAATTAAAGTCTCCTTATGTGTTGAAGATGACACTCAGCTACTTCCACATCAGATTTTAGCTCAATATCTGTATATTTGACTAAGCTATTGCTATTTTTGTGTATGATAAAGCAACAGTCTTGAATATTAGAGACCAAAAGTTAATCAGTTGTAGATAAATCACTACTGATTACTTTCTGAAAGTTTATTAAAAAAAAATCCATCGATTCAAGAGATAACATACTACCAATCAACCAATGTTTTATTTTTTTTATGAAGGTTTTAGTTTTGTTGTTTTTATGTCTACTGGCTGTGCAACAAATTGCCCTTTGGGGATAATAAAGATTCTTGAACTTGAACTTTTAGGCAAATGAAATGTAGAATTTGTGGTGCTCTGTGTATGCATTGTGAACTAGTTTCAGCTACTAACATACTGAATTTAATCTGAATATTTGTAAAATTAGCTGAATTAGAGCCATTTCTGTGTTTTCTATGTCAGCTGGCTGTGATGGCTATCTTGAATTAGTTTGACTGCAAAAGTTAATCAATTAAAAATGTACATCTACAAAAGGTTTCATTGAAATGTGTCAAGTGGTTTAATAAATATTTTGTTAACAGATGGATAAAGTTAAATCACATAGTTTAAGTCAAAGTTTTAAAATCAAGTCTATTGCCAGCAGTTATATCTGAGATTAAAAGTCAGCTACCACCATACCAAACTTTAGCTCAAAATTTGCAAAATTGCCACGGTTTTTGCCATTTTTTTACATCTAGTATACTGGATCTCTCTCCAAGTATCACCCAGTCACCTGTTTTTCCCTCCTCTTTTGTATTTTTGGTCTACAACTCAGATCTGAGGCAGGAGTTCAGAGGGTGCTGCAGGTGGATCTGAAGATGGAAAGCTTCCCGGAGCCGACAGGCAGCCGTTGGATGGCCTGGCAGGTGGAGTACCTGGCCAGTCGCTCCGCCACACCGGAGGCGGAGACGGAGATCCGCCTGGCTCAGGAGGAACTGGCAGGCATCGTGCCTCTGGCCATGGTGAGTGATGCTGCTTCCAGCTGAGAGCGGCGACCAAATCCATCGCTCATCACGCTGAATGGGAAGTAATGCATCTTGGGAATGTAAAGCAGCATGTTCTAAATGTACACTTTCAATCAACATGTCCATGTGTGCTGTCAGAACATAAAACTAAGACAACTACTACAACTACTTTACAACTAAAACATTTTCATGAATAAAATGAATTAAACTGTAAAAAGTCTTAAAATGAGTAAAAACAACAATCGGCAATGGCAAAAGGCTTTTTCATTAAAACCTAGAATGCATGATAGAAATGTCTTTCTGATGGACTTTAAATACATATTTGTCTTCATTCTGGTTCATTCAGCTCCATTTTTCCATCAGTTGTATTCAGGAGTCACATTGTGCAACTAGTCACCATCTCATCTTCCAATGAAAGCTTTGTGCTAAAAGCACATTTTTATTATCAAAAATACGACATGCTTTATGAAACGACTCAACAAATATAATAGGAAATTGATGCATTTTTATTTGAGTGTTTTTTCTACATTCACAAACATTTAAGTTTTCAAGGAAAAAAACATATTTATTGTAGTATTCTATTGAATAAATTTAGCAGTTTTTTTTAAATAAATGTTTCACAAGGCTATCCGATGCATTCACAGAATCTAACACACAAACAAATGTGTTTTGTTCTTTTCATCTCTTCATAGAAAGCTAATAAATGAAGTATTGTTTCACCTCCTCTGGATAAAAGCAGAGTTCCACTCATGTGCTGGTCCTTCACAAGTGAAAACTGAAGATGAAACACAGTCAAATAAAATAAATTACAGATTCCCTTCCGGCGCTACAAAAAATCTCACCTCCTTTACAACCATGTTTAGGTGAGTTCAGGTCATTTTCAAACAAAAGCTGAAAAAAGAAAAATCAAAACAAATCCAATAATTTATAAATACTTTATATTTTTGTATTATATGATATATTTTTATATTTATACTTTGTTTTACATCTCTTGATGAGAAGTAGCAAAGTTTAGCTTTTTGGTCAAACCTTGAAAAAAAATTATTAATAATAATAATAATAAAATGAGTGGTGTCATCCATTGTGACTCTCAGCTACTACCAAAAAATCAAAGTGAGCAAAGCGCCTTGTATTTACGGGCCTTGAGTTGCCACGACAACTACGGTAAACTTTCGGTTTGGCAAAAATGAGTATGAGTATAAAATAAAAAAAAAGAAAAAACATCCATTTCTCGTTTTTCCAACATTGTTTTTTAAAATGAAAAATGAAAAAACAATCCATTTTTCAAATTTGTTTTTAAAATGAAAATCGAATGATTAAAACAAACACGGACCAAAAACACTTTTTTTGGACATATTGTATCTCGGTGTGGGTCAGATTATCTTTACACAAGTCCTGGACGTGAACCTTTTGGACTACTGCAGTCTTGATAAAATAGACAGAGGTAATATTTTTTATAGAGGTGTTTTAGAAACAGGGCAGGAAGTGAACATCTGTAGTTTTCAGCTGGAGTCTCTAGGCTGTCTATGACCTGAGGGTAAGCCTGGAGCTGTGTGTCTCCCTCAGCAAGGCTCAGGCAGGGTAAGGTGTAAAACCTACTCCTATAGAAGTTCACACAGGGAACCTCTACACTCTGTAGCTTTGCAGCACATCCCGGCGAGCTCAGCCTTCTGATACGGTTCAGCTGCATCCAGGTGATTACATGCGAGGCATCAATTGTATCGAGTGAAAACAAAGACACGCTGTCACATCAGAGCTGATTACTAAAGATTAAAAATTCATTTCTATTTTGGTTCGACTGATCTGCGCGATACAAACCCGACGGTTGCTCTTCTTGTTGAAATTATTGCCCTCAGCCATGTGGAGGATAGATGCCTGTGGGTGGCTGTTCCTGGATTTAGAGGAGCGCGAGGCATCGTCACCCACAGATCCATTCTCAGGATAATTGAAGCTGGATCTTTAATGCTCCTTGTGTTGCTCGAGCACTCTTTCATGTCTCTGATGTATCAACTCCCTGCTTCCGTTGCTCTAGAAATTCGGAGTTTGCTCCCACATCCTCACCTCGCAAGAAGACGATTTGCATGTTTCTCTTGGAAAGGCTGTGCTCTTAAAAAAAAAAAAACAGATTTGAGCAGATTGTTTCCCATTGACTTTTGTCTCATTTTTTGCTGTTAAGTTGTGCTCTATTAGTGAAAATACTGCCTGTGTTGTTTTTTGTGGGATTTTTTTGTATATAGAAAAAAAGCATTGTGGGAAGGCATGGAGACACATTTACAACCTCTCATCCACTCATCAATCATCAAAAGGCCTGCTTTCTCATCCTGAGTTCAGCTAATTTTACATAGTGAAGGAGTTTTATTGCTCTCAAGAAATCACTGGATATTGTTTGGTAGTTTCTTTATCACAGAAGCAACAATCCTTATTTTTATTTTTCAGTCTAATAAAGTTCATGTAGACTTTATGAATGCGTGGATACAGTGCGCTAAACAAAAGCATCAACTTATTACAACAAAATTCTAACAAAAAAGTTAAATCAGCTGAATATTTTCTGCAAAGAAAGGGATTTGTAATGGCTTTAAAGTGTTATTTCCTCTCACCTTGAGTGTGGCAGCACACCTCGTCTTTACTTTTCCACCTTATTTTCTTCCAAGAGCACATCCTGCACAAACAACATCCTGGGGTGCGGATCATCTCCAACCAACATCGGGTTCAGGACGAAACACTCAAAACAAATATTTATACCTGGAAGACACATTCAGAACTCATTAAGTCTGTCTGTCTTTCACTGTCCCCCTTTTTCTGTCTCCATCACACACTCACTGACTCGCACACACACACACTTGCACGGATTTTGCAATCTGCATGCACCAACGTGAGAGGAGCACACAAGCAAGGAAAGAGGAAGGCTGAATTAGATTACTTGGGATCACTGTAGCATGAAAAGGCCCACTGATAAGGTCCTCTCCCCCCTCCCTGCTACACTCGTCGTTGATAGAAAAGAGGAAGTAAGGTAATGTAAAAGCACTGCTGTTGTCCCCCCTGCTTACACACACACACATCCAGCTACGTCACCCCACACCTTCACCTCCTCAAGAGGAAACATGTTCCAATTCTAACAAAACAGGTTTCTTCACAAAAAAGCTGACATCCCTGTGGTATCAGAGCTGCAGATAGAAAGGTAACACACCTGTGTATAAAACACGGCACAGAATACATGATCCTCACATACCTGATAATGGGGACTGTTAGAATACACATGTGAGACCAGAAAATGTCAGCACCTCTGAACAAAAACACTGAATGAGTTTTACAAGAACATGCCAGGCATGTCTGCACTCTCAAGTTAAAGGTTAGGGACATTCAGATTAGAAAAAGAGAGTTTATTGATCACAATTAACGAGTTTAGATGTCTGTGCATGCTGTTTATTGTTGGGTTTATTTTCTGTGTCTTAACATCTGCATCATCAGTTTATTTTTCCCAGTACTTTTCCTCGGTCCTGCCACACCCACTCTTATCTGTTCCCAAATACAGTCAATAAAATATGTTCACAATAATTTAACTGTTGACATTACTCCGTCGTTTACCTTCCCCCGTAAGTCAATCCGACCAACCGGGGTTTTGTCAAATTCCACCCACACAACCAAGAAACTCCACCTATGCACTGCAGAGACCCCTGCTTGTCTACATTCCAACAAACATAGTGAGCGCACATAAGCCAACTCCTCCTATACGCATCTGTTTTAATATTCAAATAGATGCAAATATGCATGTGGGATTTTCCTCTCTGCACAATCAAAAATGAAGTCTAAATGCAGGACAAATAGGAACGTATTCAAATGTGAGTTAGAGACACTCCTAAATAAGGCATTGGGGCATAAAAACCTATTTGGTTGTGTGCCAAATAGGTTGCACCATGCATAAAGAAGAGTGACAATATGTGGATGCTGCATTTATCACAGCAGCATAAACCTGCAGATATATTGAAAAACGTTAATGGTCAGACATAGAGGTTGGTATAAAGCAAAGAACGGGAACTCTATGTTAGTCTCTCTGCATGTTAGACATCAATTACTGTATATGAATACCATGAAATATTGCTAATGAATGAAGTAAACCAGGGAAGCAGATCTAAGTGGCACACTTCTGTAGCCCTTAAGTTCAGAAAAACAAACCGAGTCATATTTTGGTGTACTTAGGAGAGGGTTAGTACATTGTAACTTGATACTGTCTAAAAGGTTTATGTCATGGGTGTCAAACTCTTTTTCACAGAGGGCCACATGAGCATTATTATTATCAATTTACTTTGACGTTTTGTGTTTAACTTTGACTAAATACGAAGCGAAGCATCTCATTGCTATGCCTGAGCACCATTAACAAACAATACCTGAGCTCTACATGGTATTTTGTGCACAGAAACAGCATTTTAACATATCTTCTTACTGTATAAACACTAAGCAGCTGGCAAAAATGCAGCAAAATGAGATTTTCCACGGCAACCCTGTGCACCTCCACCTATCAATGTATACATTTTTAAGACATTAATGCATCTTAGAAGCTCTCGCAGAACACATAAAAGGCTGTGGCGGACCACATTTGGCCCGCAGGCCTTGAGTTTGACACACGTAGTTTATGTTGTGGTACACACATTCTCACAGCATGAGATTATTTGCCTATAGTTACATACACTTTTATGCAACATTTGTTTTGATACATCCTGATGTGCGCATGAAACACAGTTGATACATGAGGCCCCAGGTGTCTAAACTTCCTCATCATCCCTGGTCTTTATATTCTTTCTGTTCTCACTCATTCCTCAGTGAAGCATTATGTGTGGACTCACACCACGGCTTTTCTCTGGGCCTCCTGGTGACTTTAGTTTTCCAAGTTTTCTGCTGCCACGTCAGCCTTTTCTTTTTTCCTTTCAAATAAAGCTTTACTGTAATAATCTTTTGGAGCCCCTCGTATTGTTTTGCATTCCTGGGTCTAAACCTCACGCACCCATGACATTAGACTTTATATTTTTAAGTCATCATTATATTTGTAGGTAAAGCCATCCTTGCTTCTATCCAGCCAGCGCTCATAAAATTCACGAGTGATGACAGCTTTGCTAAAGCAGAAAAAACCCTGGTAGACTCATAACAGTGACTTGGGATTTTTGACTTGTCTCCCTGGTTTAAGTTGTTTTCTTGGTTTTAAATTCACTAATGATTTCTGCAGCTGTTTTCACTGCAGATGAATTTATGCTGGTTTATTCCTTTTGGCCATGTCGCTGATAGATCCACCAGAAACAAAGCAACGCTTTCAAATTTCTTTCCATCTCTAACTGTTGGTTAAATCTGTTTTTCAGTTCTTTTTTTCTTTTTTTTTTTTGGAGAGTAAGTAATGAATAGACAAAAGAAAATAAATGTATATATTTAAAAGAAAATCTGACCTGCTTAAAACCTGCCTAAAACTGTCTCCAATTGTTTGCTTTTAAAATGGGAAACATTTTTAACTGACAATGTTGACAGAAAATGGACAAGAAAGGAGAAGGAAAGGAATAAAAGTAAAATAGTTTTCAGTTGTAATGTGTAGGAAGAGGTTCATTTCAAAGTGTTTTTAATCAAGTTAAGAGAGGAGATTACACAAAGAATGCTGAGGGCATTTGTTGACATAACAGTTTCTTTACTGAGTCTTTGGTCTGTAATTAGCTCTAATTAAGCTCAGACTGAGTTCTGACTAAAATGTAGACTGTTGTGTTTGTGCATTACCATAAAATAATTTCAGAAACTCAGTGGAGATCTATTATCTATTATCCATTATCTTCCGCTTCATCCGAAATCGGGTCGCGGGGGCAGCAGCTTGAGCAGGGAAGCCCAGACCTCTCTTTCCCCAGCCACCTCTTCCAGCTCTTCTGGGAGGACTCCAAGGTGTTCCCAGGCCAGCCGAGAGACATAGTCTCTCCAGCGTGTCCTGGGTCTTCCTCGGGGTCTCCTCCCAGTTGGACATGCCTGTATCACCTCCGTAGGGAGGCGTCCAGGAGGCATCCTTACCAGATGCCCAAACCACCTCCACTGGCTCCTCTCGATGTGAAGGAGCAGCGGCTCTACTCTGAGTCTCTCCCGGATAACTGAACTTCTCACCCTATTGGAGATCTATATTTTTCTAAAATTTGAAAAATAATAAAAATAATTAATAGTTATAAAAAGCTTAGTTTGGGTTTGAGTATATGTGTGACCAATTTATTTATTTGTTGGACACGAATTGAGCTTATTTATGCTGTGTTGTAAATTCTTGCACTCTACCTGAATGAATTGTGAAAAGGGCTTTTTTTTATTGCATTCACAGCAGCCAGGTGATCTGTGCCATTGGTAACACTCGTGGGACAGCAGCAACATCCTTTTGAACGAGGGACTCTTTCTTTTTGCTGTCTTTGCAGACGTCCCCTCATGTATGTTGTCACACCCCCACCTGCACCGGGAGGCCTCAGAGCACCGCTCCTTTTGTCCCCAGTTTCAAACTGTGAAGCCCAGCTTCTGCAAATGCAGCAACTATTTCAAAAGCATGAAATGAAAGAACTAAGAAGTTTGAGTCAGTTGAAAGTGAATAAATGCCTCAAAACACTTCATATCATCTTTGATGCTGCTTACTTGTTCCAGTTGTTTTTTCCTTCACCTGCATTTTTTGTGGCGATTTGCTCCTATTTTTCTCAAATTCTTTCATCCCAGTATACATTTTCCTGGTTCAAGCAAACATTAGTGTATTATTCATAGATTAACAGCCTCCCTCGTCAACTTTGTTGGCATTCAGTTTCACCTAAAGAGCTGGATATGTGCGCGTGTGAGTTTTAGGTCATCTTAAGATGGATTTTAAAGGCAGTAATTGGATGCCTGAGTAGAATCCCCTGCACAGTAGGAGGCTAGTTCATTATCTTTTACCATTGCGAAGTAATATGCTGCTGCTGTCCGGGCTGCCCTCATCGTCATTACCCATGCTGTGGATGCTTGGTGATGGAGCGGGAGCAGGAGGACAGGACATACATCATATCTCGACTCATCAGTCTTCCTGTTCCAGCCGAGACACCCAAACTGTGCTCACTCACACGAGCGTCCGCAGGCATAGAAATGAGGAGGAATGAAAGCAGCCGTTTGTATTCGCATACTGCTCCAATGTATTGTTAAACAATACATCATCACCCTGGCTTTCTCAGGCCACTTCAGCTCGAACATGATAAAGTCATCTATCAACATTGTCCAATGAATGTTTTATTTCACTCCTCCCTCTCTTGCAATGTACATCTTTTTCGGACAGGCACGTAAAATGCGAAGAACCATTTTTCAAACATATTGTAAGACATACAGACATGAGCACCAGCTAATGCTCCAGAAATGCGTTATGAGCACAGTTTATTGCAAACTGTTTTCTCACAAGAGTGAGCGCTGTGCTCGCTGTAAGAACTGTCTGATTTTGGCCACTGAGTTCCTCTGCTGCCAAATTTCTTTACCAAGCCCCCATGGTTTTAATGAAACGGGAGGAAAAAAGGCATTTTTTGCACTTAGAATGAATCATACCATTTACAATAAGAGGCTGACAGATGAACCTCAGGGGAACAATCCATTAGCATACAGTATACTCAAGAATCTGATGATGAAATGGTTGCATTAATTGAGATAGCTGTCATGTGCTTGTGACATAAAACATGTTGTAATTAGAACTGGTTGTGAATCATAGGAGGCTGCATAACTTCAGAATGTTGTAAAACACCTTTGCTATGACAAAATGCAAAAGGCATTTCAAGGAGCAACACTTATTTTCCCTGTTGCTGCACACACACACACCTATTCATTGCACTGCTCACTTAAGGAGTTGCTTCTCAGAAAATTCAGAGGTTTAATGGTAAATCCGGTGTCAGTCAGCAAAGACTTTATACTCTGAAGGCTTCTTCTAATTGAAATTCCATAAGTGAGTGGGATGGGTTTGTTACCTTTCAAAGCTTGCTCATTATAGTGGCATTCAAAAGGCATCTGCCGACATTAGAAGAAAAAGGTTAACCTTTTTGTTGTACTTTAGAAAGCTTCTATACAAGTGAGGTCAAACTGCTCGTTTAGCATTTCCCAAACAATGACCTGAAAATGGAGACCACGGTTTGTGAGTAAAGCAATCACAAATATGTAAACCTTTGTTGTCTTTTTGACTAAACAAAATGATTCAGATCAAATCCTGTGAAAATATTTATTGCTCTCCACAACAAAAGGCAGGAGATAATTGCCTGAGATAACTGCCTGTGTGTGTTTGCTTGAATGCACTAAATATCTCCTAAACAACTGTTTATATTTTAAATAAAATCTCAGAAAGTAATTATGAGATGACCATTTACAACTGATTAACTTTTGGAGACAACTTAATTCAAGGCCACACCTACTAATTAAACACAAAAATGGCTACTACTCAGTCAGTTTGACCAATACTGACCTAAAATTTAAAACAGAGGTTGCTGAGAGTGAATATTGTAACAATAAGATATTTATTTAAAATTTTGACACATGGAAGGCAATACGTATGCCATCAATGCTACTTTTATTTAACTTAAGTCTATTTAATAGAATGCTGTGAACCAACCTTAACTTCTACTGCTGCATCTCAACTCTCCAAACTGTTTCTGCAACAAGGCACAAACACATAAAAAAAATGATCAAGTGGTTAAAAAGGGTTAAACTGAAGGGAAACATCTAGACTGACAGATCAATTTAAAGTGGCATATGTTCGTATCCCACATGGCTTGATAGTTGTTACAATTAAACTTGGCATTACAACACTCTTCTATTTGCTCAGACTTTAATCCTCCTGGGAACAATGTGTATGTTTTTCTAACACCAATGGACTCTACAACTGAACTGACCTATGTGTGTGTTGAGAGCCTTGTGTCCATAGGGCACCTAAGCCAAGCTAAGCCCAGCTAAGCTTGCAGTACGGATCTAGATTGGAGATGGGTGAAGAAATCAGACACAGATCAGGAGGTCATCCCCCTACAGGCATGGCCGGCTGTAGGTGAAGAGCACTTCATCGATTGGCCGTGTGTGGCAGGCACTGGGCTGAATCTAAGCAGAGTGGCAGGGACGGGCCTTCTGGCATTCGGGCTCGTAGTGAGTAAACAGCAGGGGCATCTGTGAAGTACTGCTACACCAGAGCCAGCATCTGTCAGAGCGCCCACCCCTCAGCTCCTGCTGGTGTGCAGAAGAGGTAGATGTGTCCCCAGTGCCTGACCTGGATTCTTCTGTATCTTAATCTTATTGTTTAAATCCATCAGGGACATCTACTCCCCTCCTCTGACCCAATGATCTAAATTTATCGCAAGCGTTCGTTTTCATAAGAACTACGGAGAAATTCATCTAGAAACTTTAAATAAAAACCATCCACGGTCAGCTATGTTTTATTCACAAGCCTCCTGTCAAAGCAGGAGGTGCAATTCATGGCCACTGGGCTTTAGAGGGTGGCTCCATCCCTTTGGCACCATTCCTCCAAAACACTTCTCAAATGTGATGTTACAAACACAGACTTTGAACTTTGTGTTTGCGTATTTTCTTGGTCAAGTAGATTCAGATACCAGGGTATTATATCTGTATAAATTGGTTGTATCACAGGGAATGCTATTCTAATCATTATGTTTTGCACTCTACATTGAATAAAATATTAGTCAGGTCTTTAATATGCAGTTTGAAATGCGGTGTGAAATTTTGTTGTCAATAATCCATGTAAAGTAAGGCATCAGGAACAGATCATCGTGTAATTATTATTTGTGGTGGGATTTGTCCTGTCAGCACCGTGTCATTGTGACACCTCCCCGGAGTCAAAGTTTCCCCATAAATCATGTGCACTCATAAATAATTTACTGTTGAGAGCGATTCAGTGTGACTAAAACGTTGATGCTCCCCGTGAACTGTCGTGTCAGTTCTCTTGCCTAACTGTGCCAGCAGCTCAAGAGGATGCTGTGAATCTTTTGAAGGTTGTGAGCAAAGAAATTGACTCATTCCTCCTACGAGTCAGTTGTAGCACTTTTTTTTTTCAGGTAGGTGTGTTTTGAAATGTTTTAATTGATGTTCTGTTGCAAAGGGGCTCTGGCTCGGTGGGTCATCATGAGTCAAATCCCTGGTAGAAATTTAGAAGAAATTGAATACTTTAATTTTGTATTTCAGTCAGAGGCACTTTTTGACAAGAACTTGATCTAAATGGTTACATAATGGATTCAGATTTAGGCAGAAAAGATGTTTTTCAGGGACATCAAAGAAACGGAGAAGCAGGATGAATTTTGCTCAAAAATGAAACATTCTAACAGTTAAATAAAATGTTTTTGGATCGTGTATCTACAGTAAGTACAACCCAAATATTATTAAACAGAAAAACACCCTGGCTGTGGCACATTTAACCATTCTTGTATGTTACAGTGAATGAGTCAGCCTTCATATGATCTCTTTACCTTTTGACTGAGGTACCAGCTTAACTTGTTCTCAAAGCTACCATTTTTTAGACTTTGTTGCTCCCTTTCTTGGTCATCAGTAACGAGCAGATCAGGGGCCTCATCAAAACAGCGTACACACGAATAAATCCAAATGTAATAAACGGGTGGCACAATGGCTCAGTTGGTAGAGCTGATCACTCTCAGTGAGAAGGTCACCATATCGAGTCCCAGCCTGGGGACCTTTCGGGATAGAGTTTGCATCTTCTCTCTGTGCATGCGTGGGTTTTCTCCTGGTACTCTAGCTTCCTCTTACAGACTTAAAACATGAATTTTAGGCTATTTGCTGTATAAAATGTCCAGCATGTGTGATGGACATATTTGTGTGATCCCTGCGCAATCAAAAATAATTTCTAAATACAGGAAAAAATGAGTTAAATCTAATGTGAGTGAGAAAACTTTTCTCAAAAAGTAGTGGGGAATAAAAATGCCATGCGCTAAATATGGGTGTGTGTGTGAAGCTGCAGCATGGGGCCACAGTCAATTAAGGATTTCTCAAATATTTTTCAACTTTATGTAAATATTTGTTTATATAAATACTGTAACCATACAGAGGAACTCAAATGTTTGATAGAACATAGATCTTTATTTATTAAATAGTTGATCTGAAGAAACTAGTTTTCGCCACAGTGTTGGTGTCTTATATTTTGGAATCATATGGATAAGGCCGTCCCATTCAGCTGACTTAGCTCGGTTCGGCTCAGGGTGGACTGACACAGTCCCGATCGTTCTGCCAGTTCCCTCTGGGAACTGTGGAACCCCAGTGTCAGCAGCTGTATGCATAGGCAGCACACGTCTCCTCATTGCTGTGCGGACACAGCTTGAAGCACAGTTTCAAAAGGATTATTTTTGGAAGTTGAAAATGGCTAATGAGTTGTGATCGTAGACCAAAAAAATCCTGTCTAAATACACGCTCTGCATATCGTACCACTTGTTACATCCTTTAAAAAGTCTGAATTTGTTTTTTAAGGTATCTTTAGCACTGCTTTGCTTTTATATCCACCCATCGAACTGGATACATGCAAATGTATTAAATATTGGTTATGTATGTCTGGTGTGAACAATAATAGTTTTCATATCTTTAACAGTTTTCCAGAATCACCAATAGAACCATAACCACAGAAATGTACATATGCCAGCCATGATGTGGTGCTGTGCACATTTCATTTCATTCTTGATACATCTGAAGTTTTGCTTGAAAAAAAGGCTCATTCACAAGATTTTTGGGCATATGCACTGTTGATACACGAGGCCCCAAATCTCTGACCAGCACGTATTTCCCACATGAGTGCATGGCTGAAAATCACTTAGAGATGTGGTAAAGGGCAGTGAGACATGGTGGCCAAGTAGAGGGGTTTTTGGTGCTCCTTATACTCCAGCCAACTTCGTCCCACCAACCAGGAAGAAACAAAGAAAAGCAGAAATATAAAGACAGAAGATTAAATGGTTCTTTCTTGGAAACCCAAGAGTAGGAAGAGAAGGGAGCAAGAGATAGACCCTCATTAAAAGGCAGTGTCTCAGCTTCACAACCATCCCACCACTTCAATGCGCTGTCATGCAGTGATGTATCGCTCTGCATAGTGCTACCAAGGCCTTTATTCCCACTCTCCTCCATGTTTCTCGCCTCTATAGCCAATTAAACGCCCACTGGAATAGGGGAAAGAAAGTTTCACGTTGAGCATTGCTCAGTGTGGAGAGAAAAACTGATGAAAGGACATGTCTCTTTTTGTCTACTTAATAGCTCTAAGACACTGAGTGACATTTAATGTCTGCATGTGAATCACTACTTATGTATTGCCTCTTTGGTTTCCTCACATGTGCTCACTTATTACCAGGGGATGAAAACGTTTGTTGGTAGAACACCCTCAGTTCATAGCCCTTTAATGCCATTTTCCTTGAGTTGACAAGTATTTTGGAGACACTCACTCTTTAACATCAGTCGTGGCTGGGAAAAAAACCCTACAAAATCAAGTTTTTTTTATGATTTACAGAAAAGTTTTCTGTGTTGCCCTGTGTTGTTGTGTATCTCAATAGACCATTAGCCACTATAGTAAGAGGTTGGCCTGAACAGATACATACACCATGCATAAACACCAGATTTATCTCATATACTCTTGTTTCTTCAGTATGATGAAATATGGAGTTCCTGAAATCCTGACCTTGACATGTGTTTGACCTGTTCATTTGTAGCTGGAATCACAGAACATGGGGTCAGAATATGAATGCGTTAGCTCAGGGTTGGGACAAAACCCATCGTAACAGCAGGATGGACAGCTTTGCTACTTCTCATTCTGCTCATGTCACTCAGGCTGACACCATAAATCTCACTTATTTTTAGATCCAGCCGAGACACAGGGAGAAATTACGGCACAGAACACATGACCAGCCACAGCAGCGTGTTGAATGCTAACAGGTCGTTGACAAAGCAGACTTCTCTCCCACATATTATTGGACTAAAGACCCTTGTCTTTATTAGCTAAGATTGTACATTTGTTAGTAAGTAAACTATAAATATTTGCATAAACTATGGAGTAAAATATATTTTACCCCACAGTTGAAGGTCAACTAATGTTATCAAACTTACAAAGAACACTTTGTTCTGTGTTAATGAATTGCAAAGGTGCAGGTAGGACAAGTCTGTCTCTGTTGGAAGGAAATAAAGGTGCTTTATTTGTCATCAATGCATGTTCCCATGCAAGGATGAAATTTGTGCTCTGCATTTGACCCATCACACATGAGAAACACCCAAGTGGAGCAGGGGGCAGCTATGTGAGTGCCCGGGGTTGGGTGTCTTGCTCAAGGACACCACGACATGTGGTCATGGCGGCAAGTCGAACCTGTGACTTTCTGGTCCCAAGTCGGCTGCTCTACCACTGCACCACAGCCTTCAAGGTCTCCAATATATTTTTAAAGAGCTTTACCAGATGGAAAAAAAAACAAACAAAAACTGTTTTCCATTTTAGTAAACTGTATACTACACTGATTTGCTGAGGGACTTTTGTCTGTTAAAGAACAAGAAATGGAGGTTTATTCAAAATCTTCAAAACAAACAGTTGTTAAATCAGCTCTCTTTAAACCATACATCTATAAGCTGGATAATTAATCATTAACACTGCTGTCTATGTCTTTGGATTTGTTTTTCGTAATTATAACTTTTATTTTAAAAAGAGGTGAGATATTACAGGTATTTTTTTTACTCCCTAAACAATTTTTTTCTTTATTATTCTTTATTAGAATTTTTAAGTAAGTAATTTTTATTCAATTTATTGGTTTTTAATCTATTTATTCCTTCAAAATTGGGCTTATGTTTATCTACCAAATAAGTAAAACCATAATTTTTCTGATGACATTATAGTGCTTAACATATTTTTGTTCAGCTGGGTTACCTTTGACAAGTTAGTGACTACCTCAGGGTAATTACTGTTAGTTTGCATTTAGTTTTTATTGTCACTTATGTGTTGTAAACTGTAACTTTGCTGATCATACAGTGAATCAGTTGGTTACTGGACAAACCATAAAAAATACACAAAAAATAGATGCTTTATTGGATTATTTCTACAGTTCCTTGTTGGTATATTTTGTATAGCACCATTAATATTGAGCAACTTTTCAAATCAATTTTATTTTTTAACTTTGTGCTAATTTAACAGGATCAAAGCTATTCAACTAAACTCCAGGGGTGTTGCCCATTAATGCAACAAAACAAGTATTCTTATTTTTTACCTCCTAAATGTGTTTATTGATCAGCCGGATGGAGGTCACCCACCAATTGAATAGCCCTGGACTAGACTGTGCCCATCGTTTAGAATAAGGGCTTTTTTTGCAACAAACTGTGACTTTTGCATTTTTTATTATTATTTACTCATGCAGTGATAGCACATATAAGGTGCTCTGTGTAGTAAATCATTTTCTGATTACCCCACTGCCTTGATATGAATTACCCACAGCAACATTTATCTTTATATGAAAAACCATAATGGGGAAAAAATAAGGGTATTACAAACTGACAGCATACAATTGATGTCTTGTTTTTTTAATACAGTATGATAACAACACACATAAATTACAATTACTTAATCTTTTTTTATCTCCTGGCAACTTCTCTTAAATGTAACAAATATGGCTCTCATCAGTGGTTGTATTAGCTCTTATCATTTTGGCTGGAAAGTGAACAAGATGACAGTTTTTACATTCTGCATGCAGCACACCTTAAAAGCATACATGCCACATTCTGCATATTAAAAAAAAAGAAATAACCAAAACTAACAAAGTACAACTTTCAGTTTTAGATGTGTTACATCTCAAATAAGTACCTCATCATTTTTTTTTTGAAAACCTCATCAGGAATTGTGCACATTCTCCCACTCCCAAATGCCCACAGTTCATTGTGTCTCCATTCACGCTACTTTAGGCTTCTGATGCGCACCACTGGTTCTCATTTTGTGTTTAATTGCGCTGTCTGTGTTTAAGTGCGGTGACTACTGATGCATCACTGTGGAATCCCACTGTGGCTTATTACTGCCAGGCTCGACTATCTGCTGTTCCTAACCTGCTGGGTCATTTCCAGCTGCTGTAATCTAACATTAGCCTCTGCTTTCACCAGGTCCCAACCATTTAGCCCTTCATATATTATAGATGACCCTCTGGAAATGGAGGGATCCCAACAGACACAGAATTAATTTACAGCAATCCACAGTTTTAAGAGAAATTGAATCAAAGTCAGTGCCATGGGGGGGGGGGGGGGGGGTTATATTGCTAAATAACACAGTC